>BPLT01000038.1:3065000-3448024 GCA_019656295.1 Rhododendron mucronatum var. ripense | reverse complement strand
AGAGCTTTAGTCTAGCAAATTGGGAGATTTGAGTTCGTTGATGGCACGGTAAAATACCGATGGGTAAATTTGATTTAGGTTGAGAATGTTATGAGCATATGAGATTGTCCCTAAAGACGATTGTTATTCCTGAATGAGAATGTTATGAGCACATGAGATTGTATGTAAATAGTATTGTTATTATCGACATGTAGCATTGAGTTTTTGAATATGGTTTTACTATTTCATCTATTAACTTAAGGAATCTTAATTTTTTTTCCCACCTAATTATTTGCTTGGTTAGTTTATAATGATTTGACAAATCTTGTTTACTTTTATCACTCACCCATTTAGAAAAATCAATTGAATGTTTTTTTTTATCGGAATCAATTGAAGTTATAATTCGTTTAGTTCTATCTCCTCTCCGTTTATTTAGGAAACACATGTTTGTCAAAGTGTGATCCATGTAGCTTTTGTTTTGAATCCCAACAATTGAACTAATTAACAGTACCATTGTGCTATTTCATAATCAGTTGCTTTGTTCTTATTTTTTAACAGCTAGGGTAAATGTCTTTTCCTCACCGTCACTGCCTTCTCACTTGAGATTTTGTTTTATGCTTTTTTGTGCATGCGAACGGGACCATGAGCGGCAATGTCAACAGTTTCACAAACAACGATAAGGATTTGTGACGAATTTTCAAGCTGCCAAATAGGTAAAAAAAAATCGAATGGCTGAATTTCTCCACCCGTTTGATCTATTGTCTTTGTTGGTTAGAAATAGATACAACTTTATGCGATTGTTTAGCGGTGATGATATTATACATCTCTTTGTTCGTGGTATCTGAAAGGGTCAAGCTCTATTGATAAGGGAAAAGGAAAGGCCTATGCTAAAGATTCCTTCATGTCTCTTTTTTTTTTTTGGTTCTGTTTTGAGTATATGAAATTTAAGCTAATTGAAAATCGGGTGAAACAGTTATAGTATCCCTGCCAACTTTACTGTCTCTGTCTTTTTAAAAAAAAAAAATTAGTACGAGAGTTCTCAGAATAAAATTTAATACATATCTGTCAACTCTCCATTTGTGGGGTTTCTTGACCAAATTTATTGGTTAACAGCGGTAGTTTGTATCTGATCAACAGAAAAATCCATAACGAATAATTGCTTAACTGCAGGTGTCACTTTGAATCCTACAGTCACTTTCAAAGAATGTAAATTAAACTTATCAATTTGCTCTTATAGGGGCAACCAATGAAAGAGAGAAACATTGGGGTATTGATCAGTGATAGAAATGAAAGTGTCAACAACGGCCCTTTCCAAAAGATCCTGTGTTGTTCATGCTCATTTTTCTATAATCTATTGCAATCATGATAATAGGGGCGGAGAAAAGATTTGAGATTATTGTCTCAACATATGCAATTTGAGATGGTTATATATAGTTTCTGTGAATATGTACACCTTTGCAGAAGCACATAGATGCAATCATCTTTGTTTGCCTTTCAATGGGCCAAGATTGACAGACTGCCTACATTTGAGAGGTTAAGGTCATCTTTGTTTGATGAAAGTGATTGAAGCAAAGTTGATGTTCAAGGAATAAAGGTAGTTGACGTTACTAAGCTTGGTGCTCTAGAACGACAGATGTTTGTTGAAAAACTCATCAAACAACATTGAGAATGATAACCTTCTATTGCTGCAAAAAATGAGAAACAGGGTAGATAACAACATATGTTTATATCAAATCCTCAACTTGTTGGCATCGCAGTCTTTGTTTATTTCAGATTCAAAATCCTAACTTAAAGATGTATGTTTTTTTTGTTATCATTTTGATTTGCAGATCTGAAGATGTAAATATAATCTTTCGCTTCCTTTCAAAGACAAGCTTGCCTTTTCTCCTTGGTAGAGTCGTGTGCAGGTGAGCTCTTCTCTTTCGTTTTACTCTACTGATCTTCTTAAATTTTCTTATTTGCATTTTTTTTTCTTCTTTCGGTGCATGCTATGTATGATTTTTTCTTGAAATGAGGGCTTATTTTTTTCTACATATTCTGATTGGTGCAGGTCATTGATGTACTCAATCATGGAACACTCCGAGGTCATTGTTGGGATTTAATACTATTTTCTTCATGCTAGGAGATTAATTTAAAATCAAAATTATATTTGTGCTTTCTAGAGCTGGGATTTCATTTTAAAGACAAAAGAAAAGCATCTTTGCCTATGACATTAGCTAGAGTAATAAAAATAAAGCAAGGACAAGAAAGGGACATTGTTTTAGTGTCAGATCTCAAAATTTTATCAATTTGCTATGTAGTCATATGATACCATTCACCATGTATCCTTACCCATGCAAACTCAAGCAATCAGTAACAAACCTTGTCTGTATTCATTCCTTAGATATGCCTGTGTGTATCAATACAACTTGTAATAATAGAGCCAACGCTGCGTACCAAGCCACGCGAATTACCAAATTTCCCTCAGATTTGTCAGCCAGTTTTTGCCTTGCATGTGTTGAGATGTTGGTAGTTTGGGTATTTTACCTTTTGCCCTTTTATTTGCATACGTTTTTGTAGAGGATTACTTTTTCCGAAAGAGTTGTACTGTTTCCTAAATTTCCGGTGAATTTTCTAGTCATCTTTATCCCTGTTTTCCGTTCCTTTGTTGACAAGGAAAGTACAGATGACTGTTGTAGCTGCTGTTGATGTCCTAAAACGAACTCTGGTCATTTACCAATTGAAGAACTTAGAAATCAGACACACCATAGACGTTTTCCAGCTTTTTAGGGTTTATTTGGCCAATGGCTTTGAATCAGGAAACTGACACTGCTGCCAACACCGTCTCCTTCTTCGTTGAACACTCTTCCATTTTTAATTTTGGGTATTGTTTTGGGAGCCTTTTCTGTTAGTAATTATCCAATTTACAAATTTTTCAGGCCGAAGAACGTGTGTCCTTCCAGATGATGGGCGCCAACAGTTCTTGCTCGAACTTGAATTTGTCCAGTGTCTTGCTAATCCTACCTACATCCACTGTTTGCTCTCATCACTTATTCCTGCATTAGTGTTGCATCGAAGGCCTCAATTATTTGGTTATTAGCATGTGGATATAAACACTTGTGATACGAATCTGTGAAGTAAAACTCTTTTGAGTGATTACCAGTTAAAAAGAGATTTATTAGGCCATGTTTGGCTAGAGATTGAGAATCTATTTTCTGGATTCAGTTCTGAAAGACATCGAAACTTGTTTGGTTGACAGTTTCTTTATTTCTTGGGGGTGAACTTTTGAAAAAAAAAAAAACCTTTCAGGAAAAAAAATTCAACTAGATGCTTCCAATTTTTTGCATTTTTTTGGGGGTTCCTATTTTGCAGAGGTAAATCTGCGATGGTTTTTAGTTTGTATGCTTTGTCATAGATCAAATCAAAACAAACACGTGTATTTGTTGTTTTAATTGTGCAGTTCTGGAGGGACTAAAGTATGCATCTTCACACGAATAGGTGAAGGTTGATGGCTCCGTCACTACAATTGGTTCACCCATCATGCTCAGGTTTTTCCCTTTCTATCCTTTTAAACATGGACCATATAAACATGGGTTTCTTTCCCTATAACTACCCACGTATTTTGTTGTTGAAAAGCATCAAAGAGATTTGAGGGTATGTGAGTTTGGGTGGGTGCACACTTGGGATTGGGTGAGAGATTCTAAATCCTCCAAATACAAATCTGCTGCCCGTGGAGTAGGCGATTTGCCGAATTGCATAAAATCTGTTGTCTCTATTTTCAATTGGGTGCGTGTGTTTTATTTATGTGTTTTGTTATTAGTTATCAAAAGTTTGTGTGTTTTGGTTTGGATCCTACAGCAAACACTTGGGACCCACACACATCGGAGGGATATCTCTATATAAACCATTTCCATTTTTATGTTCCTTCCTATTGTCTATCCCTTTGGATGGTGGGAAATGTTGAGATAAGAAATGGGAGCTCTTTCTCACCCAATCTCACCATTGAGATTGGGTGAGAAAGCAGAAGGGCCAATCAAAAAAATTATTTTTTGTACTTCTCTCTCAATTTCTCACCAAAATACTCAATCCAAATGAGCAATTTGATAAGAAACCATAACCCTTTCCTTTCTTTTCTCATGAAACCCTTCTATTCGAAGGGCTTAATGTCTGTCATAATATTCATTGGAATGCATCCCTGAATTTTGGTTCCCTTAAACAACATACCAGATAAAACCGTCCCACATGATGTGCGCATGACTTGATACTAACCAAATTTGAGGATTGAAGATGTCCGGGAATCACTAAATGTATAAAAAGAAAAAGAAAGAGAGAGGCTATGGTGCGGCAAAAAATGGGAGAATTTGAACCTACGAGGCGGTTCTTGTATCGAGATAGAAAAATATCAAATTTGGCATGTCGAAGCCCCGCGTACACAACATGGGACAGTTTCTGTCCATAATTTGGATACATGTAATGTAATCAATTTGACTTAATTTGTTTAATCCAATTATAAAGGTATAAAATAGGTACAATGAAAAGTTGAGAGACAAAGTAAACAAATTTGAGTAGTTTAGGGGATAGAAGTGGAATTAACCTTATATTTTTTATGCTCATAACACTTAATAAATTTTCCATCAATGGAAATGTTAGCAATTTGCAGACCCTTGACACGGCATACGAATGAAGAAAGTAAGAAAATCAAAAGTGCAATCACACAAGAACACCAGACTTTACCCATTACTAAGCTTATGTTGCAGTTGTTGCATTAGGAAGGACAACAATAGAAGTTCATGGAATTCACTATATTGCTAGAGTTACATGTCTAAAGAGAAACTACAAAAGTATCCTACATATGGGAAACACTTACTAAATTCTACGTTTAGGAAATTGTTCTTGGAAGTGTACATGACCCCAAGCGTGTACGCTTGGTTAGTTGGTGTCAATCTAGGAAGCGAAGTCCCTTCCAATTGTTTGAATGAAGTCCTTTGAGACAAGACCTACAGTAAGTTAATTGTCATTTCCTTTCTTTCGCTGGTTCTAGCAAAAAAGGTGTGATTTTTGAGGTACTCATGTGTACGCTTTTATAAGAAATAAAGAAAAACAATAAATTGACTTTTTCATACACTTCTTAATAGGCATGACATAATGTACCTAATGTTGGGTAATCTTATAATGTAGTCGTAACCTTATTCTATTGATTTGTTGATGGAGTAATATCTGCCCTTTTTGATTGGCTGTACAACTGTGTGAGCAATTACGGACTAAGCGACCACTAGGTGTGGAACTTCTTTTCGACCTGTCCTATGTTTGAACCTCAGTGGTGAGCCATTCATCATCATCCCTGGAGGTTGCTAGCCTTGAGACTCTTGCTCATTAATTAGTTAATATATGTGGGTGTGGGACATGGGACTAAAAGTCCACATGTACCGTGGGAATTAGTTTGGGTGAGGCCATGAACACAATCGCTGCAAAGAATGACCTCAATTTAGCCTGTTCGTTGAATGCGTGCCCTATATATGGGGCAGCAAAGATGGCATAATTACATGGAAATTGAGTTAAACTATGAATGTGATTGCTTATGTAAGTGAAAGGTGCTGAAGTGCCTGCGACTTTAACTTTTGAACATTGGGAGGTGTTGGCTGCCTTACTTTCTTCCGTTCGCGTAATTTCTATAATAACTTTCAGGATGTTGGTTTATGAGTACGTCAACAATGGCAATTTAGAGCAATGGCTTCATGGAGCTATGTGCCAGTATAGATATCTTACTTGGGAGGCCTGCAGGAAAGCTCTCCTCGGCACTGCAAAGGTGTAAGTTCTTTCTCTTAATATGAGTTGCCTAAACATTTTTCCTGGGCTTTACTGGTTTACACATGATCTACGTGTTGCAGGCTTGCCTACTTACACCAAGCCATCGATTTTAGTCTGACCAAGTACCCCGTCTCCATATATTCGGAACACCCTAATGTCCTCCATGTAACTTTGAATTTATTAAAAATTGTGGGTCTCATGGTTTACTGCTTATTTTTCAGAGTAGGCTAATTGGACGTCCTTGTATATTATGAATCATTTCAGAGGTTTCGTTTCACTTGCTGGTAGGTATTTTTGTGGGTTATTTTTTTATATATGTGATTTAGCTTAACAATGGCCATTAACATTAAGTTTACAATTTGGCATTGGTCCACAACTGTAATGGACACTACACCTATATCAGAAAACAATATTTCTATAACACATAAGATGTGCCCAAAAAACAAATGCCTACTATTTCAAAAGGAAAACTCATTTCTGCGTCAATAACACCTCGATATTTTTCTACTATCATCACTATGAAAACCCAAAATACTTACCGATACCAATTCATCCAATGAGCACGCAAAAACGTTCGAAACACGGGCATTAGACTAGCTTGTAATAAAAGAGCCAAACGCTACCTGCCAAGCCACGTGGGGAAATTACGGGATTGCCCTTTAAAGTTTTGTCTTCCATTTATTCTTGCATGTGTTCAGCTGGGGGTATTTTAGGTATTCTCTTTTCCTTCATTCACGCAAGAACATGTACTTCGTTAGGCGATCGATCGAGAATGAGGGGAAATAATTGTACTGATTGCCATCAATCTAGAGTGAGGGGAAATAATTGTACTGATTCCTGATTTTCCGGCGTATGTTTTGGCTGTCGTACGTCGTCTTTACCCCTGTTTTCCGTTTCTTTGTTGACAAGGCGAAAGTACCTGGTGTATATGGCAAAGAGAAAATGACGAATGGTACCCGAGAAGCTGAAGTTGGAGACCCAGATTGATTCATCGCCCTTGGTCTCTCTCTCTCTCTCTCTGATGATACATTCGATTAGGTTTATACTTATTTATTGTATATGTTTTTCCCTGACCATTTGAGATTATGTTTGTTTTGTGGCTTTTAGGGTTTCTTTTTCCCCGTGATCTCAAAATTGAATGTTTTCTTCTAGCTTTTAGGGAAGAAATCAAATCCCAACGACTCAATGAATATCGTTTGGAAGAAATCGATTTCAACTCGACGAACATCAACATTGTCGGCCCGTGAATCAAATGGAAGCTAGGTTTCTCCTCAGGTTTAGGCTCTTCAAGCTTCCTTACTTTTTGCGTTTCTCCTTTATTTTCTCTTTGCCCTATCCCGAAGTTGATGTTTCATATAGTATTTGATATTTGTAGATAGTGACCATCGCAGGATTTTCATTTCAGTTTTTGAAAATTCCAATCTCCCATCTTTCAATTGATTTGCTTTGGTTCCATTTTGATTTCAGTTGTGAAAGTTCCTCCATGTCATGAAGGAAAGCGTTGGGAGTCGAATGGTTCGTCTTTGTGTGATTCTGATCAAGGTAAATATGCACACCCTTCTCTCTCTAGCCCTCAACCTTTTACTTAATTTTTTTAGACACGATAGAAGTTTGCTTTTTTGAGTTTGTTTATGCTTAGAGAGTATTCCAATGAAATATTGGAAGATTTTTATCTATTTATTGGAAGGCCAGACTTAGCTGTTGTATGGTTATTCACTGTTATGTATGTCTGTATTTCTCAATTAGTGTATTGCACGTGGGACTTTTATCATAATGCTGGATGGTGTTCTCTTTGATTCTCACTACTTGGTAGGTCATATGCATAATTTCTCCCAAATTGGGGTGACCACCTATTTGTGTGTTCCTTCATGTGTGTTGATTCAAATTTTAAAAGTTCTGTATACCCATCTCTTCTTCGTAGTTATAGTTGAAGTAAGAAATCTGCTGCAATAAACACAAGTCTTCAGCCCCCTACCATACATCAATGCAGATTTCGCCCCCTCGTTTGGTCAAATCAGTCTTGCTATAAAACCAAAATATAAGTGGTGGGTTTGTGTTGGATTTCTAGCAATAATGTAGTGGTTTAAAGGGCTCTTTTGTACCCATGGATTTTGAAGACTTTGGTTAGTCACAAGAGGAGGAATAGAGCCCGGACACCTGAGTTATTGAAAAAACACGAGGGGGAAATAGGGAAGCTCTTGAGGCTTTGAATAAGTTGAACAAAAAGAATGTACACAAACTTTTGTATTGACGATGGAGGTTATTTGTTGTCGTTCTTATCACTCGAGAGCTGCTTTTACCAAAATTCCCGGTGTCTTTTCTGGATGCTACTCATTTTTTACGATTCTTCTACCTTTTTTTCGGCGTCCTAATTGTACTCTTACCTAATTTTCAGGGGACTTACCTCACCTTTCCCCCTTTTTCCTTAGCTTTGTCGACAAGAAAACGGGTACAGTAAGAAATACTCCTCTTTCCCCTAATTTGAGGGATGAAATGTATCCAGTTCCCATAGAAAATGAAAACGAAAATATGAGAGAGAGAGAGAGAGAGAGAGAGAGAGAGAGAGAGAGAGAGAGAGAGAGAGAGAGAGAGAGAGAGAGAGAGATGTGGTGGGGGTTCAGCAGGGGATGGTGATGGAGGGAAAGAGAGAGGTTGCAAAGATTGAAGGAGGAGGAGGATGAAGCCCCAATTTTGAAATTGGATAGCCATACCAGGTATAAATACTTCGAAATGGTGCTCTATTTCTTTTTTTAGGATCGATGCATCTTTATACTTAAAAAACAATAGGCAAGTCACTACTTATGGGACTGTCAGATTACTCAAGAGAGGTGGTTATACAAATTTGATGTCATGGGTTTGATTCACTAGAATTGAAATTGTAAAGGTGTTCTTATTCTAGGTTTGGATTACCGGAGGACTATAGTGTGTGCACATTTTCTTATGACTGTATCTTATTGGAAATGAATGCCTTGTTCCCTTCGCGATTCAAAAAGAATTTTTCAAAAAATTCCCCTAGATTCCTCCTACTTTCCACCTTTTTCTCTCTATCTCTCTCCACTCATTACCCCTACTATTTTTCAAAAACACTTTTCAAATCCCAATCCAAACAAATCAGAAGTTATTTGGATGATTCACTCATATAGCAGGATATACGTTGAATGCTCTCTACACTATCAAATGTCAATTTATGTGCTTTTGTTATATGTGGTTAGGGTGCTTTATATTGACGATTACTTAAGAGTAGTGAAAGCACACTCATTGGTATAGAAGAAGAATATTGGAGCAATCAACTCCTTCAGAAAGTTGATGGAGCAGCGCATTCATGTAGTATCTGAGTTCCCTCTAGATGGCATCTAACTGATGTAAACAGGTCTAATTGTCCCAGCTTTTCCTCTATTGAAGTTCATTCTGTTATTATGTTTTGATATGCTCAAATTGTCCATTCCCACTTCGAAGATTTATGGTGTTATTGATATCATGTTTGTCTCCTTGGTGATGCTTCATGGTTTATGTGGAGTATCATTTAGAAACTGAAGTATTCTTTTTCATACTGCTCTTTGGGGTTTGTGTGTATGTTGTACGTATAGAATGGTTTTACACTATTGGTGACATGGAATTTGACTCTGGCAATTGAATATGGGAGACATGCAAGAAGTCACTTTAACGTCGGATTTTTAAAGGGATTTGTGTATGATACTATAACTCAGCTTTATAGAATTTCTATTGAATCAGATAACGGGGATAACAGGGTGAATTAGTTGTTTTGTCTTTGAATTCATTTTCCATTTTCATGGTTGTACTTTGTTCCAGCTTCTAATCACGGGTGTATTTTTCCACAGGACATCTGTTTGCTATAGAAAAAGCAAAAGAAGAGGGGTGGTTATGTTAGATTGACCAGGAATTCACCATATTTGAAGGTCCTTAACAGTTGCTACTTGTCAATAGCTCCCATGCTCCTTCCTCACCGTCTCAATGTTTTGCAAGCTGAAACTGACTTAACTTTGTTCTTCTTATCTTGATTGTTGATGACTTCAGGCATTGCTATTGGTATTAACAGCTCCTTTCAATGGCTTCAAGGGCTTCAAGGGCAAACCTCTTCCGATCGTGTAAGCTCCACTCCTCTTTTATCTCGTGTACATAATTTACATAATTTATATGAAAGTGGTGTAGCTTATTTCCTTTTCGTTTTCTCACTAGTTGCATCTTCTTCTTCTTTTTTTTTTTTTCTAACACTTCCATCTTTTTTTTTTTTCCTATATGTGATACTACACTTAATCTTAGCTAAAAGGCTTCGAACAGATACGACATATGATTTTTTTTGTAATGATCGGTGATACTACACTCAATCATGGCCAAAAAGGCTGAGAACAGATGCTACCCTTAATTGTTTTTTTCAATCGGTGATACTACACTTGATCTTAGCCAAAAGACTGAGAACTGATGCTACACTTGATCTTTCTTTCTTTCTTTTCTTTTTTTTTTTTTTTAAATACTACAATTGATTGTAGCCAAAAGATAGGGAACTGATGCTACACATTGATCTTTTTTTTGATCGGCGATCCTTCTACATTTGATCTTAGATCTTAGCCCAAACGCTGAGAATAAATTCTACACTTGATCTTTTTTTTGATCGGCGATACTACATTTGATCGTTGCCAAAAGGCCGAGAGCAGATGCTACATTTGGTCTTTTTTATTTTTTGTAATACGAGGCTTGACATTTGCTAAAAGGCCGAGAACACATACATTGATCTTCTTTTTGCTTGGCACTACACTTGAAATTTACAGAAGACTAACAACAGATACTACACTTGATCTTAGCAAAATGGCCGAGAACAGATGCTACAGATCTTTTTTTATCGATGATGCAACAATTGATCGTAGCTTAAAGGCCGAAAACAGATGCTACATTTGATTTCTTTTTTTTTTGATGGGCGATACTACACTTGATTTTAGCCAAAAGGCTGAGAACAGATGCTACATTTCTTTTATCAGCGATACTACACTTGACAATATCAGAAAGACCGAGAACAGATGCTACACATGAACTTGTTTTGATCGGGGATATTATACTTGATCTTAGCCAAAAGGCTGAGAACAAATACTACCCTTGATCTTTTTTCAAAATCCGCGATACTACACTCGATCTTAGCCAAAAGGCCGAGAACAGATACGACAATTTATCTTTTTTTATACTACACTTGATAATAGGTTCCTCCGGGCACCCAACTCGAGTAATACAATGGTCTTTAAGCCTAGTAATAGGTTCCTCCGGGCCATAAAAGATCTTCAAGTCACTTTAACCAAATCATTCACACCAAGCACAAAGGCGCAAGAAACCAAGCATTCCATTGATTTTTCCGAACCCGGCCCCCATTCAACCTAAGATGCACAGATATGTCCCCAGCCGGGCAGAGGCACCAGGGGACAATTGGGGTCAAGTGAACCCACTCACTTTGATTTTCCACAAGAACATTTGATAGTTTGCAACCAAATTTTGCTATTTTGACCCCACAAAAAATCTCTAAATTGCCCCAACTTGTTTTAAATGCATAGAAATCTCAAGCGTTCTCTTCTTTTCGAGAGTTGATAGTGCTACGAATGCGGTTATCATGCATTATTTTATAAATATAATAAGTCTTTTGGGACCAATTATGAGGCAAAAATGAATTATTAGTGCATATCGATCTTAGAATTAACCTCTTAATTTGGTTATTTTTGGACTAGTGCGTAGAAAAAAAATTTGCATATGAAAATCTATTTATTGACCCCACTAACCAAAATTCCTAGTCCACCCCAGTGGACCCCATGCCTACTTATCGAGGACACGGACATGCACAAACACATCCTAGAGACATGTCCGACATGCTAAAAGATGTGCCAGTATTTTCTTATATTTCTTGGATAAGAAACATTTTTGCGTGGATATGTTTTGGAATCGTAAAAAGGACAAGTGTAGATGCATTTCGACTTGTAAGGGACACATGAAGCACAGGTTTCCTGTTGGCTTACTGTTACGTTTCTGAGTATTACTTCTGCCTGTCTACTGTTCGGTTAATGGTATTACAAACACAAACAATAAAAGCAATCACAAACACTATCTTTGGGATTACATCAGTCTAGAAAAAGCAATCACGAAGACTGGAGGCCCTACTCTAGCTTTGGTCTAGACTAGCTTTGAATTCTGGACTACGGCCTCCAGACTCCGGTCTAGAATCAATCACAAACACGAAAAGCAATAATATACACATGTAAGGAAACATGTACACTCTACCAACATCTTCTCGTAAAGAACGGCAGAAACAAGGCTAGCAAAGGTTTGGGGCTTCATATCCCTCTCTTCTCGAAGCTGATACAACTTGTGCCGAAACACAAGCCGCTGATACCTTCAGAAGTCAAATGAAACCATAGTACCAGTCAAAAAGTATACTACTGGAGTAATAAGTATCAAAACACAGTGGTAACCAACGTCATTTTCCTACTAATAGTAATACTACATGCGGATGTCATTGTGAGAATAGATGCAACAAAAAGAAGATAGAGATAGAGATAGAGACAGAGATAGAGATAGAGAGTAGCAGCGCAGTACTTATACATACAGAGTCTGAGCATCGGTGGCTAGTCCGGCTAGACCAATGAAAAGCTTATCGTGGATCTGGTAGATTTTCTGAAAATCAGTGGTGATGGTCTGGAGCTGAACTCCCAAACGGCGATCACTGGCGATGGCGAAGCAATTCTTTCCGACCATCGCTACTAGGGCACTTCCGTTGTACTCGAAGATCTGCAAATCAAAATATAATAATTAAAAAAAAACTAGGGTTTCTGGGAAGAACCATTCATTACCACATCCACATGCCTATGCCTATGTACACATAGAGCGAGAGACTGGAGAAGAGACATACCGACATTGGAGGAGATTATTGAAGAATTAGTTGAGGTTTGGGGGGTTTGGAACAGAATATTCCAGCAATTGGGATTTGCGAAAGTGGAGAGCTGTGTTTCTCTTTCGCCGAGTGAGGACCGACTTGGACGACACTCCAGTTTTGGCAAAACTTGGCAAATTTTTCCGTCGGTGTTTTTTCATTAAAGTAGATTTGGACAAAACTTTAACATTTGACAAAAAGTCCATAAAAAACTAAAGTGGGCCCCAAGAGCATCTCGAACTCAATTTTGTAAAATTCTTCATTTTGAAGAATCAGAACAATATATATAACTCAAAATATAAACTTGAAGAATACAACTATTTACCTAAACTCCAGTTATCATTCTTCATTTCTTTAAAATTTCATCAATTTCTCTCCAAACCTTAACCTTCCCTCCAAAATTTAAAACTTAAAATTTAAAATTTCTTGTAAGATAAATTGATGATTGGTCTCATTTTAAAAAGAACCGTGAATCTCTTTATGCTTATACGATTTTTATGATAAATAATTATAATATATTAAACTGTAGCATTTTAAATCCTATAAATAAAGGAACGTGATTTTTACATTCCATTCTTATAATTTTCACTCCATTTTTTGTCTTTATCCACTTGATTACTATCTTGTCCTTTTCTCAATACACTTTTCACACATCAAAGGACAATATTGTAGATTCATGTAGATTAAAAATAAAAAAAAAAGGAATGTGAATTGTAAAAAGGGAAGTGTGAAAATAATTTTCCAAAACAAAAATGAAGAAGGTTTTTCATTTTTTGAATAATCCTTCTTCGTATATAAAGAATAAAAAATGGTTCTTCATTTTGAAGACCACAAATGAAGTAGGTTGGAGGAGGGAAATTCTTCAAAATGAAGATTCGAAGCATGGTAGGAGAGGTAATATCAAGGAGCAATACTTGTTTTTTTATTAAATTGATCAATAGCTATTTTTATTTATTTATGGATAGCTGGTTTATGTGGAGATGTTGATTGAACGTACTTTTCATCATAACAAAGGTGGGTGATGGCTTCAATGCGCTTTTCACTTATTTTCCTTCCAAGTGTATCAATTTGTTGACAAGTTTTGTCCGGTAGATTATATTTTTGCAATAAGTTAAATGTGACTATAAAAAAAAATTTGAAGAATGGGAGTGATTTATGCACTCTCTTTTTTACCAATCACAATCTTCTTTCATGTTTTTTTTGGTGTGCGAAGTTAACAAAAAAAAAAAAAAGTTACCAAAATGACCTTTCAAAATGAAATATTTTTTGTACAAATTTGAAGGACATTTGAATAATTATTGTGGTTCATAAAAAGCAGGGTGCATAAATAACTCCACAGACGAATCGCTACCCTATTTTTATCTCTCGTTTTTTAAGACAATAGTTACCCAACAAGATAGTTTTTTATTTTTTTCATGATATATTCAACTAGAAAACACAAAACAATGTATTCCAGTTGGAAACTAGAAAAAAGTTTTATGACGGCCATTTGGTTTTTTTTGGTCAAACGGAATTGAGGCCATATTGGGTATTTTAGGAGGAGTGAATTTTTCATGCCGAGCGGATATATCCTACGGGGTACCTGCTTTTTTGTTTTTTTTCTCCCACTGTATACTCTTGTTTGTACTGTCTCTTCATTCTAGTTTGTCTACATCAACGGCCACAACTCATTGACATAGGCCGTATAACAGTTCAAAGTAAATATCGTTTTGAAGGACAATGCCTAGGATCCTGTGTTAACGAAAAATTCGTTTTGAAGACTATAGCCTGGTTCTTTATGCATTATTGCATGTTTTTGGATCATATTCTCAATTGATTTCCCTTTACACTTGCAATTTTCCAACTTAATGTTGGAATCATGTGGTATAGGAAACCAGTTTGGAACAAGTATTAGTGATTCTGCAACAAAACGTAAGGATTTGGTTTGGTTGAAATCTATAAACTCACGGATACTTCCTACGAGCGAGTCATGTTCCTGTCCTAATCGAATCGGATACCAATACTCTTCGGTTACTCATACATAGCGTATTCTCTGATGCTTGAAATTAATTTTCTTTAAATTTATGAAGTATTGGATTTATTTGATTACTCTTAAGTTTATGTTTTCTTTTTATTTGAATGAACAGATACTGTAATTTACGCATTCAAAGTGTTACGAAATTTAGATTGTAATATTTGAACCATAGAATAGAGTGTCAACTGTCCAGGGTCTCGGTAAGTAAAACATTTTCTGACATAAAAGAATAATTGTCGAATATTTTCGTTACCTTTTAATACAAGAACTAATAATACTATTGTAAAGTATCTTGGCAGCTTTTTGCCGTTTCGTCATTGGCATAACCAAAAAAAACTGCTTCAATGTTGTTCTGGAATAGAACTCATCCTCAGCAATTGTTGTCAGATCTGTGTTTTGTTTTGAAATTTACGATTTGACAACCATCCAAGTGAAGCTGATAGAGTCATAACATCTGGGTGTATTTTATGCATAGTAAATGTTTATATCCTCCGCTTTGCCTTTGGTGGCGATACCCATCTTGCTGTTTGGAATTGTTCACAATTTCGTCAATGTTGTCGTGGAAAACATTATTGACAAATATCTTATGTTTTGTAACTGAAAATCATTGCTTATCAACTGAATATAGTATTGACTAGCCTATAGCATGTTACTTTGCGTGCAATAGGACAAATCACACTTACAACAAATGCTAATCACTGCTTTACCTCTTCTCCTTCAACTTCTTCTTCAGTTGCCCCTTGATAGGAAAACCTAAGCTATTAGTTTGTTCTTTCTACATCTGCTTTCTGTGTGGCTGGTGCTGGAACTAAGACTTGCTGGTATGTATGACCACATTTTTGGTTTTCTTACCATAACATTTGATGAAGAGTGCATTTAATATCCTTGAAAGTTTTAATACAACATCATCTTTCTTTTGCTCAACTAACTTCTACTTTGCTATACATTCTGTCACACCAATTATTAAATGATTCACATATCAGCACATGAATTTGGAAGTGTTACTGGCACAAGTAGAGTATGTGGTTTTGAAACTTATACAAAGGATACAATTAAGTATTTGTTTGGCATCAATATAATCTTGAATTAATTGTATCCATACCCTATCACTTGCCAAATATCCTACTTTTTTAGCTTTTTTCTTATCGACATATGGTGTATCATGCACGTATCTGTATCCTGTCATGTGGTCAGATGCTTTCTCAAGTTTCAAATGTTTTGTTCATCTTTTGTGCCTTTCATTGCAGAAGGGATTGGTATCCTGAACCATCTTTCCATTTTATGCTTTTGGGTGTGTTTTGCTTGACAATTGGTACTGGAATAACTAATTTTGGACGTTTAAATTTCCTGAAAAACCATTGATATCCAAAGCATTATAGTGGCTTCTATTATATGACATTTCAGTAATTTATTGTGATGAGGTACAATTTTTAGATTTTAGTTAGCATTCATTTGATTTCTACTCGCTTTGTTAGGTGCTTTTCTAATATCTTTTTAATTGTTCGTGTTTGTGTGGCGTTTTGCTGAGGATTGTGAGCGCAATAATTATTCTATTTTATTGTTGGGCTTCTCCTATGAGAGTTGAATGTATAAAGATCTTGTAAAACAGTGCGGAAGTCTTTGAACTTCTTTTAGCCAATTCCAAACGGTTATACGGAAATATCTTTTCCCTAGAATTGGCTTTACTCCTGTTCAATTAAAGGAAAGAGGAATTTGAGAGCAATGTTTTGGTTGCTTTGGGTTACACTATTGTTAGACTTGCAGTAAGAATTTAATGCGTTGTTGTCTCGTAACTACATGGGCAATTAGTTTTGGGTAAAACGTTTTCACGGAAAAAGTTTGTGCAAATTAAATTGAGCCTTCAAAACTTAAATTTTCCTTAGCTTGTTTTGTGTCCTACTGTCTACCTTGTGGCATGTGCTTGATTATAGCATCAGTTGATTGCAATTGCTTCACCCTTTATCTTATTTTAGATTTTGTTTTCCATATCTAAGTGCTCGAAGTTAATAGTTTACAGAGTGTCATGGTTATGTGCTTCAAAAGTAAATTTTTTTGGTTATGTGCCTCTCTATGGACATGTTTTTAGAGACAAGTGTAACCCATTCTTTAAGGTGAACCTCCGACATTGCTACTATGTGTAGGTCATACTAATCCATTGCCTGTTTAAAATTTTTGCTCTATTTTGCTCTTTTATTGTAAGTTAGGTCATGCAAAACAAAGTAGAGATGGCAAGAAAAGGAATGGCATTTCCTTTTAGTTCACTTTGTTTTCTAAGTTCATATGGAGCTCATTGTGATTGGTTGTGTGGGATGATAATTCAGGTGGTCCGTTACGTTTAGGTTTGTGGTAAATAGTGACGTGCCCATTTGATTTGGAAAGTGGCTTCATTAACATTAAGTTCTTATGCAGGTGAGTTAGGAAAAAATGGACAACTTGATTGCTTGAACCCTGTACGACATGGAGATATCCTTGATCATGGAGTTCTTTGACAAGGGCAACTCATATTGAAGAGGTGAACAACAGTACTTGTGTGGATTGTTCTTTACTGACTTTTTTTTATGGGGCGATGTAAGCAATGCCCATTCTGATTGGCCAATGCCGCTTTTTTTTTTGTGTGTGTGTGTGTGGGTGGTGGAGCAGGTTGGCGTGTGGGGATGGGTTCATTTCAATATTTGGAGATTCATTGGAGACAAATTAAAACAATTCCGATTGCCCTCTGTAATCTCATTTGTCTTTCTTGAGTAACTCTCTTTTTGGAGTACTTTTGCTGCAGTATGTCATCTTTGGTTTGGCGGGGCGCGACAAGTAGATAGTAATAACCGGACTTCTTGCATCAAATCGTGATAATCTCAGCCCTATATTCTTCCTAGAGAGCTCACTAACAATTGAAATACTGTTGATTCTTTTTTTTTTTTAACCTACAATGCAGACAATTAATTTGACAGCCCCAATGTTGTTTTAGATGTGATTTGGAGTTTCCTAACCCAGCCAGAATTTAAGATTATTAGTTTTTTCTTTGTAATAGTTTCCTTTGGAGCCTTTTAGGTTGGAACTTGTGAATGATTATCTGTCAGCAGAAAAATATTCTGTACTACTGCCTTCGTGTTATTAAGTTTGTCTATCATGAG
The DNA here is from genome assembly GCA_019656295.1 of Rhododendron mucronatum var. ripense. Lineage (NCBI taxonomy): Eukaryota > Viridiplantae > Streptophyta > Magnoliopsida > Ericales > Ericaceae > Rhododendron > Rhododendron mucronatum. The sequence continues at coordinate 3,430,194 of BPLT01000038.1, read as the reverse complement.
TTTAAATACCTTGTGAATATGATAGAAATTTTACTTTACAATTTACGATTTCTTGATTCATTATGTGTAATAGGTGGTGGCACTTCTTGCAGTATGTGTGGGCAGGGACTTGAAAGTTGTGTCTGCAATGGGGAGCTGGCCCGAGAGCCGACGCTACAAAAAATCCGTGTGGCTGATTTGAGAGTGTCAACAAATGACCCACTATCTCGAGAAGTAATTCTTTTGGTTTGCGTAAATTTGCTTCTAAGGTAACTTAAGGACCATGTATCTAGCCACCATAAACTTTACTACAATCACATTACTTTAGCATATGTAAATAGGGTATGCAGTAAATCAGCTAGGCCTTTGCTACTTAATCAATCGATGTAATATGCTTTATAACTATTCTTATTTCGTTTCCCCCATTTCCCAACTTCACCATTATAAACAAAATTAATCTCTCTTAAATCAAAGTCTATTCCCTTCAACCGGGCAAGACATCGTGCTATGATTTAATCTATACAGTGTTGAAGGTATCCTACCAATAATAATAATGAGTTTCGCTTGCCAATTTTTGCTTGATTTTTCCAATTAAGTCCCTTGATTTTTAGAGCTGTGCTGTTGTTCGTGAGGGTATAATGGTAATTTTGCCTCCAGTCTGTACAGGTGGACACCTGGCGTCATCCGGCTACCTCGCGGGATTCGTGATGAATCTTAGCTGTTTATTTCTGCTCACCTCCTTTATCACCTAGCGGGTGCTGGTACGTTCCATTCTTGTGTTCTTGTCGACTGAGGGTGGTTTTGCTGAAGTGCTCTTGGGATATTCTCCTTCTGTGTGTTTCATTACTGTGTTTTTTTTCTCAGAGTGCTTCTAGGATCTTCTTCTGCTGCGTTGGGTGAGAGAAGGTAACTGTTCTGATCTGATTTACGGCCCCTCCTGGTTTTTTTCCGCCAGCGCCTGGTACTCTTAATCTTCTTCTGTAATTCTTCTCCTTCCAAGGGGTACAGTTGGCTGATCAAGAAGCCGCCTGAGTTCCTCTCTCCCCCTCTCCCTTTCTCTCCTGAGATCCTTCCACTACGAAGCTCACCCTGACCAAACCCCCAATCGTAGGTTTCCCCATCACCGAAAGCGAAGTCCCGGTGGGCCGAACCAAGGCCAAGATCAGACGGCTTTGTAGCAAGATTTCAGGCCAAAAATCTCATCGTGGACAGGTTAAGATTCTAAAGCACGACAGCGAACTGAGGCTGCCCTCTATAGGAAGTGCTGCCTTGTAAGTCGTCTCTTTTCCAAATTTCTGATTCCTACCTTTGGCTTTATGCTCTAGATTATTTTTAAACCGTAATTTCTGAGATCTACGAGATAAGTTCCTTCTGTCTTTGGCTTTAGCTTTAACAGTTTTTGATTTACCATTTTTTAAGACAGGGTTCTTTGGGTTTGATATTCACATCGGCTTTGATTTTGTGACCACCATTCGTAAAGGAACTTTCTGACGATGGTTTTGGACTTTTGGTAAATCTCAAGCTTGAATCTATCTGACCAGTATGAGGTGTTCATAGATTGCTTCTGCTGTTTATTTTAGTTAGGGCAAATTAGATAGACCTCCCCTGAAGTTTCTGACTACTACAGATTCCCCCCTCATGTATCAGAAGTTACCCTGTCCTCCCTTGTCAGCGTTTGCCCACTGATGGAATGGATGGAAAGTTGTCAATGACGTATGTACCCTCTAAATCAATCCTCACCCAACGATTTGGTTGCTTGTGCAGCCTTTTTTCTCCCCCTGTGCTAGTCTTGTCAACAGAGATGGGAAACCACCTACCGCCCCTGTATTCCCGCGAAAAAATGGCAGCACTGATCACCTCATCCCCGACTTGTCATTAGAGATGGGAAATCACGTACCACCCCTCTATTCCCGCGGGAAAAAAGGGCGTGAAGCCACCTCACCTCATCCAAACTTGTATAAAGGGAGGGTGTATCTTGCTTCACCACTCATTTCACTCTTCTCGTACACACTCAGAAGAAACCTAATTTCAGAGAGAGACAATGGGTTGAGAGGGAAGTGAGAGAGGTTGTAGAGGTACTGGACACGAAAAGATCAAAAAATTAAAGCATAAAGAAGGTGAGAAGAAGCAGAGAAGACGTTGAAAAGTGTGATTTGGTTCAATACGCACAAAGGTAGTTTTCTCCATTTGCATGTGTGTATTTTTGAACACAGTCCTTCAAAAAGGTTAGGGATTCTGATAGAATTTTGGGGAATTTCATAAGCTCTAAAAGAAATCGGGAAAATTACATGATTTTACTGTTACTATGTGACTCAAGGTAGTTATTTGTGTAATTTATGTTTTCTATGTACCTTGTTTCAGTTGAATATGGGTAAATCCCCAATTTAAAATCCCCAATTTTAGGAACGTTTTGTTGATGTAATCTTGGGTTTATGGTGTTGCATGGAAATGTTTCCTTTGTGTTCTTTTGTTTATTTTTCCATGTTCTCATTCTTTACTTTATTCATTATAGGAAAAAATGGGTATTGTCGTGCATGATTTGGTGGTTCATCACAATGGTCAACAAAGTCATATAAAGAACATAGACCCTGAACAGGTAGTCACATAGAATTGGTTGCTGATAGCTGGGAGGTTGCATTAACTAATGTCTCTGCAAGAACTGATTTAGCTTTGGAGTGCTATTGTTTCTTACCTGGGTCATCAGTTAGGATTGGATATACAAAATGACAAAGATTTAATGGCTGTGTTTGAACTGTATGGTGGGGTCTAGGCAATCCATTTGTATTTTGATGTTGAGACAAACTCCCAATTCCCTTGAACCAGTACTTACTAATGTCAATGTTAGTAATGGCCTTGCTAGTAATGTCAATAGGGCTGAAAAATCAGAAAATTATGAGCATGGTAATAGCAGTTGGTCTGGAAAAGAGGTTGACACTGGTCCTAGCCTTTTAGAAACTAATGTGGGCTGGCTTAGACTCTTTTGATGATGTGGATTGGACAGAACTTGGTGACTGTCCAATTCAATGATGAGGGTGATGAACTCTTTGACTATAGTGACTCTGAGGACTTAGATTGGGATGTGAATGGAGGAGGAAAGTCTGATGGAGGTCATAGTAGCACGGATTCAGGTGATGGTTCTGATATAGATGGAGGACACCAAGAGGATAGTGAGGGTGGGATTCTAATTATGAATCTGATGATGAGGGAGGACAGCGTTCAAATGATGAGAATGATATTCAAGCCTTTAATGCTGATAGGTACATGCAGGGTAATATGTTTGAGATCAAAGAAGGCAAAAAAATCTGTTTAATATGTGTCCCCACTTTTGGTGTGTATTGAAGGAGTTTGCAATAGAGAGGGGGTTTAAACTTGATAGGGTGAAAAATGAAAAGAGCAGAGTCACAGCTAAGCGCAGTGCAGTGCACAAGGTTGTAAATGGAGGATCCATGCTTCTCCATTGAAGCAATATAAGATAAAGTGTTTGGGGCTTGACCATACTTGTGTTAGAGTTGAGAGGAATGCTTAAGAAACATCAACATGGATTGCATCAAAGTTTGCTAGAACACTTAGGAGTAACCCTGGGATGACCGTTGAAGCAATTTATGATGAGCTGGTAGAGAATCATGGGATTAATTGAAGCATCAAGGATGCAGATTTACCGAGGAAAGAGGAAGGCTTTAGAGGCCATTGGAGGGAATCATGCAATGGCTTACAGCAAGCTACAACAATATGCTGTAGAGGTTATAAAGACTAATCGTGGTAGCTTGGTAAAGCTTGAAACAGAGAAAATCCCCTCCAATGTCAACTTACCCACCTTTAAGAGAATGTTTATCTCATTTGCAGCCATCCAACAAGGGTTCAAAGATGGTTGCAGGCCAGACCATTTATTGGATTGGATGGTTGCCATTTAAAGGGACCATTTGGAGGTGTTATGTTGGCTGCAGTGGCACTTGATGGTAACAATGGTTTGTACCCAGTTGCATTTTGGTTGATGGAGAGTGAATGCAACGAGAGCTGTGCCTTTTTCTTGTACTATCTGCACCCCATACTTGGTGATAGCCTCCAACAAAGGCCTTGGACAATCATGAGTGATGGGCAAAAGGTATTGTGTTAATGAAAATAATATTGTATGTTTATTAGTTACTTTTTGCATTAAGTTACATAATGTCTTGTACTGAAACACAGTCTTTACTTTCATGTTGATAGGGAATTGAAGCTGCATTATTCCAAGTTATGCCAGAGGCAACACACAGAAGGTGTTGCAGACACTTGTTTGCAAACTTAAAAGGTAAATTCCCTGAACTTAAGGAGATCCTTCTGGGCTGCAGCTAGAGCATACACTGTAAGGGATTTGAATTATGCAATGGCTGTTATTAAAGATACATCAACTGAGGCACATGATTGGCTTATGGGGCTGCCTGTCCAAATGTGGGCAAGGCATGCTTTTGAGTCTTTGACAGTAGGGTGGATTAATAACTGGGTAGGAAATTTAAGAGGAAAACCTGTGTTGACTTTGATTGAGAACATAATAAGTAAGCTAATGGGAAAACTTCACAAGAGATATGAAATAGCTTAAACATGGCAGTCTTTGGTGACCCCTATGATTAAGAAGAGGTTAGATGAAGTGGTTGATCATTCTAGGGCGTGTAAAATAACCTTTGCCGGGGGTGAGGAATACCAGGTTGTTGAAGGAGTTGTGTCTCATGTTGTCAACCTAAAGGCTAGGACCTGCTGTTGCGAAGTGTTGGAGATCAGTGGTTTGCCTTGCAAGCATGCTGCCTCTTGCATCTCCCACAAGAGAATGAACGTTGAAGAGTTTTTTCGTACTTATTACCATGGGGATACATAGTTGAGGGCTTATGGTGAAATTATTCACCCTTTGCATGATGATACAATGTGGGAAGAGGTATCAGGTGAACAAGGGCAGCCTCCACCTCTGAAGAGGTTGCCTTGTAGGCCTAGGAAATCTAGGAGGGAGGGCAGCTGATGAACCTGCCCCCTGGGGTAGCGAGTCTAGAAGATCAAGCACTGTCAGATGTGCAAAGAGATTGGCCACAACAAAAGAACTTGCCAAAGAGCTCCTGTTAGAGGCTCTAGAAGGGGTAATGGAAGCACAATGAGGGGTAGGGGAAGGTCACAAGATGCAAATGTTGGTGATCATACTGGTGCAAGTACTAGAGGTAGGGGGATTGTCATAAGAGGAAGAGGGAGGAGCACATCTGCAAGCACAAGTGGGAGGGGCACATTTGCAGGGACAAGAGGAAGGGGCAGGAATGCAGGCACTAGAGGAAGGGGCAGAAATGCAGGAACATCAGGAATAGGCACATATGCTGCTATTATCAATTCTCAAAGCACAGTAAGAACTGACTTGTTTTATTTTTGGTTGCTTAATACTGTCCATGTCATTCTTTAGTATGCTAATTGATGATTTCAGGGAGTGGGAGCTGATATCCCAACCCAATGGAGCATACTTGAGCATGGATCCAAGGCTGCATCTCTCTCTCTCTCTCAGGTACAACTATAGTTATACTTCACTTTGTATTTTTTTTTTATAAAGCAACTAGAGGGGGGGTTATAAATACTGGAAACCAAAAAACAAGGCGCCAACATTTTTGTATCCTAATATTGGTGTGTTCCCTTTTTGCCTTCGATTGTTTTGCAGAACAAGTGTTGCCTTTGAGAAGCATCTTTTGTTTAACTTTAGGTCTAGCCTTTAAGTATATTTGACCTGGCAGTTTGGCAAACCATGACATTTTTGTCATTATGGGCTCTATGCTTATTGCCAAATAGTTTATTGAATTGTAATTACTGTTGCCATATTCTTTTGTCATTATTGGCAAACCATGGTCAGTGGTAAGTGTAATCCCTAATGTTATGTTAGAACATAATGTAATGAGGTGGTTGCCATATCGTTTTGTCATTTTGGGCAAACCATGGTCAATGGTAATTTACTCCTAGGTTATGTGGAACCTAATTATGACTACTTTATGGATCTTGGTGTTGGGTTTGTTCAATTCATTATTGACCAAAATGTTACACTTGCTTACATACGTAAACTAATTGCATTTAATATTGATATCCGTACATCATCCAGATTACATTGCAATATTGCATTAGTTCATTGGCATCTGCGTTCTAGAGCTACAACCTAAGAAGCACAGACACATCTCTTGCCTTTTGTATCCTAACGTGTTTGGACAAAGGACATGTACACACTCGGACACGTTCCGAAATGGAAAATGTGTGTCCGAATATGTAGTTATCTTCTTTTTAAGTTTGACACAATCGGATAAGTATGCCTATCCTTGGGAAAGAAAATAGAGAAGGTTAAAATGATTGAAGCTTTAGACTCTAGAGTGTGGAGGTTGAGGATATACTCTCCCTTATCTACCTCTAAGCTCCAAAGTTTTTCTCAAAGTTTAGAAAGTCTTCTCCTTGTGCTAATCCTACTGAAGAAGGCATGCTCATAGTGTTATTTAACGATTTTGTGTTCCTTCTCTCTCTCTCTCTGATATTTATGCTTCCAGAAATAGTATACAGAGTTGGGACCATAAGGGATATATATACACACACACACACACATCAGCATACGCTTACCATATATCAATAGTAGATAGATTGCTTGCAATAGCTTTGGTTTTGAGCCAGGCTGATGGTCAGATTGATTTTTCTCTTTTGCTATCCCCTACAGTTCAGGTGCCGCCAATCTTCGCTCCCCAAGACAATGCTTCGGTTTATGGCAGTCAGTTTATTCATGTTGACAGTTTATGGGCAGTTTATGATGGAACTTAGAGATAGAGGGTGGATAAGGGGAGAGTATCTCTTTTTATCCCACTTCTTTCTCATCCCTGATTTTCCTAAAATGTCTGAACTTCTGTGTATTGTGCATATAGGTTTCTCATCACCCACCGGTATCTTGACTTCATGCAACTGATGACAAAAATGGAATTGAAATGATATGGTGCCATCATATTGTCCTGAAATTCAATGGTACTCATTTTCTGCAACGCTAGACCTTTTTCAACTATTTTGGCAGAAAATCATTACAAGGGACCTGAATTTGTCGTTCTCGTGGGTTTATGCTCACTTACACAAGATTAAACATGCTTAGAGGCTCTTTGACATAGGTACTGCTAAGAAGCGCAAAAACTTCCAAGTAGGTGCGATGTTCGACAGATGCTGACACTAGCTAGACATTTCATGTCAGACACGCATCCCCAAAATGTGTCCTCATCTCTTAAAAGAATTTATATGTCTAGGTCCTTCGAACTCTCAATAGGGACATTTCCATCACTTAAAGACACGTTAAATACGTTGGATTTTGGAAGAAATTGTTGGTTTCAATACGAAAATTGAATTACTTGCATTTGTATCTATCAAACTCCTGTTCCGAAACTATGATATTTGATTCCTTAAGCCTAGAAATTGCTAACTTTCTTTATGGAATTGAGAAAGCTGTCTAAAACAGATGCTTGGTCTGTTAGCTTATTCTTGATATTTGTTGAAAATTAATGTGATGGCATCTCCTGATTTTTTTTGGGGTTAAGTACATGTCCTGATTTTTAAGGTGAAAAATTCAATTTTCGTCCATAATCTTTAGTATGTTAGCTTTAGCGTTATTCTAGTAAATATGTTGTTCTTTCAATTGTTTTTTGACCTACTTCCACTTAAAATCAGCCCTTTCGGCCTTTCCACACGACTCCTTTTCAGTGGACTAGAATATGCATTTTGTTTCAAGATCCACTGAAAACATAACGGATTCTGGAGTTGATGGTACCATCAACACTGTTGGTTGATTCTCTTTCATTGCATTGAAACATATGAACATTTTGGTTTCATGCAATATGTACATGTCAAACTATTTGATGTTTGCTAAGATCATTGGTTAACAAAGGGAATTAGGATTTAATACTTGCGTCTTCAGCATGGCCGAGGTCCAAACATACTAGGCAGATCATTACAATTATGTTTGGTACACCAAATATATTTGCGAATGCAGTTGCTGGCACTTCATCGTTCTGTCAGAACATAATTCTCTAGATTTGAATAGATCACTACAATCAGGAACATGTGAATGGTCTTGAATGAGGGTGAACAATAGAAGTTTATGTTTGGTACACAGATATATTTCAATTGTTTTGTTCACCCTCACCAAACGAGTGTGGAACGTTACCCTCACATCCTATTGGTTGTTTCTAACTTGTAGACCCTACCAAGTTACCACAGTTAACATTAAAAGAGCCACAATTTATGGAAGTGTATTGGTTGGTATATTCCTATTGGGAAAATTATCCCATGCATTGCAAGAGAAAAAACCCTTGGGGGAATAGTCGGAGAAGAAGATTAATTAGGTAATGGATTACCCGGTGGTAGTTTCTGACAAACCCAAATTAGAACAGATTTCCATTACGTGCTTTTGTTCACAAGGATAAATCAATTGAGATTGGGGCTTCTTGAAGAGGATTTAATAAATCCATTGAGGACAAAGGTAGAAATCATTGTAATGGAGGAAATCTATGACTTGGGTTTGGATAATATCAAGCAACTTTGTCGAAGCGGAGGAATCCAAAGAGAACTTGAAGCCAAACTCTACCGATGTAAATGATTCAGGTTTTGTTTTACTTTCTTCTTCTTCTTCTTCTTCTGGATCAGCTAATAAGATGATTTAATTCTCTTCTTCGTCTATTGAAAATTACATGGTTGTGTTTCTTACCAACTTAGCACTAAGGTATTTAAGTCTATATGGTGTGTGAACTTATCATAATCTTATGATCATATATGCAGAATTTATGGAACTTAAAAGATACCATGAATCTGGAGTCAAGTTATAATGAGAAAATTGGTGAATTAATGATTGGTATAATGGGCGTGATGAAACTAGAAAGATGATCTTAAAGTTTCCTTTTCTCAGCCTCCAGTGTTTTTTGACCGGAATAGTTGTTTTTCATTTTGTTGGTACAAGGGCATAATCAACTTTCACTCTGAGGGATCCAATCGTAGGCACACATTTTAACCCATAACTGAAGATTTTTGATGAAATTTTATGCTCATGAAAAGTTACAAGGTGATTATGATTATGATTAGATGATATCTAGGTGTGTCCATTGACCAATGCTTATTTAAGGATGTAGTATCTAACAGTTTGAGCTCTAAACTTATTGTGAAGAAGTTTTCATGTAGCTATATCATTATGTACCATACTCCATTTTCATATTGTTCATTTCTACTTATCATCACTAGAAGAACAAATACATTACCAAAAACAAATACCAACATTATTAGGCCAAACACTATATGTATATTAACTTCTTAACTACCAATTACACCAATAAATGTCTTATATTTCAAGAACTGAAACTGATTGATTTGTGCTTCAATAACCTCTTGCTATTTCTCTACTATCATCACTACGAAAACCAAAAATACTTCCTGATGCCAATTCTTCAGTGAGCACGCGGAAATGTGCAAAAGCACGGGCATTACACTAGTATATATATACATACATGCCTATATGTATTTATGTATGTGTACGTATATGCTTTTAGAGGAATGTATGCTATCTAGAGGAATGTGCTTTTGAAGAGTACCATTCGATCTCTTCTGAAAAATGGACTTCATGAGTACACATGTTTTTTTTTTCCCACTAAAATTCAGTCATTGTTGGTTTTTGCAATATCTAATCAAAGATATGCTAGTTTCTATGATGGCCTTTCGTTTGTGGTGTAATATTCGCTACTTCACTGAATATATGCACACTTTTGCTGTTCGGAGGGAATTGAAATGGAAAATGGAAGAGTACATTGAACAATTATTGGAGCCTATTTGTAATGCAAGAGATTGATCCCATTTTGTATGCATGATGTACAGTTTCTTGAGTTCTGCCTTCATATGGTGTCCTTATTGAGAAACTTTTGATCAGAGAAAGTTCGTCTTACATTGTCTCCTTATTATGTCCTTATTACAGGTGCTTCCTGTGGCAGTTTGCAATTACTTTAAGATGTTCTCTTAGAGCGTCTTTACTCCTTACTCAAACCTCGACTCAAACTCAAAATTTGAGTAAAAATCCTAACAGCTCCTCACTCCTTACTCAAACTCAAAATTTGAACTCAAAGTAGGTTAGACTCAAACCCTTACTCAAATTTTAAAGGCTAATTTGACAACCTTATATTTACAACTTTGCCATAATGAAGTTTTTACTCATTTTGTGCTTAGATTTGAGTTTGCCCATTGGAGCACGCAATACCAACGGAAGCTTTTTACTCATATTTTACTCAAATTTGAGTAAGGGGTGGAAATGCTTTAATGACTCTTTTAAAGAAATGGTCAGTTCTAAAGCCTTGCTTGCTGTGCATTATCTTCTCCTTGGCTATAGAAGTTGATCTCTAGGAAGGAATTGTAGCTACCTGTTGGGAGAATACAAGTAGAGTTTGCTACAGTGTTGGCCCAAAGCATGTGGTTCCCTGAAAAACCGAACCATAAGCTCGGCTTCAATCATTTCATACTTCAAGATGAAGAGGGATATCATAGGTATATTGCTGAGTTCAAGGTCGGTGATGGGTGTAACGACACTGCCAAGGACACCATGAACTCTTACACGGCTGCGTAGGTAGTTATGTAGTCTTTGGTGTTACGATTTTGGATTTGTGCTTATTGTTTAGTGGAAATTGTGAAGTTGGCAAAATGTTTGTATCTTTTTTGTCCATGTATTAAACAATATAGTTCTATAATTCTAGGGTGTTGGGTGGCTGTGTCTCAGACATAAAGTACTTTGGTGAGATGGAGGGGCTCAAAGGAAGACGATGAATTGATACATCTACAATTGGAGTCGGACACCAGTAAATCTAACTGTAATTAATCCAAACATTCTATGTTTGATGATACATTTTGAAAAAGATGAACTGAGGAATCAGGGTGACCCAAATAAAGAGGGTGCATTCAGCAATTTGGAGAAGCAGATAAAGGATACTGAAATTTACTGTTTGGTAAGTCCTTTTGATTCGCGTAAATCCCATGGACTTGCTTATTGATTTCCAAAACCAAAATGATTGACTTGGACTCTAGCCTTCTATAAACGTTGGTTTTTGAAGTGCAGTGATTTGGGCCTTGGTTTATCTTGGATGCAGGTAGCTAAAGATCCTGAGGACATTGCTTTGAATGATAGCATACCTGAAGAGGTGAAAATCAGTGTGTGATGACTATGATAGGAAGGTATATGATTCATTGCAATAACTTCCTTACCTTTGAGCCATAGGCAGAGTTAAAGGTCTCCACTCAAAGTTTAAATTTTTTCTCAAATGTTTGAGTATGATTGTGAGTTTTTTTAGTATAACCGATATGCCAGTCTCTTAGCTAAAGCTTTAAAAACTACAAAAATGCTAAGGACACATACATTTGTACACATATCTTGCACATATACTTTTTTGGGGCCCAGCTCGGGTCCCACCAATATGATCCGAACCGCTCATTATTTTTTAAATAATGTTTTAAGAGTTTCTGTAAAAAATCAACTCGATAGGATATCGGTAAGGGCTTTTTCAGAAATCGCAGTACGAATCAGACTGTTTCACTCTATGATTTCTGAAAAAGCCCTTACCGATATCCTATCGAGTTGATTTTTTACAGGAACTCTTAAAACATTATGATAGGATATCGGTAAGGGCTTTTTCAGAAATCGCAGTACGAATCAGACTGTTTCACTCTATGATTTCTGAAAAAGCCCTTACCGATATCCTATCGAGTTGATTTTTTACAGGAACTCTTAAAAAATTATTTTAAAAATAATGAGCGGTTCGGATCATATTGGTGGGACCCGAGTTGGGTCCCATAAAAGTGTATGTGCAAGATATGTGTAAAAGTGTATGTGCAAGTAGCATGACTGTTAAAACTAAGAGAACAAAAGCCAATCGAACGCTTGCCATAATTTTCCCAATTTTTCCAATTGTGCCCCTCAATTGGAGAGCCACTGGTTTAGGCACCGAGGGTGTTTTCGTCTATTTGTCTCATGTCAAGAACGTTGGCTAGATCAAGCCACGTCGCCGTTTTTGCCTTTTTCTTTCCTTCGTCTGGTTTGGGGCACACAGAGAGAGAGAGATAGAGAGAGAGAGAGAAGAAGCAGCCTAGGCGACGAATGGTGACGTGCGTGGATGGTCCCCCGTCGTTGATCGGTGGTAGGTGTTGCTGTCAGAAGAAATGAGTGTGGGGATTTAAACCTATGGAGTATCTCCTTGATTGCCATCTTCTGCGGTGCTGCTTCCTCTCCCTCCGAGTTCTCTGTTTGCGTGTTCCGGGTTCTCTCCCTATTTGCTGAGCTAGGACAGGTAACTGTTCGGGTTTATTACTTGCTTGAGTTTGGTTGATTTGATTTGCTGTGTTGAGCTACAGGTGTCTTCGCCGCGTTTTTTTTTGGGTAATGGCTTTGCTGTTTTCTGTCATTAGGTGGTGTTTGTTTGGGGTTTTCCCTTTTGTGCTCCCCCCCGTTAATGTGTGTGTGGGCATTAATGCCGATGGGGCGATGGTGTCACTTGACTTCCTTTTTTTCGCTGTCGCTACTTAGTCACTGAAGTTAGCAACTGCCCCCCCCCCCCCCCCCCCCCCCCCACGCACACGCACATATCCAACACCGCCCACCAAGGTAAAAAAAAAAAAATTACGCGGTGGGGCTAGAAATACTTAAAAGAAGGGGCATAAAATCCCTGCTTTGTGTTAGATGTGCTTTTCGTTGTTCTCTTATGCATTGTCCATCTTACTTTTTAAAGAGTTGTGTGCTTGTGTGGACTGTTTTCCTTCGCAGCTATATTTCTCTTGCTCATTAGTGGCAGCTGCTTTCTTCGGAAATAGCAAAATATTATTAAGAAACTTGTTTAAGTACATCAACTGGAGGAGAGGGGAGGAGAATCCAACCAAAGGTTGGACAAAACACTTGAGGAGGGCCAAGTCCAAAAACACCTGAGATCTTAGGCCCCAACTCCTAATGGCCCTAAAATGCCCACATCGATAGATACATCTCAGAAAAAAGAGGGCCAAATAGGCTAAAAATGCTGAGACAACTGTAAACAGCCCGAAACACCTGTGGGCCAGGCCCAAAACCTAAATGGCCAAGCCTGGCCCAACACCTAACGTAACCCATTCTGAGATAGAAAAACAAACACTTGTGCATGATTGTTTGTGCCATCATCTTATGCAATTTGGAAAATCTTGTAGAGTTGCAAACTTGCTACGCTGCCATCTGAGTAGATATTGTTCGTTCTAACTCTATCTCCTTCTTTTCTTCTGGGCTTTCTGCCAAAGTATAGTTATTCTGACCACTTTACTGGTTTTAGGCCATGCGTTTGCTGTTTCCTTTTAGTGCATGTATTGTGTTTTCTTTGGTCAGTGTTTGGGGTAGGGGGTTGGTTAAGTTGCTGCGGCTTCTTTGGGTTTATGTGTTTTGCTCTTTATTAGGTCCATAGTGGAGACTTTGTGTATTGTTTCTTCCGCATTAACTTTCCCTCAAATTTATTTATTGTCCTCTTTATTCTCCTGATTGTATAGTTTGTTCTGATCTGTTTTGTCTCCACCAGCTTATGCAAGTATTTGCCTATTTTTGTCGACCAGTTATGTGTGCATGTGTGCCCAAGTTAGTCAAGAGAAACATATATAGGTCCAAGATGGTCATTCTATAGGCCTTTCGAAAATTTAAAAGTGTTGTTTATCGTAGCTTTTGTGTTTTTACTTACTTTAAAGTACAGGCCCTTTAGGCCCCATATTTTTACTAAATTGTACTGTAAGTATGCATTTTTAGCAATGCATACAGTCCCACAATCTAACATTGTCATTTGTACATGTGTACCAAATTAGGCCATTATGGAACTTAAACTGATCGCAATAGATTTTTACTCAAGCGAGCACCAAATATCTGTTAAGTTAGTTGGATTATGTTGTTAAACTGGTGTAGTTACAAGTGACTGTCAATGCACAGTAGCCATCGCATATGAAGTAGGAAAATAAAAGGGCAGATAGGCGTTTCCTTTTAAATGAAGAATGGATTATTTTTTATTACTCTTTCCCATTTTTTTGGAACAGATTAGTGGAAATTCAAATGAATATTCCCCCTCATTCAACAATCAACTAACCTTTAGTTATTCTTCTTTGTTTGTAAGCTCAGAGCTAATTTAAATATAATTACGTACGTGTTCAAAAGCACAAGCACTTATGTGCCAACAACGTTACCTTCGGCAAAGGAATTAAGGTACTAAGTATAGTCTAGACAGAGCTGATCTAGATGCCAAAAAGTTACCAAATGACAAGTGCAAAGTTTTTTTTGCAAGAGGGCCTTAGCAGAGGGTTTTTATGCCATCCATTCATTTGGTGTTGACTTTGTTGTGACTTGCCTATTTCCTCAACTCTTGTGTCTTTCATAGCTTGAGTTTATATTATTTTTGTTACTTAAATATTTTGGAATCTTTCGCAATTGTTGTTGTGTTTGTCATATCTGTGACAGAATGGTGGTCCATGTGCCGTTTGTCCCGTTGAGATTTAGAACGGGATGCTTCTTCCTCAAACCCAAGAGCAGGCATTTATTTTCTCGAAACAGCTCAGGGTCAAAGGGTACATTGTGTTGCTGTTTTTGCTGGGGAAGGAAACCACATGACTTGTAAACCTTTTGATGGTTTCCTCCAATGTTTTAAAAAACTGGCCCGGACTGGCCGGTCGAACCAGTTGGCCCGCCAACCGGCCCCTTGTCTAGTTTGGGTTGACCACAAAACCACTTACTATTAGAGAACCGGTCTATTTTAAGAGAACCGTCTCAAATTTCCGGTTCACCGGAGGAACCGTTCCGGTTTTGAAGACCCAGCCCGTTCAAATTTTAAACTATATAGCCTGCGTTGAACACGCCAGCTGTTTGAACTCGAGGGCAGCGCTCGGTATTTATAACAAACAGAAGGCTTCTGCTTGGGTTTGCAACCGATGTGGGATTGGGAATTCAACATTTGTGCCTGTTCTTCACTTTCTCCCACTTTTTCAACTACACCATGATACTATACATGGTATTCTTTAAAGAAAAGAGATTGACCTCAACAATATTACACATATTTTCAAAAATAACCTGTGATTGTTCACAAAAGACCAACTATGCTAAAAATTTATCAGATTGATGTTTAAAGTTGTGGAATAGTTGATAGTTCTAAATATATAGTACTTTACTATATATATTATTGCTTATACATGACATGACGGTTCAATACCGGTTCAACCGCGGTTGAACTGGTGACTCATCCGCCTGGTTCCTTCTCTGGTTCGTCCACCGGTCCGGGTTTCAAAACATTGGTTTTCCTCCAAGATGACCATAGGATTTTGCCCTTGATTGCTGTGCTAGAATGGAACTTCAGGTGCCAGCTGGCAACATGGTTGGATGGTATCATATATCATTCATTCCTCTAGTATAGTGAGCAAGGTATATCCACAGCTTAGGCTATTACCTTTACATAGTACTAGGATACCGGATATGTATTGTGCTCATTTAGTTATACTTTGTTACGCTTCCTCCAGCATTACCTGTTTGCTTTTGCGAATATTACTATCAACAGAAGATGATTTTTTCTTCTGATTGTATTGTTGTCTTATTTGATGTGAGTATGAAGTGAATTATGAATCTTTTTTAGGTTTAGATTCGAAGTTTGAGAGTTTTGATGATTTGTCAATGAGCTCCTTTTAGTCTTGCGGAGGTGAATTATAAATTCTTTTTTAAACATGTCCCAAAACTTCTCATATGAGTTCCTCATTTTCATTCCCTTTCTTCTGAAACAACGCTTGCAAAATCTGTGAAAAAATATTCCACTATTTGTTTGTTCTAATTGTCATCGGATTTCTTGAGCTATCCTCTCAATTTCATTGTCTACTAATGCATCATGAAAAACCTTTGCAAATCTAACTATGAAGATTAAGAAACTTAAATTTGAAATGAATATAAAATTAAGATGAGAAGTTCACCTAATGGATAACTGCACAATCCAATGGTGAAATATATAATCAAGTTTCATGAATTTTATCTCCCATTAAAAACTGCTCACATACTTCATCTATATATGAACATCAGTATTGTAAACTTGAACTGCATTTGGTTTCTCATTTCCTTTACATAATTTACTGTAAAGAAAAACAGCAAACATCTTCCTCTTGTACCTGTAGAGATTCCTCTAACAGTATTCCTTCTGCTGTAGTTTTTAAGGAAATTGAAGGTAAGCTTGCTGATTACTGTCTGTATTGGTGGAAAGCTGCAACTGGGTACTGGGTGCCCTATTAAGACACTGTTTGGTTTAGGGATTGATTTGTTTTGTGGGTATCTTCTGTTCTTCTTGTTTGCTTTGATTTCACGTGAAAGGCCAAACTTTTGGAAAACCCTAAGAAATACTAATCTGTATTATCAAACAAGACTTGTTGAGCTTTTGAGTTCTAATAGTGGGTATCGTGTGGAAGCCTTTGTTCTCCCTTATAGAAAAACTCTGATTAGCTGGAATTTTTTTTGGCTTTCTTAGGGACAGATCTGTGAGGCTAGTGGGCAAGACAAAATAATCTGATTTGTTGGGAAACAGTAGAGGGGAAAGAAGAAAGAAGCAAGAACAAGAGTATGGTGTAGTGTCTGGCCTTGCCTATTGGGGTTTTGGTGTGGATTGTGATTGTGGGGTCTCCAAATCCATAGATTACCATACAATTCACTTTAGTTTCTTCATAGATTGGAGTTGTTCCGTAGTCTTAAAATCGTGCTTTCCGGGATTTGAATCTAAAGTTCAGTGGCTTGGAGGAAGGATAAATATGTTTAGGAAGTCACAATATTCAATCTGAGGATTTGAAGAGCGGGAAAATGGCTGCAAAACTTTTATACTCGTTCACCACTTAAAACCCAGATTTGCAAACCGAAATAGGATGCATGAACGGGATCTTTCAAAGGTTTGATCGTCAACATATTGTCCCTGAAAGGCGCAGCATCAGAGAACAAATCCCCCAGAGTCACACTTCTGGTAATCCTCTATTTGGGCATTGCCTTAATCTGTTTTGTTCTTTGTTGTATCTTTATGGTTTGTGTTCCTCAATTGTTTGATTTATGATCTGATTACCTCAATGCATTTTAAATGGTCAGTATGGTACAAGACTGGAAATATTTTGAAATTTAGGAGAGGTTTCTGATACCGTTCTTTCTTTCTTTTTTGTCTTGATAACCAGTGACCGGGCAAAACTGGCCAAGTCGGCCAACTAACTCAGGGGACTAATCCTGGTGGGAAAAGCCCGTATGGATTGGCCCAGCACAAGAATTGATGGCACACTGGTGGTTTTTGACTTAATTCTTAATGATCTCATCAATTACCATAACCTTTTTGAATGGTAGTCTTGGGTTGCTTTTTCCAAGTAACCGCAAAGGTAAGAACCCTCACTGCTGGTTTTTAAGTAACTCCTGAAATATGTTAATAGCATATGCGTGTGCTTATACTCATATACTCATATACATATATACATCTATATGTCTATGTACTAATAATATAGCTATTTAGTTCGAAGTGTTCCTATTGAGGATTGATCTGACTAAAACATTAACCATTGTGATGTTAGTGAATGACGCAATGTTGCCTATAAAATTAATGTATATAATTTCGAGATCAAATCCTAATGGTGATGCATGCGTTGTTATGCCTCAAAAACATATGATTCCGAGTATAGGGACTATTTAATGAAACCATCCGTTAAATTTGTTATGCTAATTCTTGCCATTACCTGAAATTTGACTGAAAGTTTAATTACCTGTGAACTTTATGCTCTGAATTTGTCCCTGAGATTTCATCGGCCTTTATTTGGTGCTGCTACTGTTAATTGAAATAGGGGTATTTTCAAGTTTAAAACCTGGTTATTCACTGAAATAGGTAGCTAAGTTTGTGAGTTAAGAGCACTAACATTTACCTCTCAATGTACACACCTTAAACTTCCTCAAGCATATAGTACATCACATGCACAAAATTCATAGGCATGAGACTCCGTGTGCTAGCACGTGCAGTTCACTAAGTAATGCAAAAAGTTTGGTTTGATCTAGGAAAAGTTCAAGTAATGTTACAGTCATATGGATTTTTTCCAATCTTTCATAGACAAGAAATAAGTCCATAGGTGTTTTAGAAAAGGCTTATTGCTTTGAAGGAGGGGTTGCTACATAAGTTTGTGAATTCTCGCTATTTCAAAGACTTTCCTTCTCAAATGAGTATAAAAGCTGGTAAATTGCCTCTCTTTACTAACCTACAAGTTCATTGTTTAATGTTCTCATGGTATGCTTTCTACTCAGTTCTATCTTCTTTGGGTAGTAAAGAGTCTGAATAGGTACTAAATACAAATAGACCTTTGTTGGAAGATTTAAATTTAGAGCACACGGCCTCAAAACCCATGTTTTACGGTTAACTTTGTGTATTTGTTGGTTAGTTGAAATATAGATCCGGTTGGTGAAATTAAATATATCTGCTGCTCTTCCATGCTTATGGATTAAATTCATCATCTCCTAGAGCATTTTTGTAGACACCCCAAATTTTACATTAAACCCCTTCTACACTATTATATGACACTGTCACCTCTTGGCTTACGAGTAACTTGTTCTTGACAAGATCCATGTATTACTTTGTGATGTCACTTTGTTTATCATAGATTTCTCCACCGTGCTTGTTATAGACCTATGGGATCACATAAACTCTTCTCTGCATATTTCTATTATCTACAAAGCTTAAGAGTCTGTATATGCTTTCAAAGTTGATCGTATAGCTTGCATATATGTATACAATGGTTTGGGGTAGAACCTTAGTTACACGAAGCGGGAGCGGGAGCGGGGACGGGAGCAGGTTCGGGGGTGGGGATGGGAACGGGGGAGCGGATGATCATAAAAGTGTGGGAGCGCCATTGGGAGCGGTTATGAAAAATTATTAAAATTATAAATATATTTTGGAATTTTATATTGTTAAATGTCAATATAAAAATATTATTTTACCACATAAAATATTACTATTAAATTAAAATTATAAGTTTCTAGTTATATTTCAACATTTTTATTGTAGCACATGATTACACAATAGAGCTCTTGTGCATATTAAGTAGGCATAAAAATTAAAGGCATTAGTATGACTCTAGAAGGTTAAGATCAAATGTGCACACCAACAAGAGCAAAACTACTTCAAAGGTACCAATTGCAGCTTGAATTGTAAGTCTCTCAACCGTTTTTTGGGTACAAGTTCCCGTATAGGTAAG
The DNA here is from genome assembly GCA_019656295.1 of Rhododendron mucronatum var. ripense. Lineage (NCBI taxonomy): Eukaryota > Viridiplantae > Streptophyta > Magnoliopsida > Ericales > Ericaceae > Rhododendron > Rhododendron mucronatum. The sequence goes on along the minus strand of BPLT01000038.1, from coordinate 3,410,967 downwards.
GAACGAGTTCCCGTCGTCATTGGGATGAGAAACGTGGGCAGAGTTGAAGGTTCCTGCAACTAAGGGAACCTTCAACTAAGGGTAGAACTCAACCCCAAAAACTAGCTCATGAATTGAGGGTGACCTCACACTTTTGTACTTTCATATAACTTTGGTACCTAGGCGATGTGGATTTTTGCTTCCTACCCTCCCTCACTCGCAATGTGCTCACTCAACAACACCTGCTGCGTGCAGGCTAGAGACATGCACCCTAACCATATATGGTACCTAGCTCTGGTACCATGTTAAGTTACGAATTATCCCAAAAGCCTAATGCCTTGTTCCTTTCCCTTTTCAAAAAGAATTTTTCAAAAAATTCCCCCTAGATTCCCCCTACTTCTAACATTTCTTTCTCTATCTCTCTCCACTTATTACCCCTACAATTTTTCAAAAAAAATTTCAAACAACAAACCAAACAAAGCATAAGCCGTTAGGAAGTGGGCCCAACAACGTATATTAAGCTATTCAACACCACTGGAACCTAGGTGGACGCTTGAATTCCGAGCGAATGCTTTCAGCAAATTAGATCATCCCTTTTTTAGGGGCAAGTGGGCAACTCTTCTTCAAAGGTCATCGCATGGATCCTAGGTGGATGCTTTCAACGAATAAAATACGTGGAGTCGCCACCTGGGTTTGAGGATAACCCCGGAAATCGCCTTTTAAGCGCAAGATGCGAGGCATGGTCTATGTGACCAAGCATTCGTTAAAAAAGGCTCGGGAGCTAAGTTACGAGACGAGAAGGTGTTAGGCACCATCTCGCCCAACCTTTCGGTTGGTTTCTAATCGTCGTTCATGGGAATTTAATAGCATTTTGTGTTAGCCATTTAGGGAGTCATTGGCTTGGAGTGAATAAAATATGGTATAGAACCATCTCGCCCAACCTTTCGGTTCGTAATTTTTTTGGTAAATCAAATTTATTAAACTAAACTGATGTTCACTGGGCTATACCGTGACAACCAAACAACAAACCACCCGACACTACCTTGGCATAAGAGTGCTTGCCCAAAACCAGAAAATCAACAAATAACCGGCAACAACAATTGACACTGCAAAATATTTAGGATAAATTGCATTAAACCCCCTTCAACTATGCTTGTTTCCGAGTTTCCCCCTTAATGTAATAATATTTGAACTCAAACTGACTAGTCATACTTGAGGGGGGTTTAAATAGAAATATGATGGACTTGGAATTTTAAGTCTGGACTTTGGGCTGGGTGGGTTAAGTTCAAAGCAATAGTCCAAATTCAGAAGAGTGGCGAATATGAATCTTTGGTTTGGGCCAAATCCTAGAACCTAAGCTCTTCGGACCAGCCCATTTATAAATAGAGACATTAACCTTCTGGACTCAAAAGAAGAAAGAGGAGATGGAGAGGACCCAATCTGGACCCATAGTTTTGCCATTGTGAGTGCAAGTGGTCTCTGTTCTAAATGGTGGCCGCCCAGGCCGCCTAGGCATTTGGAGGTGCCCTACCGCCACGCCAATAGCCCTTGGCGTTTGATTTGGCGCCCAGGGAGGTTTGGCGGTGTTTGCGGCCGCCTAGGCGGCCTTGGGCGGGCCTTGGCGGCGGCCTTGGCGTCTTTGGAGGCGTAAAAAATATATATGTAAAAATAATACAAGGGAGGTGAACGAAGCCCTACTACTTATTGTCTTATTCAACTTATTTGCTTGTTGCTACTACTTAATTTCATTTGGGTTTGTACTTTGAAGTTTGAACTTGCATTATGGATACATGGAATATAGTTTGATTGGATAATGGTGTGTTAAAAAAAAAAAATCCGCCGAATTGCTTGGTGCCGGCCTAGGCGGCTTGGCGCTTGGAGGTGGGTCTCCGCCCTACTAGCGCCAAGCGCCATTTAGAACATTGCAAGTGGTCCTCTCTAAACCTCCTTCATGTCTCAGATGCAAATTTCGAATGCAAATTACTGTTGTCTAAGCCTTGACCAGTTCAAACTTCAACTAAATTTCAGTTTCTTATGTTAATTCTTTTACAATGTTAAAAGATCTTTTAGGGAAAAAATAAAATGGTGGTTACAACTGACTATTATGCGGGAAAACATTTGCAGTATATAGTTGTGTGAAAAGAAAAAGAGAGGAATCTGGGGCCCATGTAAAAGCGAAAGGAACTTAGCTCAAAACACTGAAGAAAAATATCCAATTAAGGAGTGCCAGACTGTCAGTTGAAGGATAGTTTCCAATTAAGGCGGTGCCATGTTCGTGAATCGCACTAGTGCAGATCTAAACCTAAAGAACATGAGCACGAGTAGCAAGTTGGAAGTGCCGTGGTGCACCCTTTAATCCATGAGTAATTATTCAATAGTCCCGAACTACCATGGGGCATGTCCACGTGGTGCTCCCAACCAATCATGTAGCGGAAAATTTTATTGGTGACACATTGTCATCCTCTCTTGTTGAGTGGTTGGGGGACAAGGTTTGACCCACTTAGTGTGGGTAGCGATAAACTATTGGCCGGGAGCACCATGTAAGACATGCCACGTCTATCTCACGAATTGGATTCGAACCAATAGAAAGAAGCTACTTACCAAATAGTAGATCGTGAGTGGGTCTGTCGTCCTTCTCATTATAGTTAGTTGCAATCCACATCCTGTCACCACACGTCATTTAAGCCAAACGAGGTATGTACTGAAAACCGGGATTATTGAATAATTTTCCTTAATCCATAATGCACATGCGTGAGCAATGGCGATTTCAGAATTTTGGAAAGGCGGAGCCATTCATAAGTCTAAATTTTCTTACTAATTATAAATAAGAAAAAAGTCAATAGTAATGACAAGTGATAAGCTAGTTCGACAAAAACACATCAAAAATCCAACAAGCTTTTCAACTAAAAATAATAGATATCACAACAACAACAGAACTCATGTAGTCCCCAATCATTAAGGATATGGGCGGGGAAGATTGGAGACAGACCTAACCTTTGGCAATATGCATAAAGTGGTTGCTCTCAAAATATCACTGAAACAGTGGCCCCCCTATATCTTTTGCTGCGAAATCATGCCCTCAAAGCAAAGCCAAATGGCATCAGAGAGGGCAGGCCTAAAGATCCAATTCAATTTCTGTGCATATTACCATGCTTCCTTCATTGATAGTCCAGAACATCTTTATGCACAATTAAAAATAATAGCTATCAAAAGGTTATTTTTAGTTGAAAAGCTTGTTGGGTTTTTGATGTGTTTTTTGTCAAACTAGCTTATCACTTGAACTTTAACGGTGACACCGACTCTCCAATCTCCAATCTCATCTATTCGCCTCTCTCTCTCTCTCTCTCTCTCTCTCTCTCTCTCTCTCTCTCTCCTAAGAACGGTGCCCTCAGATCCCTACATCGACCGATTCGTCTTGCTCCCATGTTCGATCGATTTGTCTTGCATGTTCGATCGAGATTGTCTTTCGACTAGAAGATTAAACGATGTGGTTATGTTTATTTGGAGATCTCAATCACCTAGACAAAAGCCCTAACTTTGGATACATCAATCTATTTGCGATTCTGATGGCTGCAATGGAGACGATTTCATCGATGTAGGCATCGAAATCATTCTCACTCTCTCTAAACCTCATTTTCATGCTTTTAGCAACTCGAAATCATTCTCACAACTCAGATTTTAATACTTCGAAATGGTGCTCCATTTCCTTTTTAGGATCAATGCATCTTTATACTTAAAAAAACAATAGGCAAGTCACTACTTATGGGACTGTCAGATTACTCAAGAAAGGTGGTTATACAAATTTGATGCCATAGGTTTGGTTCACTAGAATTGAAATTGTAAAGGTGTTCTTATTCTAGGTTTGGATTACTGGAGGACTATAGTGTGTGCACATTTTCTTATGACTGTATCTTATTGGAAATGAAGTTATTTGGATGATTCACTCATATAGCAGGATATACGTTGAATGCTCTCTACACTATCAAATGTCAATTTATGTGCTTTTGTTATATGTGGTGCTTTATATTGACGATTACTTAAGAGTAGTGAAAGCAGACTCATTGGTATAGAAGAAGAATTTTGGAGCAATCAGCTCCTTCAGAAAGTTGATGGAGCAGCGCATTCATGTAGTATCTGAGTTCCCTCTAGATGGCATCTAACTGATGTAAACAGGTCTAATTGTCCCAGCTTTTCCTCTATTGAAGTTCATTCTATTATTATGTTTTGATATGCTCAAATTGTCCATTCCCACTTTGAAGATTTATGGTGTTGTAGATATCATGTTTGTCTCCTTGGTGATGTTTCATGGTTTATGTGGAGTATCATTTAGAAACTGATAACTTCAGTATTCTTAGTTCATACTGCTCTTTGGGGTTTGTGTGTATGTTGTACGTACAGAATGGTTTTACACTGTTGGTGACATGGAATTTGAATGTGGCAATTGAATATGGGAGACATGCAGGAAGTCACTTTATCGTCTGATTTTTAAAGGGATTTGTGTATGATACTATAACTCAGCTTTCTAGAATTTCTATTGAATTAGATAACTGGGATAACAGGGTGAATTAGTTGTTTTGTCTTTGAATTCATTTTCCATTTTCATGGTTGTACTTTGTTCCAGCTTCTAATCACGGGTGTATTTTTCCACAGGACATCTGTCTGCCATAGAAAAAGCAAAAGAAGAGGGGTGGTTATGTTAGATTGACCAGGAATTCACCATATTTGAAGGTCCTTAACAGTTGCTACTTGCCAATAGCTCCCATGCTCCATCCTCGCTGTCTCAATCTTTTGTAAGCTGAAACTGACTTAACTTTGTCCTCCTTATCTTGATTATTGATGACTTCAGGCATTGCTATTGGTTCACACTTCACACACTTGAGTATTAACAGCTCCTTTCAATGGCTTCAAGGGCAAACCTCTTCCAATCGTGTAAGCTCCGCACCTCCTTTATCTCGTGTACATAATTTATGTGAAAGTGGTGTAGCTTATTTCCTCTTCGTTTTCTCACTAGTTGCATCTTCTTCTTCTTCTTTTTTTTTTTTTTTTAAATTTTTCTGACACTTCATTTTTTTTTTCCTATCTGTGATACGACACTTAATCTTAGCTAAAAGGCCGAAAACATATACAACATATGATTTTTTTTTTAATGATCGGTGATACTACACTCAATCATAGCCAAAAAGGCCGAGTACAGATGCTACCCTTAATTGTTTTTTGTCAATCGGTGATACCACACTTTATCTTAGCCAAAAGACTGAGAACTGATGCTACACTTGATCTTTCTTTCTTTCTTTTTCTTTTTTTTCTTTTTTTATCGATGATACTACAATTGATTGTAGCCAAAAGACAGGAACTGATGCTACACATTGATCTTTTTTTTGATCAGCGATCCTTCTACATTTGATCTTAGATCTTATCCTAAACGCCGAGAACAAATGCTACACTTGATGTTTTTTTTTATCGACGATACTACATTTGATCATTGCCAAAAAGCCGAGAACAGATGCTACATTTGGTCTTTTTTATTATTTGTAATACTAGGCTTGACATTTGCTAAAGGGCTGAGAACAGATACATTGATCTTTTTGCTTGGCACTACACTTGAAATTTACCAAAGGCTTGAGAACAGATACTACACTTGATCTTAGCGAAAAGGCCGAAAACAGATGCTACAGATCTTTTTTTATCGATGATACAACAATTGATCGTAGCTTAAAGGCCGAAAACAGATGCTACACTTGATTTTTTTTTTTTTTTTGGATCGGTGATCCTACACTTGATTTTAGCCAAAAGGTTGAGAAGAGATGCTACATTTTTTTTTATGAGCGATACTACATTTGACAATATCAGAAAGACCGAGAACAGATGCTACACTCGATCTTAGCCAAAAGGCCAAGAACAAGTACGACGATTTATCTTGTTTTATACTACACTTGATATATTAGCCAAAAGGCCGAGAATAGATACGACACTTGATCCTTTTTTTATCTGCGATACTACACTTTATCTTAGCCAAAAGGCCGAGAACATTTGCTATCTTCTTGATTTTTATTGGCGATACTACATTTTTGACATTAGCCAGAAGGCTGAGAACTGATGCGACACTTGATCTTTTTTCTGATTGGCGATACTACACTTGACATTACCCAAAAGGTCGAGAACATATGCTAAGCTTTCTGCTGCTTGTCATCTTTCACGGTTCATGCTCTTTTTGACCCTCTTCTTCGCCAAACAGAATTCTTAGATCAACTTGAGCCAGCATGTCAATGCAATCCTCGGGGTAGGGGTAACGAGATATCCCTTTTTCACTGTCATTTTCATCCCATTCTTGATCGAAGAAAATTAGCAACCCTGGATACCTTTGCTTAGTAGTTTCATCTTCCCATGTCTCTGTGAATCCACAAAATTGAAAATCCTCCCCTTCCCTAACAAACATCCATTCAGGGTTTTTGGCATTGACTTCTTCTCTTTGAAGGACTTCCTATCTCTTCTTGTCTTGGCCATTTCCACCCTCGACAACTGTGGGGGTGTGGCCAAGACTGAAGGCATACTGATTGTGTGAAAACTCAATCATGTAGGTATGCCTTGCAATCTCTTGCCTAAACCTAGTCCAGAAAAGTACCTCTGCTTTCTCATTATTTTTATGGCAGGGATACTCATATAGAGGTCTCGTTTGGCCATTAGGGTTTCTATTGTGACTGCTTCTTCAAGGTTAAAAACGGTAAGGAGGGCATTTTCGGTTTCGGAGCCAACTTCTAGCATATGGGTATTAGAGTGAGGTCAGATGGAGGAGTCGCCCAAGACTGTTATGATCTTCCCATCTGCTACAAACTTGACCTTTTGATGGAGGGTATAGATGGAACTGCCCCAGTGTCGTGCGACAAAGGCCTTCCTAGTAACAAGTTGAAGGTGACCTGTATGTCCATGACATGAAACTTCACTTCCCTTATGACTTTCTCCACCTCTATGGGCAACGTGATGCATCCAGTCACATTTCTCTTAGGATTGTAATACCCACCCCTTGATTCAACGACCGTATTTCAGACGTGTCAACCCCTAGCTTGTTGATAGTTCTACGAGAGCATACATACATTTAAAGCAGATCCATTATCCACCAATACCAAGGCAATCCACTCGGTGAGACACTTTAATAAGATGTACAAAGGCTTGTTGTGAATAGGTCCTTCAAGAGGCAGATCTTTGTCTATGAAAACCAAGGTTGGTCCAGGGGCTTTAGATGAGGGCCTGAGGCTATGAAACTCACCAAGACCTCAGGAGTTGTATCATTGGGGACTGTGGTCTTCCCCAAGGCTTTGCACAGAGATTGACGGTGTTCATAAAAGGATGTGAGCAATCCCCATATGGAGATGTCGGCTTGAATTTTCTTCAACTACTTCAGAACCCTATCTTCCTTGGGCTCTCTCTCGGATGCATTCCCCTCTTCTACCATTATTTTGGCCGCCACTGGAATTTCCGCACTAAGATTAGCAAGTTTGTACATTCTCCCACTTCGAGTGAGATGATCCACCTCTTCATCCTTAATACTCCATGGGTCTGCAGGCTTGACCTCGGCAATACTAGGTACCCATACTTCTGGCAGAACCTCATACATTTCAGTCCACCATTCTCCATTGTCGATCGCACAAACGCAAGAGACATTGGTAACCATCTTTAGCTGATCGAAGAGAGTTGCCAAAGAAACCCCATCCAGTGGATCATCGTATTCCCCTCTATTTCATCGGAGTCACTCTCTCCAATTTTGTATGGATCCACCCATGGGAACCTTAAATTTTCCTCCTCTTATTCTATAAGACCGATCATTTTGTAAACAATAGGTTGGTTTTCGGGTTTGGGCCGGTTGATAGGTACAATAATCTAAGCCTGACTAAACCTTTCATGCCATCTCAACATGACAACCCTTTTGCTTTTCTTTCTTCCTATTCTCAAACCATATGCTGAGCCATTCGTCATCCTCCACAAATGGAATGTTAGGCTCGTCCAGGTTATGTTTCTCCCACGAATATTCCTTCCACTTTGTAGATTCTCATTCTCTTCCTCTACCTTCTCTTTTTCACCCTCACTTTCATCAAGCATATTGGGATCAATCACCTTCGATTGATCGGACTTGTTACCTTCTTCCCTCATCATGAAACATCCCTCTTCTTCAGGGGAGGTCAGGGTAGGCTTAGGCTGGGTGACTGAGATGATATATCTGCTGGGGTCATATGTGGAGTTGTGGGACATGCTTATGTGGTTAATATTTCTGGGTGGTTGCTCGGTATTATGAGTAGGGAGCTGATTGGCTTGGACATTGGGTTTTGGTGATTTTATGATGTGGTTACCTATGCAGTCTTGGATGTCTTGGCGGAGATGTAACCAACAGTCTGTCTCATGCCCAGAGTATTGGTGGTAGGTACAGTGTGTGTTGGGATCATGATTCGGGCCAACAGATGGGCAGGGTGGTGATACCGAGTTGGGCTCTCACATATTTAAGGTATTGTAGCAAGATCCAAGAGAGAGGAGGGAGAGAAAACCGTATGTGAGAGGGCAAGAGGGAGAAAGTGTGAAAAAGAAGTTTGATTTGCATTTAAAAAGTCTCCAGCTATACGTTCAAAATGAAGCATACCACTTCATAGGGAGCGACCAGTCACAACCCTCTATTTTCTCTCTTAGCCCACTTCTTCACCTAGCCCATTTCCAATCACTTTGTTTGGTTGAGCTTTTAGAAAGTTATTTTTGAGAGTTGGAGGGGTAATGAGTGGAGAGAGATAGAAAGAAAGATTTATTGAAATTGTGCCGAAAGTTAAGAGTTACTCTCAGAAAGGGCAATCAAACACAGTGATCCATTTTTAAAACAAAAAATTTCTCCATATAACCCATTAAATGTACCTAATCTTCCCATTATATCCTTCCCCTCTCAAAAATTACACTTTAACTCCCACCCTAAGCCCCCACCCCCCATTACCGTCTCCCACCCCCATAGCCACCACCGCCACTCCTGCCAGAGCACCACTGCCTCTCTTCAAGGTGTTGTTCTCTCTCTCTCTCTCTCTCTCTCTGTGTGTGTGTGTGTGTCTCTGTGTGTGTATGTTCGTCAGTTTTTTTCTCTCCCTGTGAGTATATACATACATGTATGTATATATACAATAACAGCAATTAGATCACTTTCGGTAACATGTCAAAAGTATGTACAAAATTCGATAACCAACTGCCGAACTATATATATGAAAATCATACATAACATTTCGGTAAATAGCTGTTGAAAACAATATTATATTTCGGTAACTACGTGTCAAAAATATGTTCAACATTCGGTAAACAATTGCCGAACTACTATATACGAAAATCATACATATATTTCGGTAAATACCTCTTGAAAATAAGATTATATTTCGGTAATTACATGTTGGAAATGCATACAACAAAAATAAGAAACATATATTTCGGTAATTGGATGCTGAAAATGTATCTCAATTTCGATAACTAACTGTCGAGTATGGTAATATTTTACAGTGGTTAGTTACTGAAATTATTTACTTTATTTTATTCGGACCAGACACATTGAAAAATTGGGTTTTGTAAACCCAGACGCCACAACAACAAAACAGGGGTCATTGTAAACAGAAAAACTTACCTCACGCGGCTTCCAAGATACAATGTCCATCACAGTATCTTTCTTCTCATTTGCCATCATATGATTGCCAATAGAATTTGATTCAATTTCAATTTCAAAATCCAAACCTACAAGTGGGTCAAAAAATAGATAAATGGAAAAACTTGAACCTTCTATTGATACAATATTTGACCCTTGTTCCTCCTCCATCGGAAAATTTGAGAGAGAGGATGAAGATGAAGAAGAAAGAGACCTTCAGAGAGAGAGGAGAAGAGAAGATGAGCAGTTGCCTGGTGTGTGTGTGTGTGTGTGTTTTTTTTTCAAACGTGAATGATGATTTTTGAGGGGAAGGGGGAAGAAGATAATTTAGGGTTTTGGTCATAAGGGCATGTAGGTCATTTCAAGTATAAGGGTAAGTAGGTCATTTTGCATTAAGGGGTCATGTTATAATTAGTTGGAAATTTTTAACGGGCTAAGGGAGAAAATAGAGGGCTGCGAATAGTCGCCCCCCACTTCATAATGGCACGCACAGAATTCAAAAGACGCGCGGCGGTCCATTTCGGCAAAATTACACCTTTACTCCTTCAATTTCAAAACACGCCAGATACTCACACTTGACCCCACAAGTATCAAGGCAAAACATATACGTACATGAAACAAATTAATTAAAAGTAATGAATTTTAAATACAAGTCTCTACAATAGTCTTTTTGGTCATATTTTCTAAAAAATTTTAGTTCAAGTCCATATTTTTCTTGTTTTTTCAATCGACTGAACCAAAATTTTTATCCAAAACAAAAAATTTCTGAACACTAGTAGTAGTACCAACTATATTTCAAATACTCCCCCCATTCCAAATTGCTGGCCCCACACAACATGTACAATGAGAACCATCAAGAAACGAAATACTCCTTCCGTCCCATTTTTAAAGTTTGTATTCCATTTTGGGATGTCTCTTAATAAGTGTCCATTTTATAAAATTAATGGGTAAAAGTTGGTATATTTTTCATTTTGCCCCTAAAAGTAGATTCCATTTTGAAAAGTTAGTGAGTAAAAGTGTAATGATGATGTTTCCATAGAGGGTAAGTAGGGAAAGTAGAAGTAAAAAATTGATGTGAAAGGTATAATGATTATGTTTTCTTAATAAGTTTGGAGTTACGAAGCGAGACACTTAAAATGGGGATGAAGGGAGTATTGTTGTGCATGATTTTTGAAACTATTTTACACCAAATTAAAGAATCTATGAAGTACTTTAATTTGGTGCAAGTAGATCCGAAATATGAACCACAAGAGTACTTAATTGTTTTTATATCTTAAAATCTCACTTCATTTCGTGGGAGAAAGCAATGTAAAACGGCCGGAGTATATAATTTAGTCCAAAACAATCCTTGCCTCTAAAATCCGTTTCTTCTTCCCTTCTCATCACACTAAAACAACCGTCCAACGGCCCACGACAGCCGGCCAACCATCCCACCCAACTGACCCCAGTAGTTGACGTGCAATACTATGCCCTCTCTTTCTCTCTCCTCCCTTTTCACATCTCTCTCCTCCCCTCCTATATGCAAGTGTACATGCCAAAAGGAATGCTACCATCTAAAAAATATACCATTCATCAACAAATGTCCAATTTCGTGTGTGTGTATATATCTATTTGTCAACTGCAATTTACTACCCAAATCTTATTGCATGAATTTGTAAGTTTTTACTAACATAGTTCAAAGGTTTCTTGTAAGTATAAATGTTTGACAATTAATTTTCTACCTAAAGTTGCATTATATGCATACGTGTCAATATCATGGAATAGAGTTGAACTTTGAATGGAGAAACACCAAGAGGAAATCTTTCTGTCTTGGCCGGCATGTACATACATATATATGTATGTATAGAGAGAGAGAGAGAGAGAGAGAGAGAGAGAGAGGAGCTATATAATTGCGTGATATTCTTTCACCTAATCCACCAAAATCCAGCTGGGATTTACCAGAGAGAGAGAGAGAGAGAGAGAGAGAGAGAGAGAGAGGAGATAGGAATTCTATTGGTCCTTAAGCAGGGATGTGGTGGTGGTGGTTTGCCTTACTGGCGGTGATCGGCGGTTGCCGTGGAGGAGAGGTTACGTATGACAGAAGATCCCTGATAATCAATGGGCAGCCAAAAGATTCTATTTTCTGGATCCATTCACTACCCTCGAAGCACTCCTGATGTATGCTCTCTCTCTCCCTCGTCTCTCTCTCTCTCTCTCTCTCTCTCTCCAGCTAAATAGATTTGGCATACACCATTCACATTACCACGTTCGCGTATGTCTTTCGAGTTTCTTTTTATTGAAACAGGCTTGTGCAACATAAAGACTTCGCCCTTTACTTGCACACACACACACAAAAAACAAGACTTTGCCCTTTACTTGTACAAAAAAAGAAAAAACAAAGGACTTCGCCCTTAACGGCTAACAAGAAAAAAAAATTCGCCCGTTATTTCCTGGGGGGGGGGGGGGGGGGGGGGGGGGGGGGGGGGGGGGGGGGGGGGGGGGGGGGGGGGGGGGGGGGGGGGGGGGGGGGGGGGGGGGTGGGGGTGGGGGGGAGGCGAGATGTCAATGGCTTAAGTCATTTGGAATGTTTGGTGAGTAAGAGCACATATTCAAATATTGACAGCAAGAGCACCAATTGGTGTGAATAAGTTTTTAAAACTAGTTATAGAAGTGAATTCCAACACACATATATCTAGATATAAAGAAATCACAAGGCATGTGTGTACGTGAAAAATCACTCAAACATTAACCTCGAAGACAAGTTACACACACCTTCAATGCCTTAATACTCATCAAAATGTTCAAATCAAATTATAGCTCCACCCACTACAAGAAAAAGCAGAATTGCTGACCAAAAATATAGTCGGCAAATTACCAACATTAACTGACTAAATTTTTTAGTTGAAATGTATTTAATCGTTAAATTAGGACAATTAACCGACTAAATTTTTTAGTCAGCGAATTAATTTAATTAATTGGCAATTGTGTTGTATCCAACTGCGACTAAGAGCATATCCAGCTTTGACCCATTTTAAGACCTAATTTAAAAATTTGGGCAAAAACCATAAAAATCCCTCTTCAATCCTTGACCCAAACCCTTCCCCATTTTGGATTTTATCCATTTTCTTTCCCCAAATTCGGGACAACTTTTGCCTTGACTCATTTCTTCAACGGCAAGTTAGAGAGAGAGAACCTCGTCGACAGTGGCAACAGGCCGAGGCGGTCATCGGTCGATGCAGAAAGTGGCTAGTGGCGTTGTGGCCTCTAAGCCATCTTGGATCCCCTAGAGATGTTGTCTTCTCTTCTAGCCTCCTTCATCATTCATCCAATGATGAATCCAATGATGAATGAGTTTCAGAGTTGTCTTTCATTGTCGTGTCCGGTTATGTGTTTTTGTGTGAAATTTTTTTTGTGTTTGATTCTAGGAGAGAGACGGAGATGGAGATAAAAGAATACCAGTTCTCCTCATTTTAAGTTTGATTGCTCTACCTTATTTACCATTATGTCATTAAGAAATATATATATATATATATATATATATATATACGGGGCGGTTCCGTGAACACCTAAAAAAACACCTAAAAAAACACCTCATAGTTCCCGATCAAATTTTGACGATCCGAGCCGCTCAATGTGATCAGAACGTGATTTTAAGGGTACTCGTGAGAAATCAGCAAAAAAAATGACCGGGAAGGGCTTGATCCGAACAGTTTCGAACAGTTTTTTACTGAACGGTGCAAATAAAAACTGCTCAAAATCAAGCCTTTTCCGGTCATTTTTTTTGCTAATTTCTCGCGGGCATACTTAAAATCACATTCTGCACACATTGAACGGTTCGGATTATAAAAATTTGATTGAGAACTGTGAGATTGAGATTTAGGGTGTTTTTTTAGGTGTTTTTTTAGGGTGTCCACGGAACCGCCCCGATATATATATATATATATATATATATATATATATATATATATATATTTGGGTAAAATTTAGATTTGATGATTGGAGATGTACCTAACCAAAATGAGTTTTTACCTTAAATTTGACTCAAAATTGTGGGGGAAAATGGGTGAAAGCTAGAGATGCTCTAAACAACCTGAATCCAAAATTTCAAAACGCAAACTTACTAGACAACAATACGATGTCGTTTTGATTTAGAGTACCAATTGCCAACCAATAATTAGTCGGTGATTTCCAAAATCCCCACCAACATTTTCAGGAAATTTTCATGGAATTTTGAATTGGCACAAAAAAATTACTCTTCACCGACTCTAAGCTTTACTTAGTCGGCAAGTGTCGGCAATTGTCTGATTTGAGGATTTAGGGGGAAATATTTAGTGGGCCCTAATTGCGCCATCATTGCATGCAAACTCTAAGCTTTATCGCCATCGATGTTTTTATAATGCTCAATTTGAACCGTTAGCTTTTCACGTCTTGCTGCTTATAGCATTGTCACCGAAATCGAAGTTCATTCAATATTAACAACCACATGATCGGAAGACTTTTAGTATGTCTAGAAGCATTAAAGTCTTTTAGCACATCACCCGAGGCCATGAGGTATTTTTGCATGATCAGAACCATCTATCTTAAGCTTCTTATGGGTTAGATCATTCTTACCGAAATTATAACTGATCGCTTTTCATTAGACAATTAATCGAACAAAAAATACTATTCTTCTAATGAGTTCATGTCTCGATAAAGGGATTTTCTAAACCTGATTGAGCCGCAAATTTACAAGACTCAATTCAACAAGTGCAACAAAATCAATGGTCTCCATCGTCATGATTGTCTCACGATCGTGTGGCTACGGCAACAATGAGTACAACATAAGACTTAGTTGACTATCAAGTAGATCAAAAGTATAGATCGTAAAGGTAAATGTCGAGTCATTATTTATAATGCTCAATTTGAATTGTTAGGATTTCACGTCTTCCTGATTATAGCATCGTCACCAAAATCGAAGATTAGTCGATATCGGCAATCACATGATTGAAAGACATTTAATGCGCTCGAGACGTTTAAGTGGTTATAGTGCACTAACCGAGCCCTGCCTGAGGGTTTTTTGGACAATCGAAATCATCTATCTTTGACGTAATACGAATTAGATCATTCGTACCAAGAATGAAGTCAACCGCATATGGATAGACACACTTGATCGATTTGTCTTTTCTTTACATTTCACGTAAAGAACATAAAAAACTCCATCTTTGCAGTTCACTTGGAACCCCAAAAAAACTCAGGGGTGGCCGTGTTGTTTGGTTCACAGCAAGGAATATATTATTGACATATGCATTCTTTAAAAAGAATTCTTCATGAGCCCATCACGTGATTGTGGAAGGAACCTAACGAACACACTAAAACAAAATAGTTGGTCTAAAATATCATGCGCTATCTAATTGCAGATGTGGCCATCTTTGATCAGCAAAGCCAAAAGAGGAGGACTAGATGTTATACAAACCTACGTGTTTTGGAATCTCCATGAGCCCCGACGCGGACAGGTTGGCGGCCGTAATCTCCCTCCCTCCCTTTAAGAGTATGTGTGGGAAAGCTCATTTTCTTCCTGGTCACATTTCAGTATGATTTCAGTGGAAGACGTGACATAGTAAGTTTCATCAAACAAATTCAAGCACAGGGCCTATATGCAAGTCTCAGGATCGGACCCTACGTGGAAAGTGAATGGAGCTATGGGTAAATCGCATTCACATTTGAATCTATTATAAGTTAACTTTAAAAAGATTGAAATTAATATTTTGGCGTGCTATTGCAGAGGTCTGCCATTTTGGCTACATGACATACCGGGTATAGTATATCGATCAGACAATGAACCCTTCAAGGTTTTGCTCACTTCTAAAATAGGACTCTATATGCACATACACTATGAGATTCAGAAAACCGTGGGAATGCACATTTCAATGCATGTACTCATTATAATGGCAGTATTACATGCAAAACTTCACGACGATGATCGTGAACATGATGAAATCTGAAGGGCTATATGCTTCCCAAGGAGGGCCAATCATACTGTCACAGGTTAAGCATATGCTTTAAAGTCTAAATTTCTTGTCTACTTTGTATGGTTTTGGCTGTTTTCAGAGAAGAAAAAAGTTGTAAACAAATTCGAAATTTTTTTTGATGTTTTTTGAGAAGTGCACATCGGTTGTTTCTAGAATTTTTCTAAAGAATTTCGGGACAATATTATCCAAAACAGTAACTCAAACAAGCTTTTCCACTAAAACAGAAAACAAAACCAAAATAATATCGACTTAGGCAATATGTCAAGAACTATATACTTCAAACATGCAGATCGAGAATGAGTACCAAAATATAGAAAGGGCTTTTCAGGAGAGAGGACCGCCTTACGTTCGTTGGGCAGCAAAAATGGCCGTGGGACTACAAACTGGCGTGCCTTGGACTATGTGCAAGCAAGATGATGCTCCTAATCCTGTGGTCAGTGAACTTCACCTTCAATACCTTGCAAGAGTCTGTTGAAGTGGAACAAGATAACTGTTCTTCAAAAACTGTTTCAAAGCTGTCCCATGAAAGATTTTTCAACTTCCATTTGTTTTTCTCTCACATGCTTTTCCAGGTGACTTGGAACATCATATATATTGAATTTATTTAATTATTTTCAATTTGTAGATCAATACGTGCAATGGGATGAAATGCGGACAAACATTTGTGGGACCAAACTCGCCGAATAAGCCATCCATATGGAGTGAGAACTGGACAACATTGTAAGTACACCTACAAAACTTTCAAGGTTTCACTTACAAATACTCGTGCATGCCCGTGCCTTGAATTTAGTATTCAACAAATTATTCAGTTTTGTCCCTCTAACCTCTTGAAGGCCAAGATCCCATTCGCAAAATTCAAACTACACAACAACCCGTGCATACACAAATAAATGTTGTCTAAAGCACGACGCCACATCAACACAAAATCTTGTACAGTGCCTGCAATATATCAACTCTTACCCAATGAATCCAACTACGCAAAAAATAATAACTTAAACATTTATAAAAGGCCGCATCTATTTCCAAAATAACATTAGTTTGAGGGTGGCGGCCACCACCCTCAGAAACAAAAAGATCCATGTGAAAAAGCGCACAAAGATCATATAAATAGAAGACAAAAAGATCCATGTGGAGATAAATAAAATAAAATAAAAAATGTATAAATACAAATGTATACCAAATATATGTATTTTCATTAACCCAAATTAAATAACCCAACCATAACATTCAATCAAGGGAACATGGTACCACCATCCTTTTAGCATTCGCCCAACAACCTAATATCCCAAAACTATTTCCAAAGTAAAAAGAATGTTCTATTATTGAGATAAGATCCTACCAATTATGGGCGAAAAATGCATATCGAACAGAAAATTAAAGCAATTTCGCTCATCTAATTAATCCAGTGGCGGAGCCAGGATTGGGGTGGGGCAGCTTACTTTTTTTTTCTTGGCCCAATGCAACCAGAGCTTGCTTACATTCTCACTTGATGAAACCTCCTCTACAATAAGGGGAAAAAAAAAAAAGTTACAGGAAACATGAAGAAAGGGAAGATGATGACCTTGAAACATGGTAAACCCATAAGTTACATTCTAATGGAATATCCTGTATCTTGATTTATCGGTAAACCCATAAGTCAAATGACCTGCATTAAGGAAAAAATAAAATGTTAGGAAATGAAATAATCCATAACCTGGACTTAGTGGACTACAATTTCTAAGGTTTACCTCTAACCGTTTCACAGCATCAATCTATAGCCACGAACCATTCATCGATTGAAAGGATGGGGAGAAATGTTTGAAACAAAAGGGATAGGAGGAGGATAAGTAATATGGAGAGGAAGAGATATACGTCGATAAAAAGGGAACAAAATTAATACTTACAAATTAAACTTCAAAAAATATATAAAAAATTGTATAAGAATCGGAATATTGGTAATACTTACAACACCGTCACTCCTACGAATCGGAGTATTTACAGAAAAATTCACTTGAAAATTTCGTATTATATGCCATCACTCCTATGAATCTGCAAAAAGAAAATAAAAAGAAAATTATTAGTAACTCTATAAACAAAGGAAAAACCATAGAAAGTGTAAACAACTTAATGCATAAAAGAGATCTTTTGATTTTTGGAGATTTGTTAGTAAAGAGTTTTGTTAGTAAATAGTTTCTTTATAAGCCCTTCCAATTTTTTTTCAAGGTAATAAGGTAATCACGAAAACAAAGGATTCCTTTTCGGTAATAAGGTAATCACAGTAATAAGCTCTTCCTAATTACCAAAAAATCGTTTACCAAAAATCACGGAATCCTAATCACGGAATGCTGAGGGAAATCACCGAATCGTAATCACCAAAAATCACGGAATGCTTTCGTTTTCAGTTTGGAAATCCTGCAAGTCATGGGGATTAAAATGTGGAATGTAAAACCATCATTACCAAAAATTCGTTTATGTAGGAAAAAATTAATGGTTAAGATTTATGGAGGGAATTTATGTGGTTCCCACACGGTCATGAATTGTATTATAGATGATCATATCAAAATTTCCTTATTACGTACTCTTTCTAAAATATAGATGCCCAAATCATGGAATCAATTATGGCATTTGTTTGGTCAATAAAATTTAAATTAAAACTTACTCGTATTTAGGTAGTCATAAAATTTAAAGGGAAATGATTATGCCACTCCTTTTTTTGTTAACGCCACTCCCCTGCAAGTGTATTTTTTGTGCAAAAATACACTTGCAGGAGAGTGGCGTTAACAAAAAATGGAGTAACAAAATCAGCAGCCAATTTAAATTATACTTGCATGTACAATTAGTGCTGAATTTAGGTTTCGAAAAAGGAAACAAAATTAAATCAAAAGGAATGAAGCAATAGGTCAACATATAATTTAGAAGCTTGGAAAACATTACGAAATATTCATTCGATCTGACGGCTACAAAGTTAATAGGAAGTATGATCGAACGGTTTGTAGAGGGTGCTTTGTTTGTATGAATAGACATTTTGGTAGAAAACCGTCCTATTTTATAATATAGATATAGACACTGCTTGCATAGAAAAAATCTCGTTGAGGTAGATTGAACATTGAATCTGAGACTGCAAATTATTCAAGCATGTTTTCAGATAGGGAGAAACTTATTCACGGTGGAGCCGTGAACAAGTTTTTTACAGTAGCAACCAATCGCGACCATCCAAAAGTGTTTTGGACAGTCCAGATTTTGATGAAACTTTTTCCCGCAACTCTTCTCCAGAAAAGTTTTATTAACATCTGAACCGTCCAAAACACTTTTGGACAACTGGCTCCATAAACGACTTTTCAAGGCTCTGCCGTTATTAAGATCTTCTCTTTCAAATATCGCATCTACATGATTCACAACACATTATACAAGCACGTTTCTGAAACTATTTGTGCACACGAAATTAAGAACACAAATTTATAGATTAACAAGATCTATGGATCTTATAATGCTCTTCCCACTGTTGTTTTCCTGTGAAGCTATCAACTATATGGTAAGAATACAAGAACAAGGTCACCTGAGGACATTGCCTATCAAGTTGCCTTATTCATTTCAAAGAAGTATGGGAGCTTTGTCAATTACTACATGGTAATGATCATAACCTCTTACTATTTGGATGCAAAAAATATTATACTCATTTTCTGTTGGGCTATAAAAATGAGGAAAATATTTTCAAGGTAAAATATTTTGCACCGACGGAGTGCAATTGTTTTCCTCTAATTTTGGCCGTAAGATAATTTTGCATTTCACCCCCCGATGGTCCGACATTTTCTGAAACCATGTATTCCATTCCATTCTTCTCCCAAATCATACATATTAGCGATCCAAAATGAGAGAGAGCTTACTTGATTAAAACATTTCTAAGCCAGCAATCTGTCATTGTTTTGGGAAATATTTTTCAAATGCCAATCAAATATCGGAAAATAAAGGTTCAAAGTTAGTTTTTTTGAAAAAAAACATTTTACATTGTAAACGGAGCCTAAACTCTTAAATGTGTCCTTAACAAATTGCAATTTCCACAAGCTATGGATTAAGAATATGGGACTAAGGTTTAATGTCTTCAAGCTCGAAAAAGACCTACTAATTTCACAAGCTTCTATAACTTACATGATTTGGTGCAATGGTGGACTAGGGTTTAGGCTCCGTTTGTTTTGACGTAAGATGTTTTCCTGTAAAATATTTACCTATTTTTCAATGTTTGGTTGGAGAAAAGACAGTAAATTGTTTTATCAGGTAAAATATTTTGGATCATATGGATGAAAATATTTTCCTCTCGGAAAGGGCGTAAGTTGTTTTTGGTTTCATTCCACGTGCTCGATTATCCTTTTCATTCATAGCCTCGTCTATCCTTTTCATTAATAGCCTCGTCTCTTACGTCAGGGCCCCAACCTTTTTTTTTCCCATCTTACGTCAGGGCCCCAACCTTTTTTTTTCCCAATATGTTTGCAATGTTCAAGAACTCTAACTTCAAAATCAAACCCATAATCACATATAAAACCCATATTTTGATGGTTTTGAGCGATGCTACATTCTTCTGAAAAATTCTTTTCCACTATCAACCAAACACCCCAAAATACAAACAAAAATTCTTTTTTTGCAAATTTGATTTTTGCGAAAAATATTTTACGTTGAAACAACGGAGCCTAACTGACTATACATTTTTCCCCAGTATCATGGAGGAACAAATTTTGGGAGAACAGCCTCTGCTTATGTACCGACAAGTTATTATGGTCTAGCTCCTCTTGATGAGTATGGTACGTCAAATTCTATGCCTAACCCTGCTATTATACTTTCTAAACAAAAATTGATCCCAAAAATTGATAAATTTAGGGTTAATTCAGCAACCAAAGTGGGGTCATCTGAAAGATTTACATGCTGCAATAAAACTATGTTCAGAGCCTTTACTTCGGGGAACACCAACTTCATCATGTTTGGGTGAACAACAAGAGGTAAGACCATAATAAATTGTAACTCGACTTTGTTTTCTTTACCATTGACTTCCTTTCACGATTAAAAATAGCTCTAAAATGGAACTCAATCGTCTTCTCCTTTACCAGTGATCTTCCTTTCTCACGATTAAACATGGTATACACTATAATGTACGATATCGGTCAATTATTTAAAATCCAGGCCGTTGTCTTTCAAACGAAATCGGGAGGATGTGCAGCCTTCCTGATGAACAATGACAGCAAAACGGAGGCATTGGTTGTGTTTCAAAACGTAACATATGGATTACCTCCGAGTTCGATCAGCATCTTACCTGACTGCAAGAACGTAGCCTTTAATACTGCCAAGGCATGTTTTCTAAGACTGACAACCTCTATCTCGAACCTACTAAAACAGAGAAGACAATATGTATTGTTACTGGAAGTATATTTTTGCAATTTGTTCTTTTGAACAGGTAATCACACAATACAATACCAGATCAACAGTACCAGTTACCAAGTTAAATACATCCGAAAGATGGAAACAATTTACAGAGCCTGTCCCCAGTTTCGGTGATACCTCATTGAGGTCGGATACATTATTGGAGCAAATGAATACCACAAAAGATGCATCTGATTATCTGTGGTACACGTTCCGGTAAACTACAAATTATTCTATATAGCTTCCCAGATTATAATTTAACCTCAAGTAAGAAATTGCCACAGAGAATAAAGTTATGAAATTCAATTAACTTTCCCTAAACTCTCACACTATGCATCTTTCTCGCCTCTTGACTTCGTGCTATATGGTAGGGCTTTTTTTATTTTTATAACATCAGCTTGTAGTTTTATGCATCCATGCCGTAGTTGATCATATGAGAGACAAATGACAATGACTTTGTCTTGTCAAAGAAATAGTTGCTAAAAGAATACTGTGATCAAGTAAACTGTTCTATGATGTGTATGGGCAGGTTTCAGCGAAATTCTTCTGATGATGATCAGCCTATGCTCAATGTGACCTCTCTTGCACACGTTTTGCATGTATTCGTCAACGGACTACTTGTAGGTAGGCTCTCTGCTCTGCTTTCAACAATCAAGTGCTCCCCTTGTTTCTTAAATTGGTGAACACATTCAAACATGTAATTTGCAACAATTTAGCAAATTATACATGCCTGAAACTGGATAGATATTTAACTGATATAAGAACAGCCATCATGCATTTCAAACAAGAAAACTTGTTTCATGGAAATACAAAATTCCTAACCAATTCAATGTCTTCTATTTAATTTGAGCTGAACAACCGTTATCATATAACATCTAACAAATTACACGTGCTCATCCACTAGGGAAATTGATCTTGTCTTATCTAATCATCTCCCTTCTACTATTCATTTACGCAGTACTTTCTAGGTTACGTTTGTCACAGTCACAGTCATCACTTTCAACAGCTCTTTCACTTATTTTTTTATGAGGCATACTTACTTGCTGGACTTCTGATTTGTTCTTTAGAATCAGCCCATGGAACTCCTACTTCAAGTATTACCCTGGAGACCAAAGTTTCCTTGAACAACGGAATCAACAATGTCTCCTTACTGAGCGTGATGGTTGGATTACCGGTATTCAATCTCAATCTTCATACACTCATGAATGTTATATTGCATTATTAAAACGAAGCAACATCAGGAACTAAATACTTCTTCACGGTAAAAAGAATATAACCTTGCTAGACAAAATACCAGTACAGTTCACAAAGAAAAGAGGTATAATACTGTAAGTGGTCGGATGCAACATGCCAAAATATTCACGTGAACTTTGATTTGTCAACTCTCTTTTTTGTTTTAGAAAGTAAATGCTAATAGAACTCATAAAAAAAAGGCCACCAAGGGAATGTCACCCATACAAAAAAAAAAAAAAAAAGCCCAAATATCTATAAGAACCTATACGGAGCCAAAAAAAAAAAAGGGCTCTATCAAATCAAGGAAATGATCGCAAGTAGGGTTCCATTCATTGGACTCCCAACCATACAAAGTACAAACTACTAAAAAAGACTTGTAAGTCTATACAAATAGCTGTCGGCACCATCACAGTGTATTATCCTATTTGGCTTCTCCAAGTATGCCACATCAAGCACGGGAAAGCAGAGCCTAATCTTGCTCCTCTTCCCTAATCTAGGCCCACAGCAACCCTGAAGTAACTCTACCACCATACCAGGATAATGTTGTTTATGCCTACCAGATGATGTTATTTATGAACAAAAGGTAATTTAATCTGATTTCATTGCCTTCATATAAATTTGGTCTGGTTATTTTCTTCTCTCATCTGAAGGATTCAGGGCCATTTCTTGAACGTAGAACAGCTGGATTACGCAGAGTGAGGATCTTATCGAATCAAGATATTATAGATTTCACAAATTATTCATGGGGATACCAGGTGATCAACTTCTAACCACCAAAATGCTTACTCCTACTTTGCTTTCACTCATTTAGCTAATTGTTCCACGAATCTTTATGCTTGGAAATTTTCATATAAAATAGTACTTTCATCTTGTGAATTGCAACTGAAGTCCTCGAGATAATTAACTATGGCAAGAGGTGCATTGAGGTGGCGAATGCCTCCTTACTACTTAGGGGCGAGGCACTTCATGGCTTCGCGGCCACTATCCCACCATTTCACATTATTTTTTGCTTTCAAGGCCCCCATTTATAGTAAACATTTTTTATCAACATTGAATACCTGCTTCAATTTTCTATTTTCCAACCTTCATATGCTAGGTTTGAATCTCTTATGGTAAAGAACTGTCACTAAAGGAAGTAAATTAATTATAATCTCACAAAAAAAATCATGAAGGTTGGATTGCTCGGAGAGAAACTACAAGTTTACACAGACAATGGACTGAGCGAAGTTCAATGGAGTACATTAAGCTCTTCAACTCAGCCACCCTTATGGTACAAGGTAAGAAAAACCTTTTGCTGAAAATTACAAGAATTTATCTACTACTTTTGGTTTATTATATATGTATTCCCTTCTAATTTGACTACAACAATGATCAGATAGGCGAGTACTCAAAGTGGAACTTAAGAAACTTAGTTTGCAAATGATACACAAACCTGAACAAAGTTGTTCAAAATTCACTAACCATAAATAACTACTTCAATACTTTTCCATAATTGCAAAGGGATTTGGTGTAGTGGTACTATTCTAATCCCTCGGTCCCCTCATTAAAATATCATGTCCCTGTAAAATGTCAAGATTGACAGTGAGAGAAAGCGCTGAACTTGAAATGTATCCCTTGATCATAACTTCTTTTTTCATTAGTTTATAATGCTTTCAAGATGTCCAATAAAAGTTACTCTATTTGATGAAGATGTTTACCAAGGCACATGCACTTTTTTTCTTGTTTGGTGCGTAGAAAAAGTATGGTTGTTGTAAATGATATTTATACTGTTTAACAGAATAGGTTATAATTGAGATAAATGATATTTGTAGAAAAAGTATGATATTTGTAAATGATATTTATACTGTTTAACAGAATAGGTTATAATTGAGATAAATGTGCCTAAAATGCTTCTACTATTCAACACAATGACGTTGAACTTGTAATATGAACTGATTGATCATGTGGTTCATTGATATTTTAACAGACTAAATTTGATGCGCCAGGAGGTACCGACCCCGTGGTATTATACCTTGGCTCCATGGGGAAAGGTGAAGCTTGGGTTAACGGCCAAAGTATAGGGAGATATTGGGTATCATTCACTGAACCTGCGGGGAATCCTACACAGTCATGGTAACTACTTATGGGGTGTTGGTAACAACAATAAACGTGTTTGGTAATTTGTTTATGTTTTCTATTTTTTATAAAAGTTTTTAAAGTTTCCAGAAATTATGAAAACTTTACAAAGGACCTTTACAAACTTCTTTTATAGTAAGCTACTATTTTCTTAACCAATTGATTCCATGTGAACGGATGAAAAGGATGGATGCATTAGATACTATGATATATATATTATATATATTTAATGTTTGCACACCTTAATTCTACTAATAGTGAGTCATCTTTTATGTTGTTAGGTACAATGTACCACGATCTTTTCTTAAACCTGTAGGCAATCTATTAGTTTTACTGGATGAAGAATATGGCAACCCTCTTGACATTGTCATTGGCACCACTAGGATCACAAAAGTATGTGGGCATGTGTCTGATAGTCATCTACCTTTAGTCACATCATGGAAGGGACACTACCCCTTTAGTAAGAAGCACGAAAAGTATCGAGGCAGGAGGCCTAAAGTTCAACTTCATTGTCCAAGAAAAAACGAAAATTTCAAGGATTATTTTTGCAAGCCTTGGAACCCCTTCTGGTGATTGTGAAAGTTATGCTATCGGGAGCTGTCACTCATCTAATTCAAGAGCCATCGTGGAGAAGGTAAGATTTCATCTCATTTGTCAGATTTAACTTTGCCTTAGAGCATGTCAAGGAAATGGTGTTTCTTGGTAGTTATTAAGGAAAAAATACGGATACTAAAAACGGACATACCAAGTGCACAAAGCTCGTGCATATGTGGGTGTTCTAAACCTAGAGTTTCTCCAATGACATGCCATATCGTTTGCCACAACTACAATTAGACCTTCGATGGTGAAGCAGAACACATGCTATACATATGTGTAGATGTATCTTGGGCCAACAAATTGGCACAAGTTTAGAAATTGCTATACTTAATCCCAATTATTTTTGCATCGATCTCCCAGTGGGAACCACATATACAATTCCATGTAATATTTTGTGAAAACAAATAAAAGATAAAGCATTTGCACCAATGGAGCAACATCGGGAAAATATAGCCTTTTGATAGTATTATCACTATTTAAACAGGGTAAAAATCACTTACACCCCCTCATCTATCATTTTTTATCACTTACACCCTCTCAGCTATAAAATCCATCACTTAAACACCACCCCCGCCCCCCCCTAATTTCCTTCCAAAACATTAAAAAGAAGACCAATATACCTTTCCATTTTGGAGGGAAAATTCCCTCCACTTTCCTCTCTATATATCCCAAGGCCAACCCATATTTCAGACAAACCCAGAACCTGTGTACAAACCCTCTCCTCCCCTTTCCCTTTCCATTTCCCTTTCCCCTTCCCCCCTGCCCTTGTACAAACCCAAAATCAGTTTAGTTCAAACTGCACTTAACCAAAACTACAAAAAATGAAAAAAACAAAAACACAATTGCTTTACCAGTAAACCAACAATTCCAAATAGTAACAAACAAGTCTAAAAGTGCAGAAAAATTAACACTTGTCGTACCAGTAAACTTGCAAAAACTAAATCTAAAAGTGTTAGAAACTCCTAAAAACTGCAGAAACCAAATTGCACTTGCTGTACCAGTAAACCAACAGTTCCAAACAACATTTTCAAACACATAAACCAGCAAATCCAAACAATTCACTATGAAACACGTGCTACACTTCCCAACTGCACTTCCAAAAGCCAACATACTAGTTATCCTAAAACCAAAAGCCAACACACTAACCGTGCAACTTTGCAAGTCCAAAACCAAAAGCCAACATAATAGCTATTCAACCATACAAAAAAACTAACAGATTAATGGTTGAAAAACAGTTGGCGTAGTACTGCTAATATAAATAGACTAGGTAGAAGAACCTTGGGTAGTACCAGTGATGACCCTTCCTTGACCTCCTATATAAACCGTATATCAACTTTTACCTGTGAGCTTTCTGTTCTCAACTTAATCAAATCCTTCGAATGGAACTATATTGCTCTTCGAACGTCGGAATTTGTAGTGATCGCAACAGAAGAGTCATTGGTAGTGATTGATCGAGTCTATCGATGGTGGAAGAACAACCAACGTTGAAGACCGTGGTTGATGATATGCTCAGAGGTAGAGAGAGAAAGATGGGGTCAGAGCATCTCCAATTAACCATTTTATTATCCATGCCCAAAATTTGAGCCCTACCTAAATTTGAGTAAAAAGCTTAAAAACCTATCACCAATGTTTATACCCATTTTGAGTTCTATCCATTTCCTCACCTAAATTTGTGGGACTCAAAAGCCAAACCCATACCCATTTTTTTCAAAGCTTATTTTCACTCTTATTAATTACAAGTGTGTCACTCATTAATTACAAATGTGTCATTCAATAATAGATTTGGGTACAAATATGGGTTTAGCATTGGAGATGTCTTATCCAAATTAGGCTTTTAACTCAAATTTCTGCCCAAATTTGAGTGAAAAAAAGGGAAAGAATTGGAGATGCTCTGAGGAGGGAAATTGCGTTCTGAAGTTTGGGACACCACCAAAATGCCCTAACTTAATGAAAGGGCAAACACATAATTTTCCTGCTTTTATTAAAAGAGTAAAGCCCCTTTAATCATTTTTCATTGATGGGGGTGTAAGTGATGGATTTTATAAATGATGGGGTGTAAGTGATAAAAAACATGGATGAGAGGGTGTAAGTGATTTTTACCCTTGTTTAAAAAAAACAATAGCAAACCACTAAAAGTATCTGCATTAGCCTCTTTGGATTTTGGGGGCGGCTATTTGCAACCCATTATTTTCTCCATTAGCCTATTAAATTTTTTTAACTAATTACAAACATGACCCCCAATGCAAAATGACCTAATTGCCCTCATCTCCTTCCTCCCTTCCCTTTTTTCCTTAGCAGTTCAAGTTCGAAAAAAAAAATTTAGTCGACTCCTCCCTATTCAAATTCTCTCAGCTCCTCTCTCACTTTGTATCATCTCTTAAACTTCTCAATTCCTCCCTTATTCATTTTAATCTCAATGGAAAAGCAAGGATAATATATTGTATCAATTGAGGGTTCTTCTCCTTCCATTGAAAAAGAACAAGATCACCCACTTCTAGGTTTTGATATGAATATGGCAATTGAATCAATTTCATCATCTTCTCTCTTCTCCCCTCTTTCAAGTTTTTTAACATCTCAATCTCAGTCGACTCGGATAAAAAAAAAAAATTCTCAACTGATTTCCTCCTTCTTCCAGCTAAATTTTTTCGATTTTTTTCGACCTAGATTTTTTCGATTTTCAGGTCCGAAAAATTGTACTTTTTTCGACGTTTAACTATTGAATATTACTAATATTTTCGACAATTGTGTACTCAAACAAGGCCTTTGGAAAAAAATTAAAATAATAGTTTAAAGGGTGAACAAGAGTCACTGTAGTAAAATTAATTATTTTGCAAAGTAAAGAAGAAGAAAGATAGGCTCGTGCAGGACATTTTTTGCGGATGCTCTAACTATTTAACCAGTGGTGATCATCTTATGGTGTTCAAATTTCCAAGCTTCGCTCCACATTTCCATCCCTATCCTGAAAATATAGAGGAGAATGCAATGTTTTAAAACCCAAATCGGCCCGGCCGGCCGATTCAACTGGTTAGCATGTCAATGGGTCAGCCCTCTAGAACCGCTTGGCTTATAGAACGAGATCCATAAAATCGGTGGTTCTCTATCTATATAGTGTGTGTGTATATATATATATAAAACCTAGACAAAAATAATTCTCAATACTTCAGCAATCCATCCTATAGGGGCACATGCAGAACCTCTTGGTGCATGGCCCAACTGGCACTATATACGCCACCACATCTTTGATTTGATTCATTTACTGAGGTTTGTCCGTCTATAATTAAAGAAATGATTTCACCCTTTTTCCTCCATTCTCCCGATGGGGGACTAACGTATGTGCAGAATGAACTTTGAAAACCCAATGAACACATTTTTTTTTTTTTTTTTGTGAGTGTGTTCTCGTTTGGAACCTCTTTTAAAACTCACAGAATAGTATTATTTCAATTTTCAAATCTAAGTTAATTAAGTAATTTTTCATTTAATATCCATAAATAAATTTACTTATGAAATCACGGTTCAATTCCACTAGATCCGCCATCAAAGCAGTGAACGTCCACCCACTCTCTTTTCTAGTACACTCTGGTTTCCGACTTTCAAAACATTGGGAGGAGGAGGGATTCCCTATTTCAAAACATAATTGGCACTGGAATATTAGTATAAGAATCCAAATTGTTAAATAAACTACGTTTTGTATCATCAGGAGTGCTACAATATTGATTGATCGACTTATCTAAAGATTTATGTCTGATTTGGTTTTGCATCATTCCTTTATTGTTGCTTATATATTCATATTATTCTCATAAAACAATAATTAATTATTTGCCAGGCTTGTCTAGGGAAGACGAAATGTTCCATTCCTCAATCACACCAAATTTTTGGTGGTGACCCATGTACAGGCATCCCCAAAGCTCTGTTGGTTTGACGCACAGTGCGAATAACCATGTTCAATTCATGCCATTTATTCGAAGAATTTATAGCCCAAAAAAAATAAAAAAGGCTAACAAAAGCTTACTGTAGAAAGTCATTCGTATATGTAAGTCATCTATTCATGGTGTCACATTGATGATTAGAAATTAAATAAAACTAGTAGAGATTCATCTTCAAGATCTGATTATCAATTCTACTTAACTGTATTGTAACTGTTAGACAAGTTTGTTGACAATATGAGATTTGGATCTCTTCTATTTGATATAGAGATGTATATTCGTAACATTTATTTTATTTACGATTGGCCCACAAAAATTACATTGAAATGCTAAAAAAAAAACTAGTTAAGTAGATATCTATTCATACTCATTCTTCCTAATTTTTTATCCTTGTACTTTTTGGAATTATTTACTTTTCGTAATTTGTTGTTTGGATTTTCGTCATAATTCTTGGGGGAGGAATTAGAAAAACAATAAAAATATGAACCTAAGTTGAAAAAAAGTTCGAATAGAACGACACTAAAGACAAAAAGACCACCTGTTTCAAATTTCTGCCGTCTTTAGTGATATTTTTCTTTTGATCGTAATTTTTTACTTTTCAAACTCCTCTCATCAGAATGATTAATCCAAAAAAAAAAATAACGTGAATCCCCAAAAATTTAAGAGGAATGAATAAATTACCAAAACAAAAATTTAGGATGTTTTTTTTAAGGAAGTTACAGTTGCTTTTTTTTTTTCATCTATCTTCATCTTTTATTCTACATTGAGAGAGAGAGAGAGAGAGAGTACAAGAAATTTGGTTTTTGGAAACGAATTGAAATTGTCACATAATGCATGTTTTTTTGTTGCCAATAGTATAGTATAGGTGACGAAATTAGTTTTGCCACCTATAGAGGTTGTCTCCGAAAGTTCCGAAAGTTACCTGGTGACAAAAATCTTGTTTCGTCACCAATATAAGTAATCGGTAATGAAATTTTTTGTCCCAAAAGACATTCTATATGGGAAAAATATTTTACAACTGATTTGCTCTTCCATTGGAAAACTCTGGCTCCATTTTGTTGGGCGTAAAATATTTTACAACTGAAAATAATTTTCATGTAAAACATTTTACAGGAAAACACAAGTTTTACAATTATTTTCCGGTGTTAGGTTGAATTTCAATTTTATTCTTACAAACCAATAGCTCATCTAATTGGCCTACTATAATATCAAAATGTGAGTAACCCTCGAGAGCTTTCTCTCTTACTAGAGATGAGCACTTTTCTTGTAATTTGTTGTTGTGGTTGTAATTTTGTTGTTGTTTTATATATGTGGGATGATCTCTCTCTCTCTCTCTCTCTCTCTCTCTAGAGATGAGCACTTTTCTTGTATTTTGTTGTTGTGGTTGTAATTTAGTTGTTGTTTTATATATGTGGGACTCTCTCTCTCTCTCTCTCTCTCTCTCTCCTCTCTCTCTCTCTCTCTCTCTCTCTCTCAGAAAAGGAAAAGGTAAAGTTTCAGCCGAAAGGGTTTTTTTGCTTGGGGGGGGGGGGGGGGGGGGGGGGGGGGGTGGAATTGCCGCAGCCTCCTCCTCTTCTTCCCCCCGAGCCTTTCCTCTCTTCTTCTCTTCTCCCAGATTGAGCCCTCTACTCCCATCGTCTCCTGTTTTTGCAAGCCCAGGTCTAGTGCTCTCGGCCTTCCTCTGGGCGATTTGCTCTCTTTTATCTGGTTCTGGGCCGCCGCCCTCCACCGTATGGTTTGGGCGTATGGCGTTTGGCGTTTCTAACGTTTTTTTTTTGCAGGTTTTATTCAAAAATGATCGCTTAAGAGAGCGCTTTTGATTGGTAATGGTTGTTTCCGGTGGTTGTGGCTCCCACGGCTGGGTGTTTTAGGTCGTCTTTGTGTGCCGAAGTCCGGCCGGCGGCCATTCCGAGATCTCAGTCGGGCGAGAGGCCATCATTTTGTCAGTCTGGTTTTGCTGCTACTATTCATTTCATGTGTTGTTGGGGCTGTTTTGCTGGGGTTAGGTGTTGGTGGTGGTGTGCTCCTCTTTGCCCTATCTGTCTTTGGTGTTCATTTCCGTAGGCCGATTCCCACCGCTGGTCTCTACATCTGGGATAGGCCGGCTCGGCTTAACGGCGAGGCTGGGCTCTGGTGGTTCGTGCAACGGTGGATGTTTAAGGTGGCTAGGGTTTGAAGGTTGGTTTTGGGTGGGCTAGCCCAAGGTTTGGGTGTACGGGCTTTATTTGTTTATTTTGGGTGTTGGGTTGGGCTTTAATGTTTATTTTGTTTGGACCCTTGAGTGTTTCGGGCTTTGCCCTTGTGGTATATCTTCCAACTCTTGGTTGGATTCCCTTCCCCTTTTTCCCATTGCCGATCAAATATATGTGTGTGTGTGTGAGGGATGATCTCCCCTTCAAAAGGGTTTGTTTGGCGAAAAGTCTAGCAAAGACGTGAAGGAAATTAATTTCGCAATTGCATTCACACATGGCCATGAGGGAATGAGACAAAATCATTCGCAGCACAACCCGTCTAATATCTTGGAAAATAACTTGCCGAGTTTTAAGAGTAGGTCGTTTTTACGGCTAGAAAATAACTTACCAATTTTTCGAGGACAAGTTAATTTACGGCAGAAAAATAACTTACCAGTGTTTCGAGGATAAGTCATTTTAGGCGAAGATGTAAAAGATTTTCCACAAAATAAATCATTTTTTGGTATTTTAAACAACTAAGCACTGGAAATTATGTAAAATATTTTAAGTCTAAACAAACGGAGAATGACTCTACGGTGAGTTCTCCTAAACTTTAAAAAAAAAAATTTAAGTTGTTTTGTCCTTATTTGAATTTTTTTTGTACTTGTTAGTTTTGCATCCAACTTTTTTGGATTATTGAAAAATCGGGAAAGTAAAATTTTTTTACTTTTTACCCAAATATTTCAGCAACTTTATCATGCTTGGGAAACCAATTCGTTGTACGATACGATCGGCCCTCAAGGGCCCAACCATTCCCCAAGAAAATCAAAATGTGAAGAAAATATTTGGGTAAAAATAAAAAAATTACTTTTTGATTTCTTTCAAGAATCAATAATCTACAAAAATTTAATGGAAAACTAACAAATGCGATAAGGACAAAACCAACTTAATTTTTTTTAAGTTTAGGAGAACTCAACCTAAAAGAAGAATTCGGATTGATGCTTTGCAGTGAGGTTGCACAGCACCGTACTGCATGCGGACTTCCGAGCCGTCGGATTACCGAACTGCGGACTTCCGAGCCGTCGAATCCACGATCCGACGGCTCGGATCTCATCTCGACAACAATGATTAAGAGTCATTCATTGTCGAAATGAGGGCCATCGGATGCACAATTCAACGGCTTGAAGGTACGCAACACCGTATTATGCACACCACTACACGGCAGCATATCCCAAAGCTGGAAAAAGCAAGTGTAGTTTACATTAGTTTCTCTCACTCACTCACTCTCTCTCTTTCTCTCTAGTTCTGTCGAGGGAGTTGCGGAGGGAGAGAGATGGCCGCCGATTCGAAAGTGGAGACTATTTCGAGATTAGCTCAGTGGAGGATCGAGAATTTCGGACCTTGCACTTACAAGAAGTCCGACCCTTTCAAGGTCGGAATATGGAATTGGTATGTATTTATGTATGTAGGTCTCTGTAATGAATAGCTACTGTAACTTATTAGGGTTGAGTGAGTTAAATGGAAATTAATATTGTTTTTGTAAATTGATTGAATGAAATAAATAATATTGATTCATTCAGGCACCTGTCGATTGAAAGGAATCGGTATCTCTACATTCGTCTGTTCCCAGAACCATCACGAGCCTCAAAAGACCATCCGCCCATAGCCAGATTTGTTCTCCGAGTCTCTAATTCAGGAGCTAACCGCAGATTCTACATCTCTCCAAGTAATGCTATGCTATGCTCTGCTACTTTTACCCCTATCGCCATTTGTTTGTATACACACACACACACACACACTAGTAGTATCTTTGGATGGTCACAAAGATGGTAGCGTTCTTACACTCTATTATTGGTGGTAATTTAGAGAAAGCGTCCATTACATAGAACTCCTCTCACGAAGTTGCTTACCTTTGCCCTTCTTGGTTGGTTAGACTATAGCTCAAAAAGCAGAATAATCTTCCAATTTATTTCTGAAAGGTGCTGAGTGCATGTTTTTCCCTCTTTTCGTCCACTATATCGATGTAATAACAGTAGACACTGAACATTGCATCAAAAAAGCGGGGTGTTAATTGAAATTTCCTCTTAGAAGAAGTCAACTGGCCTTTTTAAATGCAACTTCATTTTATTTTTCTCATTGTCGTTTCTTTAGATTTGAGTGAACTGAGGGAGAGACAAATGATAAACATGTTAGCACATCATACTATTGCCTCCACACCTGTCAATTAGTAATCGATAACTATAGTTTTGTGGGTGGGGAAAACCTTTAGGCAGGTAACCTATCTCACAAAGTTATTGCATCAATCTGTTTTCATTCTGGGACATATTTTGCTTACGCTAGGATGTACAATACCACCAATGTGTCAAGGTTAACTGTTATCAATCGCATGAACATATCTGGTCTGCAAAACCATGTGTCAGGTAAGCTGGTGAAAGGTTTGTGAGTCCTTGGATTTGCGACTCAGGCTGTCCATTCATTATTATATCCTCATCCCATAATTCACATGTGGAAACCAGGCCAGAACCCTAGTTTTAACTGTTGCTCACTGTTTAGGATAGGGTTTGAATTGTTTGGAATGTAAGGCTTACATTGCTAGAAGACCGGTTTAATAACTTAGCAAATTATTGCAGTACA
Source organism: Rhododendron mucronatum var. ripense (assembly GCA_019656295.1). NCBI lineage: Eukaryota > Viridiplantae > Streptophyta > Magnoliopsida > Ericales > Ericaceae > Rhododendron > Rhododendron mucronatum. Next base: position 3,377,291 of record BPLT01000038.1, on the reverse strand, counting down.
ACTTGTCAAAAGAGAGAACAAATCATTGAAGTTTCGGTGTTTGTATTAGTCCACTTCTTAGAAGATATTGCTTCACATTGCAGTTCATGAGAGACTGCTCCGGACTAGCGATGACTTTGTGTGGCCTGTTGATTCCAATTTTCTTGGTCGCTTCATCATTGATGTTGAGTTTCTGGACCTGAAGATTTGCCCACTGAATGTGAGGTTTTCTCTAAAAAATCATTTATTGTAATACTGCATTCAAGTTAACTTTGTAGTAGTTTTTGAACAATGTTCTGGTGTTCTCTTATGAGGCGAATCCCAACAAGATAGGATTTCACTCTCCTTTTTCTCATCATCCAACATAGGAGGGTAAAAAATGCAATCCTTTCTCTTCTGTTCTCTCCTAAATTGCCATGTGCCAGACAGGAATCAAATGCATTTTGCACACAGTAACTGAAAATGATAATCTTTAATTATATTTTGCTACCGAGTATCTTTCACCTAATCCAGTGCCTATGGTGACCATGATGTTATTGCCCTTACTTTCTCTTGTGCTTTCCCTGTTAACCCCAGGGTGGGGAAGCCAGCTCTATCTGGCCCACCGATGGAGCGATGCAATCTCTTGCATCCCAAAGCACTCTTCAGTGCCTCTCCCGCATGCTCGATGAGGCTATCCACGCTGATGTCACCATCAACACATCTGAGGGCACGCTGAGGGCCCACAAGGCCATACTTGCTGCAAGTTCTCCCGTATTCTCTAGCATGTTTGTGCACGATCTAAGGGAGAAAGAGTCATCAACAATTGACATAGAAGACATGTCACAGGAATCTTGCATGGCTCTTTTGAGTTACTTGTACGGAACTATAAAGCAAGAGGATTTTTGGAAACACCGGCTGGCGTTGCTTGGTGCAGCAAATAAGTACGACATTGTGAACCTGAAAAGACTCTTGTGAGGAAAGTCTATTAGAGGACATTAATTCTGGAAATGTCCTTGAGCGGTTGCAAGAAGCGTGGCTTTACCAGCTGAACAAGTTGAAAAAGGGTTGCTTGATGTACTTGTTTGATTTTGGCAAGATTTATGATGTTAGAGATGAAATTAATAACTTTTTCAGGCAGGCAGATAGGGAGCTGATGTTGGAGATGTTTCAGGAGGTGCTTACCGTTTGGAAACCGGCATAAATAATCACATAATGGGTTGCTCGATCAAGTAATGCTAAATAACTAGTGTGTCATGTGTCTATGTACCTAGTTTGGCGGTTTGTATATGGCATCTAACGGTTGACGGTTTGTTGTATGTATAGTGCTATACTGGGATGATACCTGTTTGGGAGTTCGAGATGTGCTTAAAATTGCATGTTAACCTGTTTGTTATAGTCTTTGGGTTTGTTTGTTTTTTTTTACGAATTCTCGATAACTGTTTCAACTTAAAGCAACGTGGGAAATGAAAACACTGGTGTGTTTTGTTGTCAAAATTAGTTTTGAAAAATTGTTGAGCGGAACTATTTTTTGGGGAAATGTCGACTAAGGAAATGCTTGTAAATTAAGCTTCGCGTTGGATGCATTTAATTTCATATCTGCACGCATGTTGTCGAATTTTATATTTTCCAAGACTTCAACTCTTGATTTTTTCTTTTCTTTTTTTACCCATTTAAGCATTCAAAGCAACCGCTATCTTGTGCCTGGAAGTATCCTCTATATGGCTTTACTCATTGTGTGATTTTGAGAATACAGAATCATCCCAAGTAGCCCCTAAACCTCCCAGAATTACACAGGCATCACAGATCACCCCAGTTTAAAATAAAAACAAGTAAACAAGTAATTTACAAGCATTTCCCAAAGGACAAGAACAATTAAGATGTAGGTAATTGAAAATGACACGCAAAATTGTAGTGGATATTTAAAAAAAGAGACAGAGGAAGTAATAAATACCCTAAAGAAATTTGTAGAAAATATTCTTTACAGGGGCCCATTTCCTGCAACTATCATTATTTTTTCTTGGCAAATTCCCCTACTTAATCCATAATCCAAGCACAACCTTAAGTACTTGGAATAAAAGTCTCTCTTTGAGAGTAGATGTCAACTCAATAATGGTGGCAATGATCCAAAATATAAGGAAAAGGCATTATTCTTATTTTGAACCGCGGGAGAATTGGAATCAATCGCAACCAATTTGCAGAATCTCATTCCAATTCAAAACGGGTGAAGCTATCATTTAACAATCTTCACAACTTCAATCATTTCATCTAGAGAAATCTACTGAAAGAATTGAAAAAGGGAGAGAAAAAAAAAAAGATAAAAAAGACCTAAATCTGTACACAAACAATAATCGATAGTTTACTTCTCTTTATTTTACAATTGTTTGTTCGTCGGGAACATCTCTCTTCTGCCTTGAATCAAATTACCGTTGCCGGTTAGTCGCTTTACGAATTGCGTTGGGGAAGCAAGGGACAAACAAACAGCAGAACACTGTGAGGGGTTGTTGAATTCTTCTATTCAACTTGAGAGCACATTGGCTTTGAGAAGAAATTAGAATCCATCCTTAAATTAGCTGCTTTCATGTTCAGATCGTTGAAAGGCAATTCCTTCTCTCCTCGGTCCACAGCATCTCTCCATACCCTGTACCTTACTCCTAGCTTATCGTATGATACTGGAATATTCCATATATTTGCCCCCTTGATCATCCGATCTTGTTGGCCAAGAACAAGTCGTAGATCCTCGTTCAAAACCTGTAATGAAATCACTAATTGAAAACTGAGCCGGAATTTAGAGATGAGGGGATAAGAACTAATATTCCAACTTCCACCAGTTCTCTCCCTTAGCCTGTGTTTGGATCATGAATTTGCGGAGGGACATATAGAGGAAAAGGGAAATATAATAACATACTGACAAACTGAATTTACAGAGTGTTTCTATAAATCTTGATTTCCCTTGGTAAATCACTCCAGGCCTCCACAAATACATGATCCAAGCACGGCTTTAGAAGAAAAAACCACAGATCCCTTGAAGAAAATAACGAACTCAATCATGTAGCAGGAAAATGACAGCGAGAAGCTTTATTGGCAATACGTGGTTTGGAACTTTGTATAGGTTAGAGTTTGTAGGAAGAAACCACAGGCACAAATAGTGGTTCTAGAGTAGAAGTGTAGAACATATCGTTTCATATTTTGCATGCATGTGTGCTTTTTTTATCCTCCACATGAAGATTCAAAAGCATACATAGACTGGCCCTATCAATGGACCGGATTCGATCCGAATCCGAATCCGAAACTGCTTGAATCCGAACTTCATTATCCAATAGTAGTACTCTGAATCTGTAAAATTGGATATCCTATCCGAAAATCCGAATCCGAGCCCTTTTTTTTTACTTCCAGAATTTTGCTAAAAAAGGGAAAAAGTACACTAAAAATCCTAAAAAAATGGGAAGAGAGAGAGAGAGAGAGATTCACACACACACACCAAACCCCCCACCCCCCCCCCCCCCCCCCCCCCCCCCCCCCCCCCAATATCACAACCCATGCCTCCACCTCTTCCTCCCACCGCCACCGGCCGCATCCTTGGCCACCCCATGGAGGATGTCCGCTCCACCTTCATCTTCGGGAGCGAGCTCGGTCATGGCCAGTTCAGCGTCACGTACCTCAAACGTGCGTCAAGGCCAACAGATCTCATCCACAAATGCTACCTACAGATCGTTATCTCCAACTTTGGTTTCCTTCCAAACGCCCCTGTATGGCACCACTATCCAACAGTCAGACACGCCACCACTCTCGATCAATTAATTTGATTCAACGAACCCCAAAGCATCTTTAGATCAATTGCCCATAGCGTGGCTGACATTTTTAGAGAGAGAGAGAGAGAGGATGGGGAGCAATCCGAAGGGACGAACAGTGATGGAGTTCAAAGGGTAGAAGGTTCATTGAAGAGTACAGCGGTACAAGATAGGCTAGGTAATAGGAATTTTTAAAAATAAATTTCGGATCCGATTGTAAACGGATTTAATCCGATACAATCCGAATCCGATCCGATCCATATTTGGATTACCGGATTCGGATCGACATTATCAGATTCGGATCAAATCCGGTCCATTGATAGGCCTAACATAGATAGTTTGAAAAGAACTGAGCCTCTAGGGATTTGCGAACCAAAACAAAAAAGATAAGTAAATAGAGAAGTGCACAATTGGTGGTCCGGACTCAAATCTAGGGCAGGGCATTGATTTGTCTACATTAATCTATATATATCTCTGTCCCCTATAAGTATAATGATGCCCTCATCAATAGGCTGGCTAATCAAACCACCCAATATAATTAGATATCTAGACGGAAATAAGTTAACATCATGGGACGATTTTTTTTTACCTTTTCCGCAAAATATCTCCACAGATACTGCATGAAAGGGATGTGCTCTAACATGGGAGCGAAATCCAGTGACATTCTGTATAATAACCTTGTCTTCTGTCTAGATGAAGGTAAGCACACATGAAGTTGGTGAAGATGTGTAGAGCACTGTTTGGTGCTCTGCCCCTCCAATTTCCCTGGCTTAGAAATCCCTATCGTCGATAACACCATACAAGGAGGCCGAAATTCCATATCTATTGGATACGGATCCCAATATCCTTGGAGACCTGATTCTGGTGTCAAGAATTTCACGAGGCTGAAAAACATGACACAGGCAACCAATATGATGAGTAACTTCTCAAGTTTGTTTGTAGTTGTACAGCTATCAAAAATACAGAAAGAACAATAATCTACTTTGGTCTACTCCCTCCATCTCCTTTCTCTTTGTAGATCTTCGACAGTCATGGCATTAATCAGATTAACAAACGTATAATCGTGACTAATTTTTGGAATTTTTTTTCCACAAACCAAAAGAACTAATTTTGATCTTGCGATTGGTGGGCACAAATATAAAAGCTACATACAAAAAATTCTATTGGTTGACCTTGAGTAGATGCGACTACTGAAAATGGGCAAAAACATATGCAACTGAGGGAGTAATAATCTGGCGTTAATAACAGGATAGTTTAATCAAGAGCTTACTAAAAAATAATCTCATTGTTGTCTCTCCCTAATTCCTAGCTCAAGAATCCCGAGAGTGTCTTGTTGTTTATTTCCAATGTAATTATTTGTGGGTGATGCAATAATCACTCAAGGTTCTATCAAACCAAACCAAACCAGCCTTGTGCCTCAATCAATTGGGGTTGGCTACTCAAAAGGTTCTATCATAATAAATATATTATTTAGAAGAAAAAAAAGTAGTGAAAGATACCTAGGAACGCTCCAACCCTTGGCGAAGGTGGAAGTGTGAGTAAAAGGGGCATGTGCGAGATCCAAAAGGTTGTCCAGAAGAAGCCCATGTTCCACGGGAAGTTCCATGACAATCTGAAATTCAAAAGGATATCAAAGTTGAGAGATGAAATACTAAGTATGCCCATTCTCCAGATCCATGAAACAAGTGCGCATTAGCAACTGAGAAAAACCCGTAAGCATTTTCAACATACCTCAGCGTGTATTTTAAATCCTGGAGGAGGTTGTAAAGAAGGAATGGTGGCTGTTGGAGGGTCATTGCCAGGCCAAATCCATATCATTCCCTCTTGCTCAAGGCATGGTAATGCTCTTATCTTCACATTAAGTAACTTTGTAGATGGCATTTTCTCACACTTTCCATCTGTCGAGTATTCCCAACCTGAAATTTTCATCCTCGAAACCTTAAAAGAATTAGTAATTTACAATCCATTTTGCTTATCTTTATAAGAATAGTAGTACAAATTTTTATAGTCACAAAAACATAATCATCATTTTTATGAATATAAAACGTAGCCGTCTTCTTATCTCCTTTATTTTAAAGTGATGACAGTAAGAGCAAATAGTCAGTTTTAAGAGATGTCTCCCAGTTGAGTATACAAAATCTAGATCTATCCTGTAAGTCCATATAGTACTTATTAATTCTTTCCTTATTCTGCATTTCTCCAATATACTCCATAAACATTGGATGATTGCTCCTTCTTACACAGTACTCACCATGATAAGGACATTGGATGCGACCCTCATTTATTGAACCAAGGTGAAGAGGACATGCTCTATGTGCACAAGTGTTCTGGACACATCCAGGTTCACCATCTTTTCCACGGAAGATAACCCAAGGTTCTTCAAAGCAATCAATTGGGACCTGAAACATAAATCAAAAGGTCAAATGTAAAGAAGAAAGCAACTGATCCAGATTTTCGGTAATAGGTAATCCTACTAGATTAATTTACTTTGTTTCTATATGAAATGAAATATCCGCATGATATTCAAAATCTCATAGTGACATGAAAAGCCCTGATGGTGGTGGGATGGAGAATGAGCCTAATCGAAAAAATTCAAACACCATAGTTTAGAGAACTGCCGTACCATGGTGTCATCCATAAGGTCGGCAGAGAAAGCAATGGGGTACCAAAAGTTCTTCATACGGGGATGATAAGGTGGAACAGGGCCAGAGACATTCAGAGCCTTTCGGGATGGCTTATTTGTTGTGGTACCCAGAGATTCTGTTGAAGTACTGGCTGAAGAGGATGTGCGCTCCAATTCTGTTGTTGTTTGGTCTTGTAACAATTTATCACTAACCAATGCTTCCATATAAGCAAGCTTATCTAAAGCAGTGGAAACCCTTGCTTCAGATATATGAACCTGTCATATCGATGAAAAATGGCTGTTATAGTAATGTTGGACCTACTAAACCATTTCACATCTTGTCAAAGTTTTTGATCTCATCACTGGACAATTCCAAAACCTGTCTGTGTGCTTGTGCAAGCTCTTCTTGCAACTCTGCGAGCTCCTTCTTCATGGTGCCAATGGATTTGTATTCACGTGCCAGAGGATTCAATACTTCAACAACCTAGAATTAGATCTATCCGAATGTGAGAAATACATGAAATAACAATAAAAACACGAAAACTATCATCCTGTTGTGCTTGTGATAGCCGGATTAGTTGAAGAATATAGGCCCATGGCTTCGCGAATACAACTAGCTTGATTAGTGCTGTTATCGCAAAGCAAACTCTGCGGTGAGTTGGCAAGGAGGGTTGCCCCTGTGCCTGAAGGTGGGGCTCGCAGGGCAGTATGGCAAAATATATTTTGAGTTCTCTGTATTTGAGATTCGTTGAATCAAAACCCTCACATACATAAAGGTGGCTACCCTAGCAGCCATCTTGTAAATCTTCTTGTTCTTGTGGACAAATCATTTTTGCCGAACAACGTATATCTATACTGTGCTTTATGATCATGTGATTGCTTGCTTATTGATCATACTACTGTGAGTGTTTATTGTTGCCTGAATCATCTAACGGCATTTATGACCCGAATCATCTGAGGAATACACAAATGGAGACCGCGGACCAGGGGCTCGCTGCCCTATGGTGAGACCTTCATTTTGATTGCTTTCCCGTTATCTTCATTTTTGGTTTTCATGTTTCCAGAAACAAAACTAAAAGAAGTTAAAAAGACTCATTTATTTTAGATCGGTTTTAATCTCTGTACAAAACATGAAAGCCTACAAAATGCAACAAGATATTAACAAATTATAACATAATAATCTTAAGATTAAACTCTCATATTGACGAAATAGAGACCTTCTCATGGAGGAGCATGATTGTAAGTAGATCTTGTCGAGCCCTCCAATCGCAATACTGCATATCGAATCTGGCCACTTCTAGGGCTTGATTAACATCCAAAAACTTCCCTTTACACTGGGGGAATTTGGACCTCGGATCTTCCACATCAAAGAGTGCACCCCATGTCTTCTTCTTGTTCACTAATAATCCACCTTCTTCCCCCAATAGAGCAAACACCCGAAACCGTGCACTAACACCCTGAAATGACAGCCACCCATGAAGATATTAGCTCCAAACTGGACTTGAAAAAGTCAAGGCAACTTATTTTTTCCGAATTTAAGCATGTACTCGGCATGAATTCAGCCAATGAAGTAGCCATATATCATCCTTTCTTGAGATAAATTATGCAACACAGTCTACAACTTCATTTGGATAGAGGTGGATTCTCAAATGAAGGGATTTGACACTCAATTTCACAAATTATGCAAGAGCTATATGTGGTTTTTGAAACTACAGTGGAAGATAAATAAGATGTAGAAGGTATTTACCATATTGGGATTCTTGTGTAGATGCAATTTAAAATGAATGATATCACTCCTATAATTATTGTTTCACATCAATCATGATAAAACTCTCAAACTCAATGTCAAAATCCATACATGAACAATCAAATCTAAATACTGAAAGTCGGATCCATACATTTGCAATCCACAAAATAACTCAAGGTGGTGCGCGTAAGCTGGCCCACGTTAATCAACTACTTGTATCTACTCTTTTTCGTCTTTCTTTCGTCTCTCAACTTATGTCTTCTCTGTACCTTAAATCTTAAACCACCAAGACACAAAAGGCCCAAAACTCAAGAAAAAAAAATCACGTTGAAAGAACGCTGAGTCTCATTTTAATTGATCGGTAAACTATTTTGTTATATGTTGATGGATGATTAACGTTAGAACACGTGAATTATTTTGGAGATATTATGGATGATTAACATTAGATCACGTACACCTTTTCGAATGTTAAATATAACGTTTATTATAAGTGGTTGATCTATTCAATTTTTGCCACCCCCGAACTTGAATCCTTGCTCCGCCCTTGCCGGCCTGGACACCTGAGTTATTGAAAGGAGCTAGCCTTGGTTAGCTATCAAGTCAAGAACTCATGTAAATTTTTTTAACTCTCGGTAGATGCCCACATAGTTTCCCTACAAACAAATACTGTACTACTATATGATTTCTCTCTAGAGGTAGACAGGGCCAACCCTGAGCTGAGGCGGACAAGGCGGCGGACTTAAGCCCCCAAAGTTTGGATCAAAACTAGGGCCCCACATAGATAGAACCAGATATGTAATATATATTTAATTTAGCGCTTATATATACCTAGCCGAGTGGAAAAGCATAGTTTTATCATCCAATAGGTACATGGTTCAAGTCCGAAGGGCCTCTCTTTTTCATCCCCACATGAACATTTTTTTTCCCCTCACAAGTTCGCTTAGGCCCCGAGAATCTCAGGGCCGGCCCTGGAGGTAGAGCTACATTCCAATTAAGCTACAATCCCAGAAACAATATAGCAAAATACTCCATTGCCATGGAAAATTAGAGGCCACCCAGATTATAGTCAAGTAACTTAGTGATACGATACCTTAAAAGTAAAACTTAGTAGTACTAAAAAAAACGAAAAACTCAATCACCTTACAACTATGACAAACCAACTTTACTTATCCATTTCCTCTAGAATAAGCTCATACCAAAGATAAATTCATCAGCAGATGAAATTAAGATAAGATCATTTAAAAAGCCATACCTTTCTGTCGCTAAATCTGGAGGATCGCGAGAGAGAGAAAGGAAGAGAGAGAGTTGCAGCCATAGCAACGGCAGCCATGGCGTTCAAAGGTGAGACAAAGTCCCTCGAGAGCGTGAGAGAGGAAGAGAGGAAAAATTGTGACATTTTAAGAGTTAGAGATTATTTTTATTTTTGTACTACCCCCAAAAAAATGGTTTATGATAAGAAGAGGTAGGTGTTTCCCGCGATCTGAGGTGGCCAACCATATGTTGACAAGTGGAAAAGAGTGGGGCTCGAGCGTTTTGGCACGTGGCATGCTGTGCTTCCACACATGGTACCTGTTGGTTTTTTTGTTTCCAGAGTGAAGGTTACAAACAATAAAGTGTACAGTCAGTCTCTGGGTGGGTGGCTGCTTGCTTTCCATATCTGGAATCCTGGATCGCCAAGCCAACTAGGATGGACCAGATATCTTCTCTATCTGTTTTGTGATTTTCCTATCTTGTGTTCTTAATTACTCCAGTACCCTTATTACTCCAACTAACTACTCCAAATTCAAAAGCTAAAGGGACATACTAGTAGTACTGTTTTAGGGATGGGAGAAGAAAAATACAGTAAAATAAAGAGTAAATTACACTAAGCCCCCCTTAACTAATCCACATTTTTACTTAACCCCCTTAGACTACAAAATCCGACATCGTGCACCCTCTAACTATCCAGAGTTGACACTTAACACCCTTATGTTAGGTCTCCGTCCATATGGCAAACGGAAAAAGGCAGTCAACTTAAGTGGGGTGTTTGGATCGAACACCTACGCCTTCGGATGTCGTTGATTCCTGCGCAAACCCACTTCGTTTTTTTTTTTTAAATTTTGGATGGCTCGGATCGGCCGTCTAGTGGTCGGAGACGGCCATCCGGTGACCGTTGGATTTTCCCTACGGTCCTATCGGTACCAATATCATTTTTGTTAATTTTTGGCTTTAGGGCTCTCGTTGATTAGCCCTGAAATATATTTGGTTGTACAAGAGCCCTAAAGCCAAAAATTAACGAAAATGATATTGGTTCCGATGGTACCGTACGGAAAATGCACCGACGGCCACCGGATGGCCAATCCGAGCAATCCAAAAAAATTTTAAAAAAAACTGAGGGGGCCAACGCGGGAATCAACGGCATTCGACGTGCGTAGGTGCTCGATCCAAACACCTCATTTAAGCTGATTGCCTTTTTTCGTATGCCATATGGACAGAGACCTAACAGAAGGGTGTTAAGTGTCAACTCTGGATAGTTAGAGGGTGCACGATATCGAATTTTATAGTTTGAGGGGATTAAATAAAAATATAGATTAGTTGAGGGGGGCTTAGTGTAATTTACTCTAAAATAAAATTATGATATATTAACGCACCAACCAATTGAGTTATGTTGTATTTCCGGAGAGATGCTTCATACACTACACCAAATTACTATATCATTCATTACTTTTTTGTGGAGTCCACTCCGGACTCCACAAAAATACAGAAAAATACTCAGTAGTTTAAAAATAATGTTTTTTTTGGGTCTTGTAAAAAATCAGCTCTAATGAATATCAATAAGTATTATTTTTGAATTTATAGGGCGAAACTGCGCATATCGATAAGTATTATTTTTGGAATCATAGAGCGAAACTACTTTACTGTGCAATTTCGACCATACGAATCCAAAAATAATACTTATCGATATCTGTTGGAGTTGATTTTTTACATGGCACCATAAAAAATATTATTTTAAAATTTATGAACATTTTTTTTTTTTTGTGAAATTTGGGGTGTGCTCCAAAAAATATAGTGGATGGTGTAGTAGTTCGTGTAGAATGAAAACTAATGATATAATTTAAAAGAGGTAAACTAATGATATAATTTAAAAGAGGTAAAGTGCACTTTACACCCATAGCTTTACATTTGAATGTCTCTTTTCACCCAATAGGCCCGTTTAATTTGAACAGTTTAGCCCACACACTTTGAGCCAAGTGGCAATCTTCCTAGGGATGACAATGGTGCGATTTGATTCAGTTAACGATAAAACCGAAAACATAACCGGAACATAAATCATAACCAAAATCACGGTTATAAGTTCGGGTTTACACCGAAACCAGTGGTCAACATTTTTAATAGAGTTAAAGACACTACATATCCAACAACAAAATATCCACACAACAAAAAAAAAGGCAATAAATTAATACACCACAAGTTCAAAGAAAAACGACATTCTCGACCAAACCACTATTGTTATCCAAAAAGAGAAATCGTCTTAAGATTATAGGAAAAAAACAATGCAGAAAACAAAAATACACAATTTATTGATTTCTAAAATTGAAAAATATGAACATAAATTACAGTGTATAAGTTGACAAAATATAAACTCTAAAAGAATAGAGAAGCAAACCAAGGCCCGTGTTCCACAAGGTGCCGTTAACACGAATTCACCACCTCACCAGTGCTAGAGGTTGTGTCGGTGTTCATCTTTCCGGATTGACTCGGTCTCACTCAACCGCAGGAGCATCGCCTTTGATTATCCGTCCGTCGAACGAATTTATGCTTGTACTCTCTCTAAAAATGAAGAAGTATTGCAGAAGGAGAGGCTCTTATTGGTGTGTTGAGACTAGGGGTGTAAACGAGCCGAGCCGAGCTTCGGCGAGCTCGAGCTCGGCTCGTTTCCTTAACGAGCCCAAAACTCGAGCTCGAGCTCGGCTCGAGCCTTAACGAGCCGAGCCCTTATCGAGCCGAGCTTAGCCATTTACTAAACGAGCCTCTCTTAATCGAGCCGAGCCTCCCTTAACGAGCCGAGCTTTTGTCGAACGAGCCGAATACTCGAGCTCGAGCTCAGCTCGTTTAGTAAACGAGCCGAGCCGAGCCGAGCCGAGCTCGCGAGTAGCTCGGCTCACTTACAGCCCTAGTTGAGACTAGGCAAAAACACCCTTTTTATAGCTAAAGGAGGAGCCTTTGAAATTAATACGGCAATGAATAAGAGGAGCCTATCTATTCAATAGAAAAATCAAAATTCAATAGAGAAATCAATTTTTGGAAGGGAAAAAATAAACTAATACAGCTATTAATTAATTGTGGATTTTATTCTATGCATTCAACCCATCCGCTATGACAGACAATTTCTCATTGAGATTAAATTCTATACACTATTGGTGTAAACATTTGTTTCTTCCAAATCAATTATATTGTGCCACGTCGCCATATTTTATTGATTGGGATCACTATTTTACAACGTAGCACAATATAATTGATTTGAAAAAAATAAATGTTTATATCGACAGTGTAAAGAATTTATTCTCTTTCTCATTCATCTCTTAATAAAATTTGTTTGTTATTTCTCCAATTTATGTTATGTTTAGATGAGTTTTTGAGAAATTTTGTAAGATTATGAGTAAAGAAAAAATGAGAAAAATGATTAAAAAGAGAGAGAGAGAGAGAGAGAGAGAGAGAGAGAGAGAGATAAATAAAAATAATGATTATAAATAGTGATTGGAAATATGAATAATGAGTCTTTTTAATTTTGAGAATTTTTTTAAAAAAAAACAATCCAAACAAAGTATTAAACCTATTAAGAGTATCAAACCCACTTGAACCACCTCATGCTGCATGGGTCCTGCTATAATTTTTGGGAAACCCGCCAAATACTCTTTGGTCGAATTTCATCTTTCAACAATTACCAATCAAGCAGCATTTAATGGGCTTCAATCAATTATACAACACAAGAATCCGTGGTTTTACAACTCCCAAATTCCTTTTCTCTGTTTCTGCTAATATCCTCAATTGGCTATGCTTTGTGGTTTTCAAGTTTAATTCCACTCTTACTTCGCGAGAACAACTTTCCAAAACCGTTTTGGCTCTTAGCAGAGCTGACATGATTTAACGACACCGAAGACGAAGATGAAGAAACTGATGATGCTTCACCATTACCGTTGACTGAAGGACCGGAGTTCTCCAAAGCCATTTTCGAAGGATTTGAGTCACTCTTAGGTGTAAAAGTGTCATTAGAATGCAACTTCCATAGCTCACTGGCTCCGTTAACCAAAGATCCTCCTCCAGAGAAGCCTGGTAGATTGGCAGTGTCCGTAAGGAAATCTTCCAGTGTTGCAAGAGATTGGAGCTGCCTCCCCAGAGACGCTATCGTTTTTTGGCACTCTGCAAGTTTCCCTGCTGCTCCATCGAGGTCATCCTGCAGTAGACGAGATTTTGATATATATGAATACGGAAACAAACATTCCGTCAGTGGTAATAAGACAAAATAGAATTCATACCCTTTGTGAAGTAGCAAGGGTAGCAGCAATTGATGATAAGTAGAGGAAGAGCAGACAATGATGGTAGAATTCAAACCATTTGTGAAATGGTACGAGCAGAACTAACAGAGAATAAGCTGAGAGAGAACGAATAATAGTGTGCTTGTCAAAACATTTTACATTTTACGAAGTTGATTCCAGAAACAAGAATCCAAAAGCATCAAATTCGATGCTTTTCGTTACCAGATTTTGAAAAGTGCTTTGGTGCAGAAACTTGGCAAATACAATGGTCATAGTTTTGGGGGCTCCGGGAAATTGAATCGGCAGCCCTAAAGTTACTGCAAACACTCAAAATAATGACTTGGTCATGTCCAGCAAACAATGTAGACTGGTAGATGCAATCTTAAAAAATGAATGATAAAATCACTCTCAATGGAAATGGTAGAGGAAAAGGAATTCCTAAATAGACATTCCATGTAATGATACAAAATTATATTCACTTCGCCCAATTGTTTGTCCATTTTAGAAAATTAATCTAATCATTGCACTTTCCAAATTTGCTGTGTTTGGTTTGATATTTGAAAAGTTTTTTGAAAAATAATAGGGATAATAAGTGGAGTGAGATAGAGAGAGAAATATTGAAAGTATGGAAAATCTAGGGGGAATCTAAGGGGAATTTTTTGAAAAATTCTTTTTGAAAAGAGAAGAGAACAAGGCATTGAGCTTTCAAAAAATGCCCTTCATTTCAATAGAAAAGGCCAAAATGGATAAACAATTTGGATATCGAAATGAAAAAATGGCCAACCAAAATGGCATCAAGGAATGTGATTTTTGCTAATATTAATTGAGGATATGGCTCTTGCCATATTGGGGATGGTAGATGTGAAAGCATCTAAGTTATTTGGCAATGTGGGACAAACTCAACAGTAGAAAAGAATTCATGTAGCTGAATGAGATGTGATGCTTAGTTTTGGTTTGTTTGGTTTAAAGCAGGTATACATCCTCTGCATCAACTGTTCACAGGCTTAAAAACTACGACAAAAAATATTTATATATGTATTGCAAGAGACAAGACACTAAAGCAGAAAAGAAAAAGCCAACTGACCTGGGTTACTTTAGGTTTGCTATTTGAAATAGCAGTCTGCTGGATTTCAATTTCTTGAGATTTCCTTGTTAACTCATCCTCTAATTCTCGGCACTTTACAGCTGTTTCTTCTGCCAAACTCCGCTCCTTTTCAACCTCTTCTTTAAGCGACTCAACCTTTGAAATCATAGTCCTTGCCTCCACTTCCATACCAATTAGCTGAAACTCAAGCAGTTCCTTTGACTCGTTCACCACATTTAGTTCCTTTTGCAACTCCTCCAACCTCATTTCAGCTTCCTTAAACTGCCCCTGAGATGCCTCCAAAGAACCTTGGCATTCACTTAAACTTTTCTCCAGTTCAGCTTTCTCAACTTCTATTTGCATTAACTTCTCCTCCAATTCACCCACACGGTTACTCATTACTTCAAGTTCAGCTTTAAGGGGGCTTTCTTCAGTATTAATTTGATGGGCATCAGAAACTGAGTCAGGGCAATGGGCCTCAGAATCAGTCTCAGGTAATGAGGCAAGTCGTTCCATTTCCAGAAAATCATCCATTATTTCGATGTCAAGAGAAGGACTCATAATACTTTTTCTGACAACATTTTTCTCGTTCTTAAATTGATCAAGCTCAGTAATTAGAGCTGATGCCCATGAATTCCCAATTTCTAACCCATTTAGCCTTTCCCCACAATCCGACTGACTATCTGTCAGAGACTCTACACAAATTGAGGAAGCAGAAAGAGATTTTTGATCATTACCCAAAGAGGATTTCCCTTTAGCCACCGCTTGAAGCCTTCTGCACTCAGCCTCAAGCTTTGCCACCTTCTTAATACTTTCTAAATGCTGCTTGCTAGCAGTTTCCGCTGCTTCGGCACTCAAGTCTCTCTCAATCGTCCTGATTTCCAATTCCTCAGATCGAGAAATAATCTCACACGTGAGAGCTGAGTTCTCTTTCTCCAAATATTTGATCTTTATGTGTAGATCAGGTTCAATGGAAGGTGGAGATTGGCATTTGGCAGCTTCTAATTGGGTCTGGAATTGGAAAATCTGGTTTTGGAGAGCGATTTTTGTGGATTCCCATTCTCGGGTTTTTCCCAACACAGCTTCATGAATCTTTTGCTCTTGCTCCTCTTTTCCTTGCCTGAGCTGCCTAACACATTCCTTGAGAGCTCTATCAAGATGGCTCACGCGATCTTCGAGGACTGAATTTTGCTGAACTTCGGACTCAAGTTGTTGTTTTAAAACTGCCACCTCGTTTTCTGCCTTTTCCCACCCTGATATTTGGAGTGAAAAAAGAGAGGAAGGCAATGAAAAAAAATAAAAATCTGGTCCAAGAGAGGAAGAACAAAGCAAGGAGGAAGTCCAACTGAACAAAAGTTAGGGAAACCTATCCAGCTTCACGTCAAATTTATCCACAAACACAGGATTCTATGACAACCCTTTGTTACTTTGTAAAATGAGTGCATTATGAAGTTATCCCATACAATGCTATAAAGACTGAAATAGTCCTAATTCGCAGAGGGAGATGTTCTGTCAACGGATATTTCAAGGAATTTACCATAAGTATGACTATATACCTGCTACAGCTTCTTCAGCGACCTTCGCATGCTGCTTAACCAAGTCTTCTTTGGCACTAACATTTGCAAGAGCAGCTGATAGTTTCTCTGTCAAGACCTTGAGACTGTAATTGATTTCTGTACCAGTGACTGCAGGTTTTGATATGACTTCTGGTGATTGAGAATTATGATTGGGTGACGCATTTAGTGGCTCCTGTTTCAACAATTAAGTGATTACATGAGGGCATGATAAACATGAACAGAAAACAAATGAAGCGACAACAGTGCAAGTCATAATATTGAGCATCACACCTTTGGACCTCTAGGGCTGCAAATCAGCCGAGCCAAGGTTAGTTGACCCTGGAATAGCTCAAGGCACGTGTATTCAAAGCTTAACTACCTTTGTTTTAAGGGTGTTTTGGAACAATATCGGTAGGACGAAAAATAGCCCAAATACTTAAGTCAAAACACAACGATTGAAAAGTTCCACCGTCCCAGAGGGGAACATTTTCCTCAAAATTTGAAGAATTCAAGCTGAAGAAGAAAGCTAATATATAGATCTAATGCTATTAAAAGCTAATCTATATGCACTATCAAGTCAGATTTTGTAGGTTCATATATGATATATGTGCATTTGCTGAGCTGGTTTGTGTTCAAGCTTTGCTTATTAATTAGCTCAAAACCGAAGGTGAAGCTTGGCCCCTTCGCAAAATCAACAAATAGAAAACAGCTTCTCACAAATTAAATACGAGCCGCTCCATGAGCAACGCTGTTTATATATGGAGCTCTATGCTCCCACGTACTAATGAAGCTCTGCCTCAATGAAAAATAACTGAAAACAATCACCTTGTTTGGTTAAACTCTCATCTCATCCCATTTTTCTCTCTACACTTTTCTCAATACCTTTTTCTCTCTATCTCTCTCCACTCATTATATCAAAAATAATTTTCAAAAATTTGAACCAAACAATATTGTGAAGACTCATGCCAGAAGTAAAGAGGTTTTATCAAACCTGATGCCTCTTTGGGGTTCTGCAAAGAGGCCCTTGGAAACATTTTAGATACAGAGTAGCTTTGTTTAACTCAAATATATTAACCCGATTTAAGCAACAGCTAGAGATAGGGGAAAAGGATGCACGATAACGACCTTAGGAAACGTCTGCAATATTGTTTGGCACATGGATGCTTGGGGGTGATATTTATTACATGGACTGACAAACTGAATTAATTACTAATATTTTCAGCACATAAGAAAACATAATGTCTTCTCAAATAAATTTCCTTAGAGAATATTGGCCAACTATAACCAAATGACTCTCCTCTGTTAAGAAACAGTGTCGCCCAATTAATTTCCTTAGCAAATATATGCCTGATATGACTTCTGACTCTCCTTTGTAAGAAAAACACTAATACGTTGCAAGCTAGGTGACTAAAACATGCATGAAGTGTATTGTGAATCCAGGGGATTTTCATATGATGCAGGATAGAAAACAAAAATGGAGCAGGTTTCTATCATTTTCCACTAGTAGTTTGCCTCTCCTTGGAGCTGATAGGTTGACAGCGCCACTTTATCCCCATCATTTTGCACATCGAGTGTCTTGAGGATTTTCTTAATGTGTTCCAGCCAGGCCTCTACGACAGCTGGATTTGGTTCGCCATTAAACACAGGGGGCATCTCTGAACTCATTTAACCATTGGCTACGGTCCCGTGGTCGGTGTGGGACTTGTTGAGTTTGGTGCAAGGGAGTTGCAGCGGCGGCGATTGCTCGTAAGAGTTGAGCAATCTCACCGATGGGGCTTCATTGGTGCCTTCTATCTTCATTGACGGGCAATGCACTCATGGTGTACTTAAAGATATACCAATCTACCCATGGCTTTATAGGAGGAAGTAAGAACTTATCTTAGTATTGGCTAGACTACAGCTATACTGTGTGCAACCATTCCGTTTATCGATGTCCCTATACACTTCACTCAGCACTTTACACGATAAAATTTCGTTGCAAGAACAGCGTACAGAGACCACACTAACCATCCTATAGGAAGCATGGTCCAAAAAGTATATGCTCCACGACTTAATGGTCACTACACAGAACGACCAAAGAGGTAAAGAGAGCGGGTCATCTTAATTGTGAACTCTCTGGGAACCAATAAAGGTAATCTCCAATAGGCCTCCAAATTAGAACCCTCCATCTTGACAAATAGGGTTAAGGAGGAAGGGAAAAAAAATATCCTTGAGCATATCATTTGAAAGGGATCAAATCTGACAAATCCATTATCAAAAGCATGAATGGATATAGTTGAGGGATAGAAATGCGTAACGCAATCAAAGACGACCCACTAGTACAGAATTATTCATATCGTGAAGTCCATAATCAAAACAATAATGTCCAAAATAATAGAGGGACTCTAACCCAAGACCATCGCTATTAGTACAGCAGCATCCTAACTCAAAATGCTAAACCTAAATTCAAAGAAGCAATAAAAGGAAGCATTCAACTTTAGTCTATGAGATTTTTTCCATCCCTGCTCCTAAGACACCATTGTGAAAATTAGATGTAAAATGATGCAACAACGATATCGACTAATAGCAAGATTACTTCTTTAAGGGACATATTTTTAAGCTCCCTATCCCCAGACCCGTCAAGCACAAATCTAAATCAACATCGTTTGGCTTTAAAAAGAAAAATATTAACACCAAATAAATAAATTCAATAGTGACAAGCGGCGATGAAACTTTTTTTCGCTAACCAAATAGCTACAATTTGAAAGAGCACCTGAATTTGCACCCAAACAAGTAATCAATTTCTACCTAAATTGATGATGGGAAAGAAAGTTTCCAATTATTCTCCACCCAATGCTTGAAAAAAAGATCCAAAACAGTTTTTCAACTTTTTCCTGTTAAAAATTTGTACCATTTCAACCATTGAATTTTCTTGTTAAACAACAACTTGGCATTTATCTACAGGATCTTTCTCCTGTGTTGCAACAGATACTTGCTACAATAAAAAGTAGCCAGAATTCCTTGAAAAGCTTAAAGCCCAAGGAAAAAAGAACATGATTAAGTAGCCCAAGGTTGGCAACACATGAGGGGGTATGTTGACGACAATAAATAAAGTAACCCTGTCTAAAAGCTTTTAGGTGAGTGAACAGTTAATAATTTAGCAAAGTGTTCTCCAACTACAGGAACAAAGATAAAATGAATTCTAAAAAGGCAGATTTGGGAAATTCACACCAGCATGAAGTTAGAGCCCAAGGTTTCAATAAGTCAAGCACTCTAAAGGCCAAAATTCGTACTCATTTAGTAATGTTGTAGATAACAGATCATTAACGAACCTGGTCATCAGAGTATCTCTCAGAATGCGAAGATACTGATTCTGTACTTTCTGTTTCTCCAGGACTTTTCTCAGAAGACTTCCTCTTCCACAACCATTTTCTTTTTTCCATGTCAGTGTTATGTAACATCAAACTCCCAATATCACATTAGGTGTTCATCTGCACAGAAAGGAAGATCATTATTCAAAAGAAAAAAAAAAATACTCAAACCAACCATGATGCTGTCCTGAAGATAAAACCATAGAAGCGCCAAAAATAGATATCCTAAACCAGTTGTGTTCTGCAATGAGCTTCATACGACGCAATAGAACTGGAAAATAAACCCTACGAAAGCACAAATGTCATTATTTATCTTAGGAATTCGACAATAAGGTTTACTTAGCTTATGATATTCACAGCTTTTCTTAAAATCCAATACCAAAAAATGAACAGTGAAAAATTGAGGGGAAAAATAAAAGGAAAAATACATGTACAGTTGACGAAGGGGATTTGCTAGCTCCAATTAATATAGAATACCCCAGATGAAATTAGAAGCACCCACTCAAACTTCACTGGAACCGCAACAATGGGGACAATCCCATCCAATTATAACGAACCAAATCTTCCCAAACCCTTACATATACCCAAAACATCAAAGTAATGACCTATATAACAGTGGAACGTCCACAAAACAAAGGACCTTGAATTGAAGATCACTGAAAACCAAAACCAAATACAAAAAGATCCAAAGCCATATACCCGTCAAGGTTATCACGCCAAACCTTCTTGCACATTCTGACATTCAACATAGGTAGAAGAACATGGCTAACAGATACGATATGCATTATACTATCTGTGAAAAAGATTAGAAGTAACGAGGGATACAGTGGGAAAGAAACAAACCCAAATGGCAGAAATCATTATACCTTTGACTGGAGACCAAAACCATCACAGAGAGATCAGAAGGGAAACCCTGTAATAAATGTGAAAACAAGTTCGGATTCCAACCACTAAAAAGAAAAAAAAATAGATATAGAAACCACAAGTCTGCTAAGATCTGTGGAATGTCAGCTCAAATTGTAGGTAACAACCCCACAAGTAGGATTTGGAAATCCTGCACAAGGGTTTTTATTTAAAAATTTGTTTATTTTCATATATTTTTCCCATCGAAAGGAGCTGGAGAGCATGTGATGGTTAATGGGAAGCATTGAAAATGATAAGAGTGGGACTTTAATACTCCAGTACTCCACTTTTTCAGCTTTTTGTATTTTGAACTTTTTTTAATGCCCATTAATGTTTCAAAATTCGGCAGGTCTAATTCCCGCCCATTGATGATAAAGAGATCCCCGTTTATTTATAACAGTTCTCAATTTCTATGTGCTGTACAACCCTAGGTCATACACTTGTATCTGTATCTGGTGTTTTCAAATTTCAATGGACTCCCCTGATGTTATACCCTACTCGTATTGTCGAGCTCTGTTGAGATTTGATTTGCCTGAATTTATGAAGTTAGTTTTGCTAAGATATTCTGTGAAGATCTTGATTTGTAATTCCAGTTTGTAGGCACAGAATAATCTCTTTCCATGTATAGCTCCTTAGATTTTGGATCTGATTTAGGTAGACTTTATTGTTGTACATGTATAAATCATTCTTGTAATGCACTATAATCAATATACAGAAATACATTTTTCATCCTCTTCAATTTATCATGGTATCAGAGCGTTGATCCTAACGCCTCTACCAAGCTTCCGCAAATTTTTATGGAGGATACTGATTCAAGTGTCATCCAAAACACCCCAAACTCCACCAAAACTATCAACCAAGAACACCAAAACACTACTCATCTGACCATGTCCCATACCACCATTGATCCATCTGACCCTTTTTTTATCCATGCCTCAGATCATCCAAGTATGATTCTTGTGCCAAAAGTCCTTGATGGAACCAACTACGCTATGTGGAGACGTTCCATGATGGTGAGTCTTAGTGCCAAAAACAAACTAGGATTCATCAAAGGAACCATACCCACACCAAGTGCATCTGATCCCAAGTATTCCTTATGGCAACGATGCAATGATATGGTCCTCTCTTGGGTTCTTAACTCTTTAAATCCAGAGCTTGCCAATAGTGTTCTGTATGTGGAGACTCCCTCTGAAATTTGGTTGGATCTGGAAGAATGATCCTCACAAGGTGATTTTTCTCATCACTATCAGATTCAACGTTCCATTTCGGAGTTAAAGCAAAATCAGGATTCCATCTTCACGTATTACACCAAGATAAAAACACTATGGGATGAGTTGAAAATGTGCAGTCCTGCTGTTCTGTGCACATGTGGAGGACTCAAGCATCTGTTAGACAACGAAGAAAATGTGAGACTTGGGCAGTTTCTTATGGGCTTGGATGAGACCTATTCAGCTATTAGAGGGCATATTATGCTTATGCAGCCTTTACCAACAGTTAAGAAAGCATATTCACTTTTATGCGAGGAAGAAAAACCAAGAGAACTTACTGAACACAAGAATACCGAACAGGTTCATGCCATGAATGTCAAAGCTTCATCCAATTTCAAACAGTCAGATTCTATCTCGCAACGACAGGATTCCTCTCGAACTTGGACACCTGGTTCATCAAAGCCGCAAGGGTCTAAGAAACGTCTCCATTGTACCTATTGCGATGGAACTACACATACAGTGGATAGATGTTTTTATTTGATTGGATTTTCTATTGGACATGCCTTTCACGGCAAAGATGTTCAACCGCCAAACCGAGCTTGCAAGGTTTCTGCACATCAAGCAGGAGTTGAATCATCTCACACCGTCACCAAGGCAATCCAAACCTCTGATCAATTGCCTCAATTCACTCCTGAGGAGTTCTCTCAAATCAAAGCTTTTTTTCGAAATGAAAAATCCACCGTCTCGGCCAATTATACAAGTAACTCTACCCCATTTTGTTCATCATCCACATCCCAAAAGTTCAGTTCTCTTAATTGGATCATTGACAGTGGTGCTACAAACCATATAGCTACCTCAATCATCGATAAAGCTAATGTTCCTATGTCCTCTCTGTTAGTAATTTGTTTTAATCAACGGGTATCTGTAATCTTAACGTGGGGAGATTAATAAGTATTTAATATTATGGA
Organism: Rhododendron mucronatum var. ripense; assembly: GCA_019656295.1. Taxonomy (NCBI): domain Eukaryota; kingdom Viridiplantae; phylum Streptophyta; class Magnoliopsida; order Ericales; family Ericaceae; genus Rhododendron; species Rhododendron mucronatum. Next base: position 3,354,587 of record BPLT01000038.1, on the reverse strand, counting down.
GCTCGTAATATAATTGAGATAAGGACGGGAGTGCAATTATAATTCTGTAGTGGGGTGAATTATAATTAGTGAAATAAGAAGTAGAATCCTGGTGGGATTAGGTTTTCTTATTTACACTGGGAGCCCTGACTTATTACTCCTTAGGTCCCTATCGTAGCCCTATATATATACGTTATGCTCTCTAGGTAAAAAAAAATGTTTTTCTATTATTCAGTAAATAGAGGCAGGCTTAGAGAGAGCAAACAGATCATGAAAGAGTCCACACTCGGTTCATGTTCTAGACGTGTGGGGAATACGGTAGAAGATCGTAAGGTACGATCGAGCAGTATTCGTGGTTTATAGCAAGGCGTGCTATAACAAGTTCAACCAGCGTTCGTGTCGCAGGGAGTTGTGGTAAAACCCTAATTCCGCTTCGTAGGGTTTTTATTTTTGTTGTCTAATCTGTACGCGTCATTACTGGGTCTTGGGGATTCGGTTTCCCAACAGTGGTATCAGAGCAGGCTGTAATCACGCGTATGGATTAAACATGCCATGTTGTCCGTAGGTTATAGAAGGTAGAACGTAGAACTGTGCTAACTCTGTTTTGCAGCGTTCTTACCCAGCTATTATGGTCACATGATTTTTGTTGATTTTATGTGATTGGATCCCACGATAATTTTTTCGTGGTTATTGTTATTTATTGGGTACTACGATTATTTTTCGTGGTTGTAATAATTAACATAGCATGTGTTATTTATTGGATGCCACGATTATTTTTCGTGGTTGTAATAATTAACGTAGCATGTGAACTCCAATGGAGGCATAAGATCAATGTTTGTATGTTTCTTCGATTATAATAGCATTCGACGGTTATTCGAAGATAGAAGATACAAAAGATACAAGTTGTTTGGCTTGCAACAGATTTTTTCCAGATTCGTAGGGTCTGATTGCAGGGCTGTTTCGACCCAGTAAACGTTGGAATTAGGAAATCTGTTCTTCACGAAAGTTGTAGATAATTGAATTTGGAATCCAACCCAAGTTGAATCACTTCATTTGGAGATCGGATGAGGAAGATATGGCCAAAATACTGAAGGCTGTGCAGTTTACGCGGGAATATGTCAAATCCGAATTTTCTTGCTTAAGCACGGTTGGATTTTGGTTTCCTTGATTGATTCAAAGTATCTAAACCTTCTACACAAGTATAGTTGAAGGATTTCAAGTTTGGAAAGATTGCTTAAGGATTTCAAGTTTGGAAGGACTCCTTATTACTCAAGGATTTCAAGTTTGGAAGGATTCCTTATTACTCAAGGATTACATCTTTGACCATAATAGCTGGATTCTTTATCTTGTGTTTCCTTACTATTTGTGTTTCCATATTGTTTGCATATGTGATAGTTTACCATATTGGGACAACATGGTGATAATTGGCTTTGACCTAGATCACGGTTTTACAAACTTGAAAATTTTGATAACCCTCACAATTTTTTTTTAAATAACTAAGTGAGAGAGGGAGTTTATTTTTTATAAATCCCACGGTCTCCATTACTAGTATGTAGATGATGTAATTAATTTTATGTGATGGTTTTAGAACCTTCCCCCCCATCGGGCAAAATTAATTATGGTCTCATCGGTACAAACTTTTTTAAAGGATAGGTCTATGATAATTGTTGTGTGAATTACTTCACCATCTGAGGTAATTCATAATGGAACAATGGGTCATGGGGCTAGGTAATGGTATACACTTAGCTGTAAATAATAGTATCCTCACCATCTGAGTCACTATTATTATTTATAGGACCGAAGCTATATTGGCTATTTAATTTTGCTTGGCACGGTATAGTGTCTAGATAGTAAAATTAAAAGGTTGTGCCTATCTACACGAATGATGAAGAATAGACGACCTTCCTATCGAGGCATACTCTTCACGGTGTGTAGGGTTGCCAATATTTTTCTTTTAACATATGGTTGAGGGAACCAATATTAAAATGAAATTCAAAGTTTTTATTGCCCTTCATAATTGTTGTTATGTGATTCTCAGATTCAAAAATGGATTTTTTCAATCCACTTGTCATTATTCTCAAAGAAAATAAACTTACTGGATCGAATTATATTGACTGAAAAAGGAACTTGGATATTGTGTTAATTGCTAAAGGGCACAATTTTGTGCTGTCTGAGGTGTGCCCTCCTAGACCTGATGAGAATGCCACAGAACAGAAAGTAAAATTTTATAAAAAAATTGGTGAGTATCACCCATGTAAAAAGGACCCCGATTAAGGATCATGTTCTGAAGATGATAGCTCTTCTTAATGAACTAGAGATTCTTGGAGCTGAAATTGATAGGGAAACCCAGATCGATTTCGTTCTTAACTCACTACAGTCTGAGAGTTTTAAGTAATTTTGCCTGAACTATTATATGAACAAAATGTATTTATCTTTGGCGAAACTTCTTAAGGAACTCCAAGCAGCTGAGGGTCTTTTGGTTGTGAAAAAACCACCATCAGTGTTAGTGGCAGAGAAAGTTTCTACTTCTAAGCTGAAAGGCAATAAGAAGCAGAACAAGTCTCAGAAAAAGGTTATGGAGGCAGTTTATGCGCCTCAAGGTAGAGTGAAAAAGCCTGCGGACAAGTGTTTTCACTACAAGCATCAAGAACACTGGAAGAATGAATGTCTATTCTATCTCAATAAAGTGAATAATCAAGATACATCTTTTCGCTAGTCGTTGAAACATGTTTAGTGGTGTCATCTGCCAGTACCTGGTGTGTAGATACGTGAACTACTAATCATATTTGCAATTTATTGCATGGGTTCCAGGAAACCAGAAAACTCAGTAATGGAGAGATTTATCTACACATGGGAAATGCTACGAGAGTAGCAGCAGTTGTAGTAGGAAATGCTATTTTAAATTTTAATAATAATAGGAGTTTAATTTTGAGAGATTATCTTTATGTTCTCATGCTTAGAAGAGACTTGGTTTCAGTTTCTAAGTTGATTAAAGATGGATATTTGGTTTATTTTAGTAATTTTGTGGTTATTAAGTTAAATAAACGTTTAATCTATTCTGGTTCATTGGTGGATAATCTCTACTTTATTAATCCTATATTTCCTACAGTACAACTGCATGAATTGAATAACATTAATGATATGCCATGTAAGAGAAATGAGCCTTCTAAATTGAACCAAATGTATCTTTGGCGCTTATGCCTTGGTCACATTAGTCTGAATAGATTTTTTAGACTAGTCAGGATGGACCTTTAGGTTCATTGGAAGTTGAGGAACTTCTAGCCTGTGAATCCTATTTAGACGGTAAGATGACCAAAAGAATTTTTTATCAGTAAAAGGTTATAGAGCCAAAGAGCCATTGAAATTGGTTCATTCTGATTTATGTGGATCCTTGAATGTCCAAGCAAGAGGTGATTTTGAGTATTTCATCACTTTGATTGATAATTACTCAATGTTTACATTTATTTAATGCACCGTAAGTCCGAATGCTTTGAGAAATTCAAGGAGTATAGGGCGAAAATGGTGAAGCATTTAGGTAAATGTCGTAAGACACTGCGATCTGATCGTGGTGGCGAATACCTCTTGGGAGAGTTTAAGGAGTACTTGTTAGCTGAAGGGATTACATCCCAGTTTTCAGCACCAAGTATCCACCTCAAAATGGTTTAGCAAAAAGAAGGAATACGACTCTTATAGATATGGTGAGATCAATGATGAGTTATTCAGATTTACCAATTTCGTTTTGGGGACATGCACTAGAAACAGTAATGAACATTCTTAACTTGGTACCATCTAAGTCAGTACCATTTACATCCACAGAACTATAGACTGGGCGCAAACCTAGTCTGCAGCATGTTCGGATTTGGGGTAGTTCAGCACATTTGCTAAATGGGAACGCAGATAAATTGGAATCAAGGATATAAGTTTGTCTGTTTGTGGGGTACCTTAGAGGAACGAAATGTGGATTATTTTATAGTCCTAAGAATCAGAAGATCATTGCTAGCACCAATGCTCGATACTTAGTGAAGAACTATGAAATAGACCATAAGACCAGAAGCAAGATTGTTCTAAAGAAATTGAGAGGAGATGGACCAATAAAGACTTCTTCAACACCAATAGAACCGGAGGTTACACTGCAAGAAAGAGTTGTTGACACACTGGTACCTCATCGTAGTGGGAGGGTTGTTGTCCTACCCAATCGGTATACGTTCTTGGGAGAATCTTATGATATGATCCCTAAAGAACAACATGCTGAACCCTGCAACTACAATGAGGAATTAGAAGATAAAGATGCAGATTTTTGACAAAAGGCTGTGAAATCTGCATTCCTGAATAAAAAATTTGGATGAACGCATCCACATTATGGAATCAGATGGATTCATAGCAAAGGGTCAAAAGCGTACGTTATGCAAGTTTAAGGAGTCTATTCATGGACTCAAGCAAGCATCTAAATCTTGAAATATCCGTTTTGATCAAGCAATCACGTTTTCTTGGTTTTGATCAATGTCCGGAGAGTCATGTGTGTACAAGAACCGCAACGGAAAAGTGGTGGTATTCCTGGTACTATACGTAGATGATATTCTACTAATCGGAAACGATGTGGGAATGTTGTCTTCGATAAAGGTGTGACTATCTAGCCTATTCGATATGAAAAATTTGAGAGAAGCCGGTCACATCCTTGGGATTAAACTTATGTGAGATTGCAAGTATAGGATGTTGGGCTTATCATAAGCCTACTTATATCGATGAGATCCTTACTCGTTTTAGCATGCAGGATTCCAAGAAAGGGTTCCTTCCTTTTTAGACATGGAATCAACCTATCCAAGAATCAGTGTCGTAAGACACCTGAGGAGATGGAAAAGATGAAGGCAGTTCCTTATGCCTTGGCAGTAGGAAGCCTCATGTATGCTATGCTGTATACTAGACCTGATATTTGCTTTGCTGTTAGCATGGTTAGTAGATTTCAGTGTAATCCAGTGTAAGAGCGTTGGACTGCAGTGAAACATATACTCAAGTATCTGAAAAGAACTAGAGATCATATGTTGGTGTTCCAGTCAGATAGTCTGGTACCTCATGGGTACACTGACTTAAACTTTATGTCAAATAAGGATTCCAGAAAGTCTACCTCAGGATATGTGTTTACCTTAGGTGGAGCCATAAGTTGGAGGAGTATCAAGCAATCGTGCATTGATTGATTCCACCATAGAGGCCGAGTATGTGGTAGCTTCTTAAGCAGCCGGAGAGGCCGTTTTGGCTTAGAAACTTCTTGATGGATCTAGAAGTGATTCCTTTAGTGCAATTAGTTTTTACATCTATTGTGACAATAGTGGTGGAATTGCTAATTCTAAGGAGCCATTGACTCATAAGAAGGAAAACACGTCGAGCGTAAGTATCACCTGTTTCGAGAGATCGTTCAGAGAGGTGATGTTGCTGTGACCAAGATTGCATCAGCAAACAACCTGGCAAACCCTTTTACGAAGAGCTTACCGGCTAAGACTTTTGATAGTCACGTAAAGGGAATGGAAGTGAGATGCGTGGCAGCATGGTTTTGAGTCTTAGTGGGAGTTTGTCAGAAAATTATACTAAAAATTATACTTTTGTGTAATGGATTAATATTTGATTGCTATTTATTAATCAGTTTTATCCAATTTTGATGAGAATCTTTTATGGGCAATGTTTGCATAATACTATTGTATGTTGTGCATGTGTCTTTTATTTTACAAAGTAGATGATCTGGTGTGTAGAGTTCGGCTTACACACAGAAGATCAGATCATCAGTTCTTGTGAAATATAAGATATGGTTCGCAGTCTTAGATGGAACTGGACACACCATCGGTAGGACTGTAGTACAATGTTTAGTAGGTCTGTCTTGACTACAGGGAACGGTCTAGTTCTGACTCATTGTGCTAGTACACTTTGTGTGTATTGAACTGGGACCGCATTGAGGTAATTGTCTTTATACTAACTTTATAAGACAATTGGAACCTCATGGTTATTATGAATGCTTATGCTCTTAATCCAAAAATAATTATTAGATGTGTATATTTAATGTTGTTGACTTTGATTCATTAAAGAGTGAGATCTTTATACGGTCAATAGTCTCGGTGGGTTGGGTCGCAACATTATGTATATGACAACTATTAATTATTGATGGAATCCACGTCCCAATAGGGATTGATGATACCCCTTGAGTAAGCTTATAAGTTTCGATTATGTTAAACCCTGCAGGTGGATATTTGTATCCGACATATCGAATAAGTTAAGCGGACAGTCTCAAGTTAAGATGTTGATTAAGTGGGAGATTGTTAGTAATTTGTTTTAATCAACGGGTATCTGTAATCTTAACGTGGGGAGATTAATAAGTATTTAATATTATGGAGCTCGTAATATAATTGAGATAAGGACGGGAGTGCAATTATAATTCTGTAGTGGGGTGAATTATAATTAGTGAAATAAGAAGTAGAATCCTGGTGGGATTAGGTTTTCTTATTTACACTGGGAGCCCTGACTTATTACTCCTTAGGTCCCTATCGTAGCCCTATATATATACGTTATGCTCTCTAGGTCAAAAAAAATGTTTTTCTATTATTCAGTAAATAGAGGCAGGCTTAGAGAGAGCAAACAGATCATGAAAGAGTCCACACTCGGTTCATGTTCTAGACGTGTGGGGAATACGGTAGAAGATCGTAAGGTACGATCGAGCAGTATTCGTGGTTTATAGCAAGGCGTGATATAACAAGTTCAACCAGCGTTCGTGTCGCAGGGAGTTGTGGTAAAACCCTAATTCCGCTTCGTAGGGTTTTTATTTTTGTTGTCTAATCTGTACGCGTCATTACTGGGTCTTGGGGATTCGGTTTCCCAACACTCTCAAGTCACCTTACCAAATGGTTCTTATGCAAAAATCACGAGTGTTGGTTCTGCACATATTACGCCACAATTGCATGTTCATGATGTCCTTTGTGCACCCTCATTTCATGTAAACCTTCTCTCTGTCAGTCAACTCACATCTGCGCTGAATTGTTCCATTCACTTCTTCCCTACCTTTTGTGTTTTACAGGACATAGCTACGAAGAGGATGATTGGCCTAGGGAAGCAGAGTAAGGGCTTGTACTATCTAATGCCACAATCAGAGTTGCATCCACCTTCACCAACCTCCTATCAAGTTTCTTCTCATTCAGCAGCTATTTGGCATAAAAGATTGGGGCATCTATCCAAATTGCCTTCTCAATTTCTGTCAAAAACAATTCCATGTTTTGTTTATGATTTTCAACATTCATGTGAAGTTTGTCCTCTGGCAAAACAAACGAGATTATCTTTTCCTTTAAGTTCTATTCACAGTACTCATTCCTTTGATCTAATACACTGTGATATATGGGGTCCACATAGAATTGAATCACATTCTGGTGCTCATTATTTTTTGACTATTGTGGATGACTACACCCGTTTTACCTGGACTTTTCTTATGAAATTCAAATCTGAAACTCAAGGCTTGTTAAAATCATTCATCACATTTGTTAACACTCAATTTAATTGTCAAATTAAAAGTGTACAGAGTGATAATGGTCTAGAGTTCACTTCTTTACAGCCATTCTTCTCTACTCTAGGCATCTTGTTCCGCAGTTCATGTGTGGACACACCTCAGCAAAATGGTGTTGTCGAACGAAAGCATCGACACCTCCTCAATGTTGGTCGTGCTTTGAGATTTCAAGCAAATTTACCATTGAAATTTTGGGGTGAAAGCTTACTTACTGCCACATATCTCATAAATCGTCTTCCTACCCCAATTTTACACCACAAATCGCCATATGAACTCTTATATGGTAAACCTCCCACATATACCCACCTTCGCGCCTTTGGTTGTCTTTGTTATGCCACAAACTTGCAACCTTTGACTAAATTTTCACTAAGAGCTTATCGTTGCATTTTTGTTGGATATCCTTCTAGTCAAAAGGCCTACCGAGTTTATGATCTTACGACTCGACGGTTCTTCACCAGCTGTGATGTTGTTTTCCATGAAAACACATTCCCTTTTTCCACTCCCACTCCATCCACTCCTTCTCCATCACCCTCTCTACCAACTGTATCTCTTGACTTAAATGATACTCCCATTCCAATTCCATCCTCTACCACCAACTCATTATCCGAGACATCCTCTCCTTCATTTTCTCTTGACCTCTCACCACCATCACCAAATTCAACACCTTCTTTCTCGCCATTGTCTCCTCCTTCTCCAAACTTAAACACATCTGCTCCTATTCTTCGTCGCATCGATCGACCTCGACAACCCTCTGTTCTTCTCCGTGACTTTCATTGTGGCCAGGTTGGTACATGCTCTTCCTCTACAACTGCAGAGAAGCCATCCTCTTCTCGATCAGGTACTAAATACCAATTATCCAATTTTATTTCCTATAAATCATTATCTCCTTCCCATCAATTATTTGTTAACACAATCTCTAGCACTCTTGAGCCTAGCACATATGAACAGGCACTTCTTGATCCAAAGTGGTGTGAAGCAATGAAAAATGAGCTCACTACTCTTGAAAATCAGAAAACATGGTCTCTTGTTCCGTTATCTCCCAGTCATCGTCCCATAGGCAGTAAATGGGTTTTTCGAATCAAGTATAAATCCGATGGTTTAGTGGAACGGTACAAAGCTCGCTTAGTAGCCAAGGGATTCACTAAAAAAGAAGGCTTGGATTATCACGAGACTTTTGCTCCAGTTGCTAAGTTAACTACAGTTCGTTGTCTTCTTGCCTTGGCTGCTGTTCAAAATTGGCCACTATTTCAAATGGATGTCAATAACGCTTTTCTTCATGGTGATCTGCATGAGGAAGTGTACATGATGCCACCACCAGGACTTTGTCGACAGGGGGAGAAGTTTGTGTGTCGACTTCATAAGTCTCTATATGGACTCAAACAAGCACCTAGAAATTGGTTCTCTAAGTTCTCAGAAGCCATTAAAATGGCTGGTTTCTCTCAGTCACACGCAGATCACTCTTTTTTTGTGCAAGTAAAGGGCCCCACCCTAACCATGGTTCTTATTTACGTGGATGATATGATCATTACAGGAAACAATGACAAAGCTATTCAAGATCTCAAGCTTTTTCTTCACAAACAGTTTCACATGAAAGACCTTGGCAATCTCAAGTATTTTCTTGGTTTGGAAGTGGCAAGATCAAAAGCTGGGATTGTCATATCTCAGCGTAAATACACACTGGAAATTCTAGATGATGTTGGACTTCTTGGAGCTCAACCTGTTGACTTTCCCATGAAACAAAACCTGAGGCTTACAAATGATCAAGGTGAATTATTGAATGATGCTTCACGCTACAGAAGGTTAGTGGGACGATTAATCTATCTTACAATTACTAGACCTGATATCATGTATTCCGTGAACATCCTAAGTCAATTTATGCATGCACCAAGGAAACCTCATTGGGATGCTACACTTCGTGTTGTGAGATACTTAAAAAACAATCCAGGGCTCGGTTTGCTATTCTCTTCCAGAAGCTCTCTGCAATTAAGAGCATATTGTGATGCAAATTGGGCAAATTGTCCAATGACAAGAAGATCTACATCAGGTTACTGTGTATTTCTTGGAGACTCACTAATTTCATGGAAGACAAGAAAACAAAAAACAGTCTTAAGCTGAGTACAGGTCCATGGCTGCTGCAACATGTGAACTTACTTGGCTTAGATACTTGTTCAATGATCTGCAGGTGCAGTTGAAACCAGTTACATTGTTCTGCGATAATCAAGCAGCAATCCATATTGCTGTAAATCCAGTATATCATGAACGAACAAAGCATATTGAACTTGATTGGCATGTTGTGAGAGAAAAGATCCAAGCAGGTCAAATTGTTACCAAGTTTGTTCCCTCCTTTTTTCAGCTGGCTGATGTCTTCACTAAAGCTCAAGGAGGAAACATTTTTAAGAAGCTAATAAGCAAGTTGAACATTCTCGATATTCATGCTCCAACTTGAGGGGGAGTGTTGAGATTTGATTTGCCTGAATTTATGGAGTTAGTTTTGCTAAGATATTCTGTGAAGATCTTGATTTGTAATTCCAGTTTGTAGGCACAGAATAATCTCTTTCCATGTATAGCTCCTTAGATTTTGGATCTGATTTAGGTAGACTTTATTGTTGTACATGTATAAATCATTCTTGTAATGCACTATAATCAATATACAGAAATACATTTTTCATCCTCTTCAATTTATCAAGCTCCAAAAACAAATTACTCTTTCCCATAATTTTACAAGGGATCCACTCTCATTGTGAGTATGTGTGCAATTGTTTGTGCAAATGTGTTTGTGATTCTAAGATCTTTACGATTTAGCGTTTATAATCTTTTTTGTTGTTAGTTTGCATTTCGGTGGTGCCTTAAGTGGTAGCTTTTGTGATGGCCCCACGTCCCTATTGAATCGGAAAGTCTAGGGTCACCACATGAAAATGTGGTGATAGTCCACCGCGCGCTTATTGGGCCCCAAAAAAATACAGAAAAATATTTATAATTTTAAAATAATATTTTCATGGGACCTGTACAAAATCAGCTCCAACGGATATCGGTAGATATGTTTTTTGAATTTGTAGGGACGAAACTGCAAAACTAAACAGTTTCGTTCCTACAAATTCCAAAAAACATATCTACCGATATCCGTTAGAGTTGATTTTTTACAGGGGCCCATAAAATATTATTTTAAAATTTATGAATGTTTTTCTATATTTTTTTGGGGTCCACATAGACGTGTAGTGCACGGTCATCGTGAAATCCATGGGGTGACCGTAGTCCTGCTCTGCTCTGAATGGGGATAGTAAGAGCATCCGCATTGTAATAAGCAAATGACTGTGAATAAGCAAACTTAACAACAATAATCAAAAAATACCCCACATTGTAATAAGCAAAGTTACAAGTCTTTTAACAAATAATCAAATTTCACTCATTCCATAATCAAACTTAACAACTTTTACCAATAATCAAAACTCAATGACCAAACTCAATAACTAAACTCAAAACTCAATAATTCAAAAACACCCCACAATGGAATCGTCTCATCAAGACCAATAATTTGGTGTGGTCGGATACGTGATTGAAACTCGTTTGCAATTGAACATATGTGCATTGTGTATTATGGGGGTTTGTTTTGTTCGGGATGCAAAAATAACCAATGTGGAAGTTGAAGCTGTTAAGTTTGATTATGAACTAAATGGATAATCAAATGCTGACGTGACACATTTTGGTTATTGATTTTGATTATTCCCATTGTGGATGCTCTAAGGACACAGTAATACCAAGTCTATAGGAGGAACTAGTTCTGGCTACAATATGGAATTGCATCCAAAAGAAGGTAAGTGCAGGCTATCCGTGTCTTGTCTTAATTCCAAAATATGACTCCAGCTGGGCGAAGTAGACTTCCTTAATACCTTGGATCCAGGCCAGAGACCCCTTTTCTTAAGGAATCGACTCGTATAAACATCAACAACTCCAAATTAGATTAGTTTCTCCTCAACAAATAAAGTGTTTAGGCCAATAAAATCCTACCTAATGGAGAGATGTTGAAAAGAATTACCTGTTGGCGAACCTTCTCATCCCCAAAAAGCTTATCTATTCTCTCTCATCACGTGACGCTGATCTTCTCTAACTCATAACAAGCATAGGTAGACAGCTATAGATTAGATTAAGCCAACTTGCACCCACTTAAAGCAGATGGATATATATTCTCAGATAAGGAAAAGCAGCACTCAACATCTATCAAACAACCCGTTGTCTGTTCTAGTCTAATGTACAACTGCTATACCTATACTTAATGATGGCTCCATACTGGCAGGTTTCAGCTTTCAATCACTTTCTAGCTTTTATTACTATCTTATTTATGTTGCGCACAATCTATGTAACAGTGTTTAGAGCTGACATAACATTACTATAGAATGATAGATGTGTAGCACATTCTGTAAGGCTTATTACTCATTCTCTAACAAGAAAAGCAAAGACCTACATGGCAACGTCCCCTTATCGACTCAAGGAAGTCATTGTTTCTTAGGCAAGCTACTTTTGTTGTTGTTGTACGTATTCTTATTACAGTCCAGTGTTATTATTGGAGATTTCAGTGTTTATTTTCGAGACTTTGTTTTCCCGTTCTTGATGTTCTGATCTCTGTAATTTGATTTTTGTATCTACTATTTAACGACGATGAATATTATTCGAATTTCAAAGACAAAATAAATCAACTCATTATGCCCCAACTATTATTTTCATGTGTATGTGTGTTGTTTTCAAATACTGTGTGACTTCTTCGTTTTTTTGGGTCTATGTAGGGCATTTCAGATTGTATCAAAGTAACCTTGGTTAAGTTGTAGCCACTTTTGACCACTAGGAAAATAATTCGGGTAAATTCATGGTTTTTCTTTCGATGGGTATTTTCACGCCTTTTTTCCAGTGAGGGTTTTCTCTCTCGATCTCAGATCGAAGAGTTTCCTGTTTTTCCTTCTTTTTCATTTCTCTCGGTTTCTCCTTCATCATCGAGATGCCATTCCAGGTTTTGACAATGGTGATAGTGATGGTTCTTTGAGGAAATAAGGTGGTGGTGGTGATCATAGGGCAGCTGTGTACTAAAAGATGGGAAAGGTATAATGAATCACAATTTTATTCTAATTCTTATGTAACATGTTAGTTTACATTTGTGCTTAGATTGGCAGTATATGTTTTTATTAGATTCCCTTTCTAATTTACGTCTTGTTCTATTATTGGCAACAGGCATGTAGAGACCCTTAATTTCGTTTAATAAAGTTTAATCGTTTCATGAAGGATAATTGATAATATTATTTGGAAAATTTGTTTGAGGGTTTGATGTGCAAGAAATCGGAAAAGTATGGGTATTAGTGAGATTTGTATATTTGAGTGTATATATAGGAGGGTGTGAGAGAATTCACACACACCCCCCTCTCATCTCCCTCACGTCTCTCTCTATCTCTCTTGCTCTCTCTCAAAATTCCACCTAAACAACGCGAAACCCACACAAAACAACCTCCAATCCTTCATCTCTGCGTGTATTGGAGCTTGTACCTCATTGGATTGAGCTCAGTGAGGTGTATTTTGCTCGATGTGGACTTTGGAACCTAAGGCTCGATCTCTCTCTCTCTCTCTCTCTCTCTCTTGGAAATCATTCTTCGACCTCGAGGTAAGGATTCTACCTCTCAATATATGTTAAAAAAAAAAAAAAAAGAGTGTTTTATTGCCTTGAATCATGCCTAAGGTGGTTGTTGTTGTTGAACCTTCGAAATCTGCAGAAAAATCTGTTCGAATTGATCTGGTATTAATACTATTTTTCATGGAATTGATACCATTGAATCTGGAATGTGTCTGGGCACTCTGGTATCGGTACCATTTTGACTGATATCGATACCAATTGCTTAAGGACAGTTTTGCTGCATTTGTTTCAAACTTTATCGTTTTGACCCTCGATCACTTCTAACTCGTTCTAAGCACCTTTAAATCACCTCATAACATGACTAATTGTACTCGTTGAGTTCGTGGAGTACCCTTACATCTCTTGCCCTTGTTCGGTAAAATTTTACCTTGAATACCTCATAAACCACGATTGAATTGGAATAACACATTACGACAACATGAGATGCTTGAACACTTATTGACACAATGAGAACATTTAGGACCTATCGACAGGTGGGTGCTTGACAGGGGGTATCGGGATCCCTTAATTGGCCCGGTGGGAGCAAAAACTCGTATTGGTTATATTCAGGACCTACGGATGAGTAAGGTGTCTGGTAGGGGGTATCGGGATCCCTTAACTGGCTTGGTAGGAGCTTCAGCTCATGACACTTACGACAAGAGGTGTTGGACACATGAAAGATGGAAAGGATTCTAGTTTGAGTTGTATGACATTCGTTAAGTTGATGAATGGAGATTGTTGAGCTAAGATTGTTGATTATCCTATGGTCCTTGTTCTTTTTGTTGGGAAATCGAATCCCCAAGACCCAGTAATGATGCGTACAGATTAGACAACAAAAATTGTAAATCCCTATAAAGCGGAATTAGGGTTTTACTTCAACTCCCTGCGATATGAACGCTGGTTGAACTTGTTATAGCACGCCTTGCTATAAACCATGAATATCGCTCGACCGTACCTTGCGATCCTCTATCGTATTCCCTGCACGTCTAGAACACGAACCGAGTGTGGACTCTTTCGTGATCTTTTTTGCTCTTTCTAAGTCTCCCTCTATTTTGTGAATAATAGAAGACATCCATCTGACCTAGAGAGCATAATGTGTATATATAGGGCTACGATAGGGACCTAAGGAGTAATAAATCTGGGCTCCCAGTGTAAATAAGAAAACCTAATCCCACCAGGATTCTATTTCTTATTTCACTAATTATAATTCACCCCACTACAGAATTATAATTGCACTCCCGTCCTTATCTCAATTATATTACGAGCTCCATGATATTAAATACTTATTAATCTCTCCACGTTAAGATTACAGATACCCTTTAATTAAAATAAATTACTAACACTTTTACCTACCTTGAGATCATCCTAACATTTTATTTGCATATAACGTTTGTATAGAATTTTTCTACTAGGCTAGTGTAGCTCAAACCTATTATTATTTTCAGGTGCAAACCCAAGACAATAGCATGCATGCTTGGAGTGCTTGGAAATACCTTTTGAAAGCTAACCTTCGAGAAGTTACTTAGTCATCTTTGTAAAATCTCTTTTAGAAGATGTATTTGTAACTTCATTTACATTTCTATGACTATGGAATATTGTAAACCCATAACTCTTAACCCACTTTTGATACTTTGTACTTATGTTAATTTGGGCATCGGAGCCAATGATGTAATCTTTTGAAAACTCTTGGATGTGGAGGTACAATTATGGAAATGGAAATGTTATATAAAATTGTTTGGGGTATCGTATGGTTTATTGTGAGATTTTATTTATAGAATTCATTTATATTTATGTTGAAAATCGATGGTGTGACAAGACATGTGTTTGAATCAGATCCATGTCATTTGGTTGAACTAGGACGTTTCGGCCTTATTTGCTTTGTTCAAACTTTTATCTGGGTGACCTTAGTCTAGTCACTGTGAGAGTAGTAGTATTTCCAGTGAGTAAATATTAGGCAGCTTAGGATATGAATTTATGATTCTGTGTAATGGTACCGATAAAAAATGCTAGTGATTTTTTTCTTTGTTTGGTTGGATGCAAACAGAGAAAACAGATTCATTTTTCACACAATGGATTCTTTTTTTATTTAAAAAAACAGAGGTGAAGTTGGCATTTCTAGGGAAAGCGACAGTAAATGATGTCAGCAAACGGAACACTGACGTCGAGACTAACCGTGTTAAAGGTTTGAAGGTGCTTCAAAAAATGCCGGAAAATGAGAAAAGACAACACTCGTGACCTCGACATCTCAAGAAAGACTTAAACGCCGGCGAAAGCTTATTTTCTTGTAGTGATATAGATCTCCAGTCTCCTAGTTTGTTTATAAAAGCTTGATCAGCATTCAGCACCATTGGCGAATGTAATGAAAAGAGATAAGATTAGAGAGAACGAAGGAAAAGAGTTTAGCATAATAAGAATTTGATCGGTCCAAAAGATCGATTCTAATAGTCCTTACAGAAATATCTAAAAATTATGTAAATTTAAAAGAATTTTGCATAAAGTAGATAAATATCAAATGCATTAAAGAGGTCATAAGAGCAAGCGAGAGACTAAAGCCCCGTTTAATTGTCAGGAAAGTACATGAAAGAATGGAAAAATCAACTTTCCGATAACTTTTGTAGTGTTTATTTGGCAGAAAAGTAGTGAGAAACATGTTTTTAAATTTTCCTACAAGATTTACTTTCTTGCAAAATTGATCCAGCCAAAAGCATAAGATTTTGCGTCACGAGAAAAGTTTTCTCCAGTGTGGGGCCAAAATAATTGGCGGGTAAGAAAAAAAGTGAATGACGCCAATACCAAAAAAATACGAATTAGGTTCTTGGAAACACTTTGAGATTTACGTAAGTAACAACAATTTCGACTACTATGGTGCTTTCTGAGATAATTGTTGTGGAAAAAGATTGGTAGTTTATTTTTTTTGGAAGTATTTATTATCTTGTCATTAGTGTTCAATTTTGTTTTGTACTAACTAACTATCAATGAGTTTTTGTATGGGCAACTAACCAAGCACGCTTGTTTAACATTTGTTTATTTAGTTATCATCTACATATTTTTTAAACTTCATTTGTACGGTTGATTATTAGTGGATGTCAATTTAAATGAGGAATTTGCATGACCATTCAGAAAATAGCAAATTGAATAAGAAATTGCAAGTCGATTTTTTCATTTCATGTTAAGGCTTTGTATTAGATAAAATACATTTTCTGTATGTGTTAATTTTTGAAATATGATAGCCTATTATTTAGCTCTCAAAGTTACTTTTATTTAAAAATAGCCATGAGGATAAAAATAAAGAAGTTTCTCATAAGTATCTTTTCCCTGCAAATGAACCACTAAATTTTAGTTTTCCTGCAAAAAATATTTATCAAATGAACACTAACAGGAAAATAGATTTCTTTTTCCTTTACTTCATTTTACTTAACTTTTCCTGAGAATAATTTTCCAGTACAACATTCATGATAACTGAACGGAGCCTAAGGCTCTGTTTGAACTTGTGGAAAAGAAAGAAAAGGAAGGGAAAATAAATGAGAGGGAAAATGTGAAAAAAGTGAATTCTTTTCTCTTGTTTGGTTGTAGAAAGAAAATGTAAAGAAACTATGGCCTCATGCAGTTGCCAGGAAAGTACAGGAAAGGATGGGAAAATTAACTTTTCCATAACTTTTGTAGTGTTTAGTTGACAGGGAAGTAGTGAGAAACATGTTTTTAAGTTTTCCTGCAAGATTTACTTTCTTGCAAAAGTGATCCGGCCAAAAGCATAGGATTTTGCGTTGCAGAAAATTTTTTCTCCATTGTGGGGCCAAAATAATTTGCAGGTAAGAAAAAACGTGAATGATGCCAATACCAAAAAAAAAAAAAAATTAGATTATTAGAAATTAAAGACACTTTGAGGTTTACGTGAGCAACAACAATTTCGATTACTATGGTGTTTTTTGAGATAATTATTGTAGAAAAAAGATTGGTAGTTTATTTTTTTGGAAGTATTTATTTATTTTGTCATTAGTCTTCAATTTTGTTTTGTACTTACTAATTTTCAGTGAGTTTTTCCATCGGCAACTAATCAAGCACGGTTGTTTAATATTTATTTATTTAGTTTTCATATACTTATTTTTTAAACTTCATTTGTATGGTTGATTATCTGAAAATGTCAATTTAAATGGGGGATTTGCATGACCATTCAGAATATAGAAAATTGAATAGGAAATTACAAGTCGATTTTTTCATTTCATGTTAAGGCTTTGCATTAGATAAAATACATTTTCTGTATGTGTTAATTTTTGAAATATGATAGCCTATTATTTAGCTCTCAAAATTACTTTTATTTAAAATTAGCTATGGGAATAAAAATAAAGAAGTTTCTCATAAGTATCTTTTTCCGGCAAATGAACTACTAAACTTTAGTTTTTCTGCAAAAAAAAATTGTCAAATGAACACTCACAGGAAAATAGATTTCTTTTTTCTTTATTTCACTATACTTAACTTTTCCTGAGAATAACTTTCCAGTACAACATTCCTCACAACTGAACGGAGATGAAGAAAATGATTTTCTCTTGTTTGACTTCAAGAGGAAAATGAAAAGAAAAGGAAATTCTTTAACTATCTTTTTCGAGAAATTATGTGGTGGGTACCGTGGGTTTTCTCTCCCATACATTTTCCTCAACCGTGCATTTCCCTTTCCAGAGCCTTCTTTCCTTTCCTTCCTATTTTTATTTTCCTTTCAAATAGAAACCAAACAATCATTGCGGGAAAATTTTATTTTCCTTTTTTTTCCCTCATTTTCCTTAGGTTCCAAAGAGGAAAATGCATTTTTAGTCAAAATAGCTCAAAAGTTCAAAACCCATGCTCCGGGGGCCTTAGGTGGAACCATCGGTATATTACATGATTGGTAACTTTGCTACAGTAGCTATCCAGTTGGGGTGAGGTACATCGTTTGGCATTTTAATTAAGTTAGAAAGTTTTTTTTGTTCTTATTAAAAAAAAACACATTTGTTAGTTTTTCGTCGATTTTTTGAGGATTATTGTTTCTTTATGATGAGAGGAATCTAAAAAGTAAAATATTACGATCAAAATCCAATTTTTTTTTAAATAAAGATGAAAAAATTGGCTTATTTTTATCTTTATAAAAAAAATTTGGGGTTTAATCGTAATTTTTTACTTTATAGATTCGTCTCGTCATGAATAAAATTAACAAATACAATTTTTTTAATAAAGACAAAAAAACTTTATGGTTTAATTAAAATGCCAAACCACCCCGCTTTTAAGCTTTTTTGCAAGCATGTATACATCTCTTCAAGTGTTTTGAGTGGAAAGTTATTTTTAAACATGCACCACACCTACGAGAAATTTTTCGGTACCAGGTGGGTACCACGTTGTTGTGCCTAGCCTATTTAAGCCGTGTAAAAGTGTGTTGAACAGTCCAGATTGAAATCCACTCTCTCATCTCACCCCACCACTCTCTCTCCTTTATCTCTCTCCAAATCTAGGCCGTTCAAAACTGAAATGATCGATCCAGATGAGCCGAGCGGACACCACGTGGTACCCATCCGGTACTTTGAAATTTCTCCGCACACATAATGTTGCTACCTTACCTACGTCGTTTATCAGTTTCCCCTGCAAATTTGCAATATTTGTGGCACTGCCACTTGTATGTATTTACGTGTCCGCCTATGGGCACATAACATTATCACCAAGGCATGAAGTACACTGGGAAGAGACGTGGTCAGTCTATTTGCCCATCAACCCTTCACACCCCTATCCACCTTGTTGTTTCCCCATGTCCACACAATCCCACTCTTCCTCCTTAAAGCAAAAAAATAAAGCATTAACTGGTAACCACTTAGCTAGGAATTCAACAAAAACAAACAATACACTAGCTGCTAGCACTCTTTTACACTTCTCCCTCAGAAACAATAAACAATCTCACTTGCATAGTTCAAACTAGGCCATATATGGCTCAGACCATGTTGCTCACTTCTGGTGTTTCTAGTCATGGACTGGATTTGAAGAGGCAACCCTTAAGACTTGGGGCCAAACCCTACTCTCAATTCTCATTCTCCCAATTTCCAACTCCTTCTTCTTCTTCTTCCTCATCCTCTGCATTTAGGATCAATGCTTTGTTCAAATCAAAAACCAAAGCTGCCCCTGCCAAGAAGGTTAATTCAGTAATTTAGTTGTTTCCTTCATGTTTACACCCCCCCCCCCCCCCCCCCCCTCCCCCCCCCCCCCCCCCCCCGGTTATTTTCTTCTTAGCTGGTGCTTTTTTTCTCCTTTTCTTCATTAGGTTACCCCAATAAAGCCAAAGGTTGAAGATGGTATTTTTGGCACCTCCGGAGGGATTGGTTTTACCAAGGCAAATGAGCTTTTTGTGGGTCGTGTGGCCATGATTGGCTTCGCTGTGAGTATTCTAGCTACCTCTCCTTCAAAACTTGTAAATTCTACTCCTGTTATACTGTTGTGGTTCTTTGCGATTCATTCAATGGTGATGAGCAACCAAGTACGGATACCACCACGTCACGGCTTGGTTATGCAAGCACATCTTTTCTCTAAAAAGTTAGAAAAAATTAGGACACGAATACGTTAGGGACAAACCAAATATAGAATACGTTAGTATCATAGTTGTATCTTAATGAAATCATATAAAAGCCAAAAACTCAAATAGTACTAATATTATATGAATTTTGACCCGGCCTGGTCAACTTTTAGAAACTGCAATATAACCACTTAATATGTCCTCGACGTGTATCACAAATGCCACCGTGTGCACAGAGTGTCTAGAGCATCAATAACATGTTTTTTTTTTGATTAAATCAATAACATGTTTGAGTAAACAAAAATGAAGAAAAAAAATTTTGAATGCATATTTAGATTTGTCTGACACGTGTCTAGAGGGTGTTGTGTTGTTGTGTCCGTAGACAACAGCGGTTAGAAGAGCACAATCGGGATGCATTTACCATATTCTATGATGCACGAACACAGATACCGATACGGACACAAACACTGGGACACAGAAATTCTAAAAATATAGGGACACATATATGGCGGGAGACACGCCACGTGTATATTTATTTATTTATATTTATATAAATAAATAAATAATTTTAGTTTGACACCCAATTTTTTTAATAATTACAATTTTACCTCAAATTTTTCTAAAATTACAATTCGACCCCAAAAATTTTGAAATTACAGTTTAGCCCCCCAAATTTTTTTTAAAAATTATAATTTGGCCCATGCCGTGTTCCCATCCGTGTCCCTCCGTGTCCCTAGCCGTGTCCCCTGAAAAAATTTAAATTAAATTATGAGACGCGCCCCGTACGTGTCTCCGTTGTGTCCCTGTGTCCCGACACTGCGATACTTCGACCTCTAGAGGTGTCGGTGCTTCATAGACCATATTCAAGCAAAGTTAAGTAATTTCCAAACGGAATACCTTAAATTCGCCTCAAAACTGCTCTATACTAAAAACAATGTCATTGTACTCTCCGAGTGCATCGGCGAAGAGTCCAAGCATAGTGTAGTTCATAGCATCACATCCTAGTTGGATTAATGGTTACCAAATTTTCAGGCATCTCTGTTGGGAGAAGCTTTAACAGGAAAAGGGATTCTAGCACAATTGAATCTGGAGACTGGAATTCCCATTTATGAAGCTGAGCCTCTTCTTCTTTTCTTCATCCTTTTCACCCTTCTCGGAGCCATTGGAGCTTTGGGCGACAGAGGCCAGTTTGTCGATGACCCTCCTACTGGGCTTGACAAGGCTGTTATTCCTTCGGGAAAAGGACTCAGGTCGGCATTGGGTCTTAAAGAAGGAGGTAAAACAATTAAAATTGCACTACCAGATCGTTTTGTTTTCTTTGTTTTCAGTTTTTACATTTTTCTTCGTCTTTTGGTTTTCATGTTCTTACACAAAACACAAAGAAAATTTATGAGAACACTGATTGTTTGCAGATTTTTGCATGAAAGTACTCCTCGATAATCCACAAATATCATTTCAGTGTTTCCTGTAACGTGGGTTATTTTCAGGAAAAATAAAATCTGAAAACGAACGAGTTTTCCGTGCCTTCCAACCACGGAATGAAAAAACATTGACAAACGGTCTATACTTCATACAGGGGACTGAAATCTCGTTTTGTATGAGTATTGGCTCGTAGGGTCCCATTTTCAGTTCTGTAAATCATGTCCAATCCCATGATGTTAAGATATTCTGAAAAAAACTGAAGGGTACCTATATTGAGGCTAAAATCTCACAATTAAACATTTTACAGGCTATAAAATTTTGTTCAACTTCTTAACGCAAGCACATATGCTAGTTGCATTTATGGGATACTCTTAACATTGTTTCTTGTGTGTCTGCCTACTTTTTTTCTTTTGAAATTGTTTCTTGTTTTAGGTCCGCTCTTTGGATTCACAAAGTCGAATGAGCTATTTGTGGGGCGATTGGCTCAGCTGGGTATAGCTTTCTCCTTAATTGGAGAAATCATCACAGGGAAAGGAGCTCTGGCACAGCTAAACATTGAGACGGGGGTTCCCATCAGTGAACTAGAACCCCTTTTGCTGTTCAATGTTGCCTTCTTCTTCTTTGCCGCATTGAATCCTGGTACCGGCAAATTTGTGACAGATGAGGAAATTGAAGGTTAAATATGTTGGGTCGGGAGTCTTGTTTCCAACAAATTGTCATTCAGTTTTTCTTCATCAATGTATCAGTGATTTCAAACTAAAACGCTAGTGATTCCTCTCTCTCTCTCTCTCTCTCTCTCTCAGCATTAGTGCGGTGTTTTCATACTATAAGGCTCTTGCTCTTGTCAGTTGATTTTGTTTCAAGTAATCAGGATCTATCTTATGATGTGCTGCACTCACATATAACTGAATAGAGTACTGATGCATGAGTTCGAGCTTGCATGATGTATGAGTTCAAGCCTTACATTAAATTGATGAAAATATGAAATCGGTATTATTAACATGGTAAGAAATGCATGGAGGGAGCATTGAAGAGAGAACATAAATTTTCCTATAAAAAAAAATCGCTATAAATAACTCAACCCACCATTGAATCACTTAATTTTTTTTAAAGAAAAAATAAAGAGTAAAAAACAATAGAAGCAAAAATACAATTTGCAAAATTAAAGCCAACTGTACTAAACTTGGAATTTCAAATAACACCACCCCAAAAATTCCACACGACTCGAGTGGCTCTCACAAATCCAACAACACCGATAAACAAACTGACCACGACCGCTCTCGGAAAACTACATAAGCTCCAACAGCCACCATGATACGCTAGCTGCCAGCTTGCTATGCACGCTGCCCAATGCCAAACTCTACTTCCGGCTTTGAGCAGAGAGCTACTACTTCCCAGGTTCCAGAGATTTTCGATATGAGGGGTATTCCTTCTTGTTCAACTCTTTAGCTAGATTACTTTTTGATTTTGGAACATCCAAAGTTGTCAATACCGTACCGGTCAGTGTACCGTTTTCACTACTGGAATGATACGTACCGGTACCGGGCTGTATTCCGGTACCGTTCCGGATTTACCGCAATTAATATTATATATATATTTAATATATATCTACTATTTTTTAAAATTTTAAGTGTAAACATATACAAAATATTATAAAAAAAAAAAAAACGTAATTTTGTACCGGCCGGAACACCGGAAAATGGCCGGAATAGACCGGAACAGGCCGGTACACCCGGTATCGGCCGGAACAGGCCGGTATTTCAACCGGAACGGAACATGACTTTTTGCGTTCCGTTTAAAGACCGGTACGGTACGTACCGGCCGGTACGGAACGGATTTGATAACTTTGGGAACATCACATCCATTTATTACTGCACCTCTAGTTTGTGTTTTGAATTGAAAACCGAACATCATAGATGGAGATCATTGCCGAGATCAGTGCCGGCCCCGACGTTTGAGTTACCCAAGCCCAATTTCATATTGTGTTGCCCACTTAATATTATGTCATACAAAATTAAAAAAAAAAAAAAACATACGCGTACCCAAAAAAAATACCCATCAATGTTACATTGTTCATTGAGCTTGAATAACATTAAAAAAAAAAATCAACAACAAAATGTAACCCCGATTATAGCGCTTTATAATTAACACCATCCAATTCGAAGAAAATGAGTTCTCCTTGCATTTTTTTGTCAATTAAGTCATTGTACTTTACTTATATATCTAAGAGCTCGGAGCCCATGCCGCTAACTTTTGATTATTTAGTTTTTTGGGCTTTTTAGTTGATATATGTGACGATAACACCTGCCTCGAAAAACATAAAAAGTTTAAAAAGTCTCAAATGCCCAAAAATGCTCTTAGTGGAAAGGTGCCTCATTTTCAATTGAGTTCATAGTCAATCTATTTGATCTCTCTTGCGAAATGGTAGTTCAGAGGTGAAAACAATATCCCTATAATTAGCTCACTCGATTTATTTTAACTATGTCTTTTCTTTTAATCAAATGTAACAACATATCACTTATACATTACTCCACTATTTTGTTTGTTAAATCACAAATTTTCAACAAAATAATTTAGCAATTTGATTTTTGTAATATGTAGGGAGGTATTCCCGAACAGATAAGTTTGGGTGCCGAGCACGTGATGTATTCGGGACACGTGGCGTGCATGATAAGTTCATTGCCGAACAGTACGATGAACCTCAATATAGGCCAGTAACGAGCGAAGTCATTGGACCAGACAGTCTGTTCGCCAGACAAGGTCAAAAGATATTCGAAGCATTTTGACCAGATATAACAATATGGACCGGTCGCATGTGATATCATTGGACCAGGAGGACTGTTCGGCAACGAGGAAGCCGAACAATGCAACAAGTTGCCCTAAGTCGTGACGTGGCAAATAATACTCCAGAATGATAATATTCCGTAAAAGGATAAGATCCCGAGTATATAGGATCGAGGCCAGTGACCCAATGTGAGTGGGGTGTTCGGATAATTATGGGAAAGAGTCCCAGAAGGACTGAAAGTCTTCTAAAGATTAACATATTATACAGATAAGGGAACGAGAGTCCATAAGATATTAGGTTTCCTATACGAGGCAGGAATCCTAAGGCAGCTGGGATACTTGGGCAGCAAGCATCCGTAAATCTATAAATACGAGGTAAACCTGGAGATAAAGGTACGCAAAATCTAGCATTCGTATTACACTCCTACTGATAATTAGGGTTTGGAAATCAGTACGTGATACTAACTTTGGCATCGGAGGGCCTTTGCTACGAGAAGCAAAGGTGCGCTCACCCCTTGTCTGTTTTGCAAATTAGGGTTCCGACGAAGAACTAGGGTTCCGGTGTAGAGGCACGTGAAGCCGTTTGCAATTTGGTACGTTCAGAGCATCAATTGTTTTCATCCCCCTACAATTGGCGCCGTCTGTGGGAATCGAACCGATTTTCCTTGAAAAACAATGATGATGGCAGAAGATCCTGAAACACCGTTCAATCCGAAAAATCAGTTAAGCGGTGGAGGAGATAAATCCCCACCGGGTGCTCCGAGAAAGCCCACTGGAAGGCAGGATAAATCGGCTACAGGCTCCACGAGAAGGAGCAAGTCTCACCGAAGAGAGGCGTCTGTAGAACAGTCAAGAAGTATACATAACAGTGAGGATATCCTCGATCGAAAGAGGAAGGAAATAGAGGAATACGCTCGATTGATTAGAAAGCGAGAGTATGAGATACAAGAGTTGCAGCGGGTACGAGAGCACCCAGAAGATTCTGGACTCTCGAGGAGAGACTCTGGGAGAGATAGACGGACTTTAGCAGTCCAAAAGCAGGCTCGTTCACGAGAGAGAAGGAGCAGAAGTCCTACTCTAGGACGACATAAGGTTTCTCCGCGAAAGAGGAGAGACAGAAGCAGAAGCCGTACACCCGAAAGACGAAGGGCTTTTTCGCGGAAAAGGAGAAGCAGGGAACCTAGTTCCTCACCTGAAGAAGAAACAAGAAAGCATCATCGCGATAGGTATGAGAGACCTGATGCTGATTGGGCCAGAGCTACGGCTCACAAAACAAAGGAACATGAAGAAGGGTCAGTGTCTGCACGAGAGGCGGCACGTAAAGCCCTAAGTAATATTGCAGCCTCCCCTTTTGCAAGGAGACTGCAAGAGGCGAAGTTGCCGAGCAGAGTGAAACACGGAGCGTTCGTACTTTACGAGACAAATACGGATCCTGTGGCCCACATACAGCATTACCAGCAGGCCATGTTCATGCACGATGGCGATGATGCCATTCTGTGCAAGATGTTCCCGTCCAGTCTTGGCAAAGTGGCGTTGAGTTGGTTTCATAAATTAGCACCACGATCCATAAGAGGATGGAGGCAGTTGGCTGAGGAGTTCACTGCTCGGTTTTTAACAAGCAGAAAGGCTCCAAAGACGTTTGAGAGTCTGTCCACCATGAAACAAACGGATGACGAACCAATCAGGGATTACGCAAAAAAGTACTGGGAAACTTTCAACGAGATTGAGGGTTGCAGTGAGGAATATGCCATAGCCACCTTCAAAACTGGTTTGCCTGTTCGGGGAGAACTGCGTCGCTCATTAAACAAACATCCGGTGGCTACATTGGCCAAATTAATGGAGCGAATAGAGCAGCATGCCCGAATGGAGGATGACATACTTCGAGAGGATGGCAGGATTGCTGCCGAACAGCCTAAGACGGTTGCCAAGAAGGTGGATAAACCTGAGCCCAAGACGTACAAAGAGCGAAAGGAGTACGGACAAGCTAAGAAGGATCCGTACAAGGAAAAGCCAGCCCCTGATCCCAAGTATTTCTTTTCTATTACTACTGTTTGGAAGGAGCCAATTTACAGGATTCTTTATCGAATAAAGAATCAGCCATACTTCAAGTGGCCCCCAAGTCTTGGTGGAGACAAAGACGCTAAACGTGCTACGAATCAGCACTGCAGCTACCACAAAGATTGGGGCCACATGACTGAAGATTGTGAGATGTATAAGAAACACCTTGATGACTTGGTCTCTCGGGGTTATCTCAAGGAGTTTATCCAGGAAGATCCCAAAGAAAAAGGAAGGGCCATGGAACTGGATTACGAGCAGAATCCTAAGGGAATAATCCATATGATACATGGGTTGGCCGCACCTTATACGAGAAATGAGGTGAGGCTACTGCAAAGGCAGGTGAAGCATGACCAACATGTGATGCGGTTGGGAAACAAAAGAGGTCGAGAGAATGGTGTATGCAATGAAAGCATAGCATTCACGGATGATGATCTGACAGAAGTCCAAGTACCCCATAATGATGCCCTGGTCGTAACCCTACGAGTAGGGGAATATGACATTGAAAGGATTCTGGTGGATCCAGGAAGCTGTACAGAGGTGATGTACTACGATGCATTCAAAAAGTTGGGACTGGCCCAAACAGATTTGGAACAATCCACGACACCTCTGATCGGGTTTGGTGCGGGAGCCGTCTGGCCCCTCGGAAAAGTAACCCTCCCTGTTCGGGCAGGAACAGTTGTCTTAAAGACTGATTTCCTTGTTGTCGACGTTCCTTCTTCCTATAACGCAATCATAGGCAGGACCTGGCTACACAAGATGAGGGCTGTTTCCTCAACTTACCACCAGATGTTGAAATTCCCAGGATCCAATGGGATCGAAATAATTAGGGGCAACCAGAAAGTAGCCCAACAGTGCCTGATTTCCATGGTCAAGAAAGCTCCAAAGGCTCACCATGTTCACACACTGGAAGTGCCAGATCAGCCGACAATCGAAGATGTTGGGAGGAATCCGGCGGAAAAGGTGGTTGAAGGCCTGAAGAAAATTCAGATCAACGAGAATGATCCTGAAAGATATTTTCTAATTGGGGAGTCACTGCCGGCAGACGAGAGGGCCGAATTGATTGGATTCCTGATGGAGCATATCGACGTATTTGCATGGGTCCCAGAAGAGATGCCCAGAGTTGATGCAGATGTGATTTGTCATCATTTAAATGTTGACCCCCAGCACAAGCCAATAATTCAGAAAAAACGAAGGGCAGCCGTGCAGCATGTGGATGCTGTAATTGAGGAAGTCGATCGTTTGTTGGAGGCTAGGGCTATTCGAGAGGTTTACTATCCTGAATGGTTATCCAATACAGTTGTGGTAAAGAAAAAGAATGGAAAGTGGCGAGTATGTGTCGATTTCACAGACCTCAACAAGGCGTGTCCAAAAGACAGTTTTCCCCTTCCAAGGATAGACCAACTGGTTGATGCAACTGCTGGTTACGAACGGATGAGTTTCCTGGACGCGTACCGAGGATACCATCAAATTGCTATGTTTGAGCCCGATCAAGAGAAGACTTCTTTTATTACACCACGAGGGTTGTATTGCTATAGCGTCATGCCATTTGGACTTAGGAATGCTGGGGCAACGTACCAGAGGCTCGCGACCATCATGTTCAGAAAACTACTCGGCAAATCTATGGAGGTTTACATAGATGATATGGTGGTGAAGAGTCCAGATAAGCAGGGACACATAGCAGACTTAAAGGAGGCTTTCGAAATCTTGAGGAAATATAAATTGAAACTCAACGCCTCGAAATGTGCGTTTGGAGTTGGTTCTGGGAAGTTCCTGGGCCACTTAGTGACTATGAGAGGAATTGAGGCCAACCCAGATCAGATTGTGGCTCTGCAGAAGCTGCAAAGTCCCAAGACTACGAAGGAAGTCCAGCGGTTAACAGGAATGGCTGCAGCACTGAACAGGTTCATAAGCAGGTCAAGTGACAAGTGCAGACCCTTCTTTCAGTTGTTGAAAAAAAGGGAGGAATTCGAATGGGGAGCAGAGTGTGAACAGGCCTTCCAGGATTTGAAGAAGTACCTGGCTGAGCCTCCTCTTTTGTCAACTCCACAGCAAGGTGAGTCTTTAGTTTTGTACTTAGCTGTCTCTGAACATGCTGTTAGTGCAGTCCTGTTAAGGGATTTGGGAGTCGAGCAAATCCCAATTTATTATGTTAGCAAGACCTTGCTGGATGCAGAGACGAGATATCTGCCCTTAGAAAAACTTGTTTTGGCACTTAGAACGGCCACAAGGAAGTTGCCACACTACTTTCAGAGCCACAAGGTAGTGGTTTATACCGAATTCCCGCTGAAATCACTGCTACGAAAAGCAGATTTTTCAGGAAGAATCTCAACGTGGTCTGTTGAGTTGAGCCAGTATGACATTGATTATCAGCCACGTACGGCAATTAAAGGCCAGGTATTGGCAGATTTTGTGGCGGAGTTTTCTCCTACGGTTGCACCCTTGCCTCCTGCGAGAAAGGAGCAAGCGTCCAAGCCAGCACCCATAAAGAATCAGCGGTCAGCCGAACAGGACCCCACGGAATGGAAATTATTCGTTGACGGATCAGCATGCAATACCGGTTCGGGAATTGGGGTGGTAATATTTCCTCCAGGAGGCGTAATGATCGAGCTGTCTGTTCGGCTAGGGTTCACTGCATCAAATAACGTAGCAGAGTACGAGGCACTCTTAGCTGGTTTGAGGAGTGTAAAAACCTTAAAGGCAAAACGAGTTAAGGTGCATTGCGATTCGCAGCTCGTAGTTAACCAACTGTCCGGCGAATATCAGGCCCGGAATGAAAAGATGGCAGCGTACATGGAAGCAGCCAAAGACCTACTTGATACCTTCGATAGGGTTCATGTTGAACAGATAAGTTCTGGACAAAATGCCCATGCTGATTCTTTAGCATGGCTGGCAGCAGCTGTTCCAACTGAACTCAAGCGGAAGGTAGCAGTTGAGTATCTGACAGAGCCAAGCATTGGAAGGGGTATTGACTTGGTCCTGGATGTGAACCAGGGACCAAGTTGGATGGATCCAATTGTGGAATTTTTACGAAATGAAATACTCCCCATCGATAAAAAGGAAGCTCATAAAATCAGAACAAAGTCCGCAAGGTTTTGGCTGTCCCCAGAAGGGAAGCTGTACAGAAAGTCCTTTACAGGGCCATATTTGCTTTGTGTGCACCCCGAGATGGTGCAGAAATTTCTTCATGAAATCCACGAGGGAACATGTGGAAGTCATGCTGGGGGCAGGTCCATTGCCCACCGAGCAATTACCCAAGGCTATTGGTGGCCACATATGCAGGAAGACGCCAAGGTATATGTTAAAATCTGTGAGAAATGTCAGAAGTTCTCGCCCATGATTCGAACACCAGCCGAAGACCTAGTACCTCTGACAAGCCCATGGCCGTTTGCCCAGTGGGGAATGGACATCGTGGGTCCCCTCCATAAAGCAACTGGGAACCGAAAATTCCTGCTAGTTGCAACGGACTATTTTACCAAGTGGATAGAAGCAGAACCATTGGCTAAAATTACTGAACCCATGATAGAAAGGTTCGTATGGAAGAGTATTATTACTCGATTTGGGGTTCCCTATTCCTTGATCACGGATAATGGGTCGCAATTTCAAAAGAAGTTCAAAGCATTTTGTGCCCAATATGGAATTAGGAACTACTATTCCACTCCAGCGTACCCTCAGAGCAACGGGCAGGCAGAAGCATCAAATAAAATCATTCTTGACGGGATCAAGAAAAGGTTGGACAAGGCCAAAGGGAAATGGCCAGATGTCTTGCCCCTTGTTTTATGGGCACACAGGACAACTCCTAGGAGGTCTACGGGAGAAACCCCCTACTCGTTGGCGTATGGCACAGAGGCAGTCATACCTTTGGAAGTGGGACTTCCAACTAATAGGACTGTGTTGGTTGAAAGTGGGGGCAACGACAGAGCCCTTCAAATCGAACTTGATCTTGTCGAAGAGAGAAGGGAAAAAGCCCTGGTTCATTTAGCTTCATACCAGGAACAGTTGATGAAAAGTTACAACAAGCATGTACACCCTCGAGAGTTTGGTGTTGGGGACCTTGTACTACGGAAGGTGCTCGGCAATACCAAGGTGGCCAACGAAGGCAAGCTAGGGGCCAACTGGGAAGGCCCGTATCGAGTAACTGAGATTGCGGGCATAGGGGCCTACAGATTGGCTGATCTGGAGGGTAATCCAATTCCGAGGCCATGGAATGTCCATAATCTGAGAAAATTCTTTGTTTAGAAGAATCGAGTTTAAATGCACTATGTGATTGTGTGGGAGTTACGAGTATAATTCCCTTGTCTGGTTTCATTCTGTTTTTAAGTTACAAGGGGTACGAATAATGCCACCTTGAGTTTTAAATGCACTATGTGATTGTGTGGGAGTTATGAGTATAATTCCCTTGTCTGGTTTCATTCTGTTTTTAGTCGCAAGAGATACGAATAATGCCCCCTTGAGTTCAAAATTATGAATAAAGTTTTTTCTTTCGACTTGTATCCAATTTGTTGAAATTTTTGATGTCGAAATATGGAATATGAAATTTGTAAATATGCTTTATTTTCCTTTTTTCATATTGGGGAGCAAGGGATTGGCACGAATGCCAAACGTAAGGTATTAAAAAGTACGAGATACTTAGAGTACGAGAAACTGAATGCCAAACGTAAGGTATTAAAAAGTACGAGATACTTAGAGTACGAGAAACTGAAACAGCTTGCAATAAGTACGAAATACTTGGGCAACAGACATAATGAAATATGTCTAAAAACAGAACTAAGTATGTGAGATTTATGAGTATGAGTAAACTCAAAACTTGCATACGAACGCATGCAGTCTGTTCGGATACAATCATTTGAGTAAACGATTGTGGTAAAAAGTACGAAACGCTTGAACCAACAAACATAATGAGATATGTTTAACACCCTAAGTACGAATACACTTACTAAAATCCAAGGACGAAATACTTGGGTAACAGACATAATGAGATATGTCTAAAAACCAAAATCAAGTAAGTAAGATTTATGAAACACTTGGTTTTGAGCATGAGATACTATCAAATATGCATATATTAAGTACGAGACACTAATATGTAAAAGCATATGTTAGCTACTGATTGTAAACATTTGTGGAACGAAATACCAGTAACGAGTATTTAGAAAGCTTAAGCAACAAATCTGTGGCCAAGAAAGGACCGAGCAAAATCAGATGTTTAATGCCACGCAGGGCTAGCAAAACCACGGTCACACAGGACCTGTAAACTGTTCCGAAGGTGGGGAATAAAACTCACACTTAGTCCAATTCTTGGACCTCAGGAGCAGGCTGGTTTATC
The DNA here is from genome assembly GCA_019656295.1 of Rhododendron mucronatum var. ripense. Classification (NCBI taxonomy): domain Eukaryota; kingdom Viridiplantae; phylum Streptophyta; class Magnoliopsida; order Ericales; family Ericaceae; genus Rhododendron; species Rhododendron mucronatum. The sequence goes on along the minus strand of BPLT01000038.1, from coordinate 3,323,317 downwards.
GTCTCAGTGTTTGGCTCTCTTGGCATACCACCACCAGTGTCTCCTTCCACAACGATGGGATCGTTGGTCGATTCCCGAGCAGGTGACTCCGCAGCAACAGCCCCCAGAACGTCAGTAGGTATATCTTCTTCAGCATCGGCAAAATCTTCGATCTGTTGATCGATGTCATCTTCTGGGTTGCCTTGACGTTCTTCTACAGCTTGAGCACGTCTGCTTGGTAGGTCATTGTCCTCCCAAAAGGGGGAATCTTCAGCAACCCCAACTTTTGTTAAGCAGGTCTCCCAGCATGCTACCCAGATTTGGTCCTGGATAGCGGGCATCTGCTCAACATAGCTAGCAGTGGTGGCATCGAACCCTTTTTGGTATCCCTCCTCATAGGCTGCTTTCTTGGTGCTGTCGATTTCAGATAAGGCCTGGTTGAGGCTCTCCTCGGCTGTGTCCAGTTTGGCTTTAGTATCGTCTGCTTCTAGTTTTGCCTTATCTCTTTCTCTCTCCAGCCTCGCTACAGTCTGAAGTAGCCTAGTGTTATCCCTCATGAGCCTGTTGCGCTCAGCTTCAGTTTCTTCCACTCTTTGACCCAATGTCACCATCTTTTGGATAAACTGAAAATGCCCAAGCATTGAAAACGACGTTATGAATAAAACGTCAGAAAATGCAAGATGAAGTGTTGAAACTACTTTACCTTTATCCCACTGACGAGACCGGTGGACACCAGCCGTTCGGATGTAGATCCAGCCTCCTTTTGCATATCAACTGGGAGCAGCAACCCTTGTGCAAGAGCGACCGCCGTATCCGATGAACTGGCGGTGTCCCCAATATGCATGGGACGGTCACCCCTAGTCAGTGGTGGAGCCCATGTTTGGGGAAGAACCTGGCCAGGGGGTGATTGGGGTTGGTTACCTCCCCCATCAGTAGGAATGTCAGAAGGGGAAGGGTCTTCAGTCCTGGGACGCCTGTCCCGATGAGCATCCGTAGCTTCAAGGGAGCTGTCACGTGGAGATGAGGACGATCGTGTCGACCTCCCTCTCGTGCGCCGAGGTGGTGGTGGGGCAACACCAGTTGATGCCGCCCTGCTGGCGGCACCACGATTCTGTGTGGATACAGTCAGGAGTGTGCTGAGGTCAATAGGTTGACGAGCCATCGTACCTGGGTTCGTAGGGGACTGGGAATACCCTGAAGACGACGACTGGCTAGTGACACAAAGGGGAATGGCCTGTTGAGAGTGATGCTCGGCGGTGTTTCTCCTTCGCCCTGATCTTCTAAGCACTACACGCGTTTGGAGAACGCCTTCAGGAACCTGAATTTCACCTGATTGCCCGGCAAGAGTAACTCCTGCCTGCAGTCTTGAACCTTGCGGCGGGGGAGCAGTTGAGGTGGAAGCGATACTTGTGCTTGGGTGGGCAAGTCTTCTATCAATAACTCCTCTGTAGGCAGGATCGTATCCCAATAGCACGTCAGCGTTACGGCCTCGTCCAGCTGTTCGGGTACCCGGTTCGCCCGTGTATTTTAAGATTCTGTTTATTTCTTCTGTTCGGACGTAATTCGGTTCTCGACGAGGGCGCTTGTTCGCGTTCTCCGCTGAAATAAAGGAAGCATAAATACGAATTTAAAAGCATCCAGGGATTAAAGAGAAAACAGTAAACGGGAATTACGAAGGCAAATTAGAAGCATACGTGGGTAACCCCATATGTGGGGGCAATGCAAGCCCACCACTTGGCCGTCTTCCCCTATTGGCTCGAAGGCACCAGTCACGTAGAGGAAGTCGATTTCATGGTCGCGAGCGGAATCTGGCAGGTTTAGCACGAGACGCTTGTCTGCCCTTCTAACTTTGAAGTAAAATGTATTGTAATCAGGGTTCAATACTATGCTGTACCACCATTGGATGTCCCAGATTCCCAACTGGGTCCCCAAAATCCTATTTAAAGCTATGACCCCCATTATCAACCTAAAGACATTGGTTGAGACTTGCATAGGGGTGAGGCGATACCAGTTCAGAATTTGGCGGAGTAATGGATGAAGGGGAAAACGCACTCCGCCCTCAACAATGGCCACAATAGGGATGCACATCCTGTCCCATGAGCCACCATCCCTGTCTGCCCCCAGTGGGGCGAGTTCAAGCCCCACATTGTCAGGGATGGCATACTCCGCCCTAAAAGCCGCCATGGCTGTAGGATTCTCACAAAGTCTTCTAAACTTACTGGGTTTGGGAACATTTTCATTCCCATCCGCCATGACTATTATAGAAAGCTCTACGACTTCCCAAAAATAAAACCCTACTGATAGGTACGGTTGAAGATCAAAGATCTCAGAAACCGAATGAGGAAAAAGGAAAGGTGAGATTCTTACGAAGCTTTTGCAGCGGTTGCTCGAGGTGCGATCGAGTTGCAGGCGGCGGCAATGGCGGTTACACCTTTCGTCTGGTTTTCGAAGTAGATGGGAGAAAAGGGGTTGAGTTTTGGTAAAAGGGCTGAAACCCCCTTTTCTTAAGAATTTAAATCGAAACAGACAGAGTCGAAACGTCACCTCTTACGCCGTTACACGAAAAGTAACGGAAAGTAAAGATATCGTTCTGACGCCGTTCTAGAGACGTCAGTTCAGTATTTATGAAGGGCATACGAAACACGCCACGTGGCGTTATTACCCTAAAATGATATAATGACTAAGCCGCCAAAGACCTTAAAAGGTGTTAACGAATTGGCTGCCCGGGGCTAGCAAGTACAGCCCAGAATTGTTGTTTCTAAAAGCTTCATCCATCACCCCCGAACAGAGGCAAGCGGATGAAGCTGGGGAGCAATTGTAGGGAGGTATTCCCGAACAGATAAGTTTGGGTGCCGAGCACGTGATGTATTCGGGACACGTGGCGTGCATGATAAGTTCATTGCCGAACAGTACGATGAACCTCAATAGAGGCCAGTAACGAGCGAAGTCATTGGACCAGACAGTCTGTTCGCCAGACAAGGTCAAAAGATATTCGAAGCATTTTGACCAGATATAACAATATGGACCGGTCGCATGTGATATCATTGGACCAGGAGGACTGTTCGGCAACGAGGAAGCCGAACAATGCAACAAGTTGCCCTAAGTCGTGACGTGGCAAATAATACTCCAGAATGATAATATTCCGTAAAAGGATAAGATCCCGAGTATATAGGATCGAGGCCAGTGACCCAATGTGAGTGGGGTGTTCGGATAATTATGGGAAAGAGTCCCAGAAGGACTGAAAGTCTTCTAAAGATTAACATATTATACAGATAAGGGAACGAGAGTCCATAAGATATTAGGTTTCCTATACGAGGCAGGAATCCTAAGGCAGCTGGGATACTTGGGCAGCAAGCATCCGTAAATCTATAAATACGAGGTAAACCTGGAGATAAAGGTACGCAAAATCTAGCATTCGTATTACACTCCTACTGATAATTAGGGTTTGGAAATCAGTACGTGATACTAACTTTGGCATCGGAGGGCCTTTGCTACGAGAAGCAAAGGTGCGCTCACCCCTTGTCTGTTTTGCAGATTAGGGTTCCGACGAAGAACTAGGGTTCCGGTGTAGAGGCACGTGAAGCCGTTTGCAATTTGGTACGTTCAGAGCATCAATTGTTTTCATCCCCCTACATAATATTGTGGATTAGGAGGAAAAGAAAAAGAGGTAGAAAAAAATGGAGTAATATAGAAAAGATGAGTTTCGGAGGCGCGGGAGTAGAACAAAAATGGGGTAACAAATAAAAGATGAGGCGCTAGCAGCTCGTGGGAATCGAACTTGGGTTGCCCAAAACACTGACAGCATCCTAGCGGCCAAAGTACCAAACATACTCTTTGTGCTAGTAATGGAAAACTTTTTTTGTATTTATACCTAATTTACGTGTTTTTTTTTGGGTTGCCCCAACCTGGGGGGTTGCCCAAGCCCGAGGGCTTGCGGGGCTTACCCAGGGGCCGGCCCTGGCCGAGATTGTGACCGAGTTATTCAGGATTGTCGTTTCGTTTTGACTTGAACGCGTTAGGTGCGAGTCTATGACGGGGTTGGTCATGGGTTGGGGATGAATTGGTTATCCATGTTGCATGCGACCTTAGATTATTTCAAGTATTGAGTTCATGGTTATGCCTGTTGATATGGATTTTGTTAGTCAAAGTTGATTTCTACGTAACTCTTATTAGTGTTCATTGTTGGAACTACTTTTTCACTTACGATCAGGTGGTGTTTTCCTTGTACATTATTCGGCGGTAAGAAAGGTCCTCTCTTTGACTTGTGAAGTCGTGGGGGAGGTTGAACAAACCATTTCCATTTTAAATTTTTGGAGCTAGTGTGTAGGGTTTCTTGTTAGCTTTGTTTGAAACTATGAATTGTTTACTCAAATTGACGACTTTGAATTTTTTTTTTTTCCTTTGTACCCTGATCTTTTTGGATAACTAGGCTTGGATGTTTAATTTAAAGTGCGTTTGGCCGACGCGACTTCAAGTGTAATATCGAGCATAGTTCTCTTCTAATTTATCTGCACTAGTTGGGTCCTTTACGTTCGAAAGACTTTATTTCACCCAAGTGATTTTCGTTTGAATTAAATTTTTTTTTATCAATTGAGTGTTATATAATTGGTTACATCGAATTCTAAGGTAAGATAGTAGTGTTTGTTACGTTTCTAATATGCTATGGGCGGGTACGTTAGATTTGAAATCTTTGGGGGAAAACCACTCGCCTTTAGTAGAGACATTGACCACAATAGTCGTAGATCGTGTAAATCATGAGTATGTCGGACCGAGTTGGGGAAGTCTACGTTGAAAAGGTAAGACGAGATTAGAGAGAGATGTCTGGACTTATTTTCGATGTAATCGATGTGGGTACTTTGATCTAAACCTTGTGGTTATGGGTTTGTTGCGATTGGCATTGTATCATTGGCGTATTTTGTTGTTGCATGACTTGGTTGATGTGGTTTATCAAATGTCGAGGATGAAATTTCTTTAAGAGGGTAGAATGTAGCGACCCATATTAAATTTCTCTAATTTTAAATGTTTTATAAATGCTTGGGTTGTAGAACAATATGAATTATGATGTGGTTATGTATTGGGAGGTTAAATAAGTAAGGATATGTAAATTTGGGAGTCCATGTGATAACATTTTAAATAAAGGCATGTTAGTGTTATTTGTGTTTGTGCATGTATATAAAAAAAACCCTCTTTCTTCTCTCTTTCTACTCCACTCACTCTCAAAATCTCATCTCCAAACTCAAAACCCGCATAGATTCACCTCCATTCCACTTCCTAATTGCGATCTTGAGCTCGTATTTCATGGGTAAAGCTTGGAGGAGTATTCAATTGATTTCAAAGTTTCTGGAGCTAGGGCTTACTCAAATCTCTTGGGTCTGCTTTTCAAAGCTTGAGATAGGGATTTTTACCTCTCTTTATGTGTTTTTGAGTAGTTTTGATGCCATAATCAAGCTTGGGTTAGTGTATTTAAGTTTGGTTAAAATCTGTCAAAACTGTGAAAATCGCCAGAAAATTTCTAGTTTCTACCAGTAGGACTTTTTTCCTACCAGTATGACTTAGTGTTTCCCCGGAGTGACCCTTTTAGAACCAATTTCTACTAGTAGAATTTTTTCCCTACCGGTAGAATTCATGTATTTTCTCCGGTACTCAATTTGTGATCCTTCTGGAACTAGTTTGTATCGGTATGACCCAAATCCCTACTAGTAGAACTCTTGTCTCAGTGAAAATTTTCATAAATCTTCCTAATTTCATATTTCAAAGCCATGGTTCATTCTATTGGGTTATATTATGCATATTTATTGCCTTGACGGATTTGATTAAAGTTGAAATGAAAGTTAAGGACTTGTTCTAAGAAGTGGACAATCGAATTGGGACACATGTTGATTAGAAAATTATGGCAATTATGAGATATGTGATGTGAGATAGTATACCATGAAATTGAAACGAGAAACATGAATAACCAATTGATGCAAAGAACTTGTGTAGTGCAAAGGGTGATAATCTTTTGAAATGGAAGTGTGGATATCGAATGAATAACTAGAATGTGTTTAGTGTAATGGAATATTGCGAGGTTTCGAATGCTCGGTGGGGATATTGCGAGGCCCCGAATGCTCGACAGGGAATAAAGCAAGGTCTTCAATGCTCGGTGGGGGATATTGAGAGGTCCTAAATGCTCAACAAGGGATAGAGCGTGGTCCCAAATGCTCGGCAGGGTATAGAGCAAGGTCTTGAATGCTCGGTACGGGATAGTGCGAGGTCCCAAATGCTCGGCGATCCATCACACGATGATGGATTGAAATTCATAACGGAAAGTGGTTAAAAAGGAATAGGATAGAAATTTGAAAGGTTGACATAGGTGTGTGCAAGTTTTTTTTGGAATTATAATTTGGTGAAATGTGCATGGAAAATCCTTTTGGTGGGTATTTATGTACAAAATCGTAAGAATTTTAAATTATGGAAACTTTTCAGTATTTATTTTTAAAATCGAGAGCGTGACAGGGAGGGAAACGAGAGAGCTCCTCTGGTCGACCTAGGGCTTGGAATGATGAATCGACCGGTGTCATGTAGAAATTTATGTTATAAAGGTGTAGTTACGATGTAACCCAAATATTGAGTAATTTCATATTAACCCCCCAAAATTAAAAGATTATAGTTTGACCCCAGCCGTGTCCCCTAATAAAAAAAATAATTATTGGACTATGTATTTGGGCGTGTCCCCGTGTCCGACACGGCACCCTTTTGGTATCAAGGAAGGTTTGACGAATCGGCCAATCAAACCTGTCATTTGACTATGGAATCTTTCAACAATTGTCTCATCAATATTTGAAGAGATGACATTAGGACAGAGTTCAGTTGTTTCAACCTACAAACATTACGCATACAATTGGTTTAGCTAGGGTCCAAGAGGAACATGATCAATTCCTATGAAGACTATTATCAACATGTATTAAAAAGCCATTAGAGTTATGGAGTTTGAGGGTGACATTTCTCATTCTAATCACCAAATAAAAAAATTGTGAACCTATCACAACATCATCAAAATACACCATTCATGCAAAATGGATGTTACCTATGCATTCTAGTGAATTTAGGGGTCAAATTGTAACTTTTATAACTTTGGGGGCTAAATTTTGATTTCACTATGAATGGGATATTGCCTTGATCGCAAATTAAGGCTCGAGGAAAATCGTAGGAGGGTTGTAAGTTGCTTTGGTGGACCTAGCATCCCGTGGGGGCATGTATCACCGCTATGTCGATGACGATTTCCTCACTTTTTGGGGCAGGTTTCTTTTGAGATAGGTATAAAGCAATCTAGTACCATTGATGCCACATTGTGTGATAGGTAACCAATACAATGAGTTTATTGAAGCTACGAAGTGGTAAAAACATCTCAATTTACCATCAATATTTTCAATTAGAAAGGTAAGTACTAGCTAAAAAACATGGTAGGTTTGCGTGAAGAAGTAATAAACCCAATGTTGTGGTGGTAAGTTTGATTAGGTTTTGGATAATAGCCCTAATATTATAGTGTTAAGTATGATCATGTTTGGGGTATCCGTAACCTTATTCTATGGTAAATATGGTATTAGTGACGAGTATGTACGCATATATGTATCATCGTTATTGCACCATAAAAATGGTGGTTAATAAGGTATCTGCCACAATAATTCTAAGTAGAAGGTGTAGCAAAGGCGATGTTTATGCAAGTCAAATAAACATGTCATCATATGACTTAATTAACAACAAAAATGGTACTTACAACAATGTTCAAAAGTCCCATTGAAAACACAATCCAACTGCTGAGATCAAAAGTCTGGACCTAACACTAATGCTATGTTTGGTTTGGTTTTTGAAAAGTTTTTTGAGAAATAGTAGGGGTAATAAGTGGAGAGAGATAGAGAGAGAAATGTTGGATGTTAGGGGAATTTAGAAAAAAAATTTTGAAAAATTCTTTTTGAAAACTAGAGAGAACATAGCTTAAATCAAGACATCCTGACCCGATCATTAGTGCATATAAGTGTGTGTATATATATATACACACACACATATCTATATAATAAAACAGAGCTGCTTTTGAATCCAATAGATAACCAACGCTCAAGATTTATCCCCTACATACATCTCCATCCTTCATTCTATAATGGCATTTTGGTAAATACTTGATCCATTCAAGGGATAATATATGGTATTTTAGAAACCCTAGCCGCACCATTTCCGTTCATACTTAAAATCTGACTGGTAAATCAAAAATCTTAATTTCAAACCAATTCTGTTTCCTTAATTCCTAATCTTATAGGACTTTATGAAACCCACCAATTTCGTTCATTCCATAATCAGTTTCATTCCCTAATCATGATAGGACTTTATGCCTATTCTATTTCCTTCCCTAATCTTAATCTAAATCCCATGATTTCTGTTTTCGAAAAATAACTCCCCAAAAATACGAGTTCCCTTATTCTCTTCCTCTTCTTCACACACACAGATTAACCATTTTCCTCCTTCAAACCACAAACTCAAGAAAATGTATTCACGCCATTGAATAACAGTTTAGTTGTGAAAATTACCAGGTTTTGTTTCCTCTCTCTCACTCTCCCTCTTTACCTCTTAAAATTTGTGGAAATTTACGAAAGTTTAATGGTTCATACAGACCCTTTCCGAAATTTTTTGTGTGCAGGTCGAAAAAACTAGTGGTTCGACTGTAGAGACCCGTAATTTCGCTTAATAAAGTTAAATAGTTTCATAAATGAAAATCGTAAATAGTATATGGATAATTGCTTGAAGGGTATAATGTGTAAGAGTTTGAAAGATGTGGGTGATGGTGTAGGCGATGGTGTAATCTGCATTTATGAGAGTATATATAGGGAGAGTGTGAGAAACACACTTACACCCCCCCATTCCTACACTCCCGTTCTCTCTCTCTCTCTCTCTCTCTCTCATGGCGTCTCTATCTCTATCTTTTCTCTCACCCAAAATTTCACCCATTCAACCCAAAATCCCACTAAAATAACCCTCCAATCCTTCATTCCTTCGTGTAGTAGAGCTCGTTTCTCTCTGGTTTGAGCTCGGTGGAGGCGTATCCCATCCGATTTCAAGATTTGGGGCTAGGGCTTGGAAAACCCTTTAAATTCGTTCTTCAATCTTGAGGTAGGGAGTTCTAACTTTCAATATATGTTTATTACTTGTTTCTATTGCCTTGATTCGTGCCATTGATCATTGTTGTGGTTGTTGATGTTGTTGTTGTTGAAAAACCCATGAAAATCTGCTGAGAATCTGCTCGAACAACAATGTTATTGATACCTTTTGTAATTGTTATTGATACCTTTACGTTATCAAACCCAGAAAATCCCTTGTTATCGATACTATTGGTCATTGTTATCGATACCCTCGCGTCTGGAGTGCTTTTTGACCAAATGGTATTGATACTATTTTTATTGGTATCGATACTTGTTGCTTATCTCCAATTTTCACCGTTTTGCTTCATTTTTCACCGTTTTGGTTTCCAATCACTTCCAACCTACTCTAACACTTCCCAAATGACCCTTAACTTGGTTACTCGTGTCTAATGACTTCATCGGACGTTTAGTATACCTTTAATGCTCGTTTGGATATGATTTCACAAAATACTTTACGTTTCAAAGTTGTGTTTGAACGATACGAACTGGTCGGAAAAAGAATTTTAAAACTTTACGGACACGACGAGAACATATCAGGACATCCCAAATGGGTAAAGTGCCTGGCAGAGGACATTGGGGTCCTTTAATTGGCCCAGTAGGAGCTATATGTTCATCTTTGATACTTCACGACATCCCGATGGGTAAAAAGCCTGGCAGAGGATATTGGGGTCCTTTAATTGGCCCAATAGGAGCTTTGGCTCATGACACATGTATGAGACACGACTTGACTTATGGTGCTTTCAAAGTTGATCCATGAGACACTTAAATGGTTTGAAACGAAAGGTTAGAATTGAATTGTTATTGTTGCCCTTCTGTTGGATGTAGTAGCCATTGTTCCTCTTGTGATCAACCCCATATTTCATATGCATACATTGTTAGATTAGAGCTTTCTACTGGGCTAGTGTAGCTCAAGCCTTACATCTTTTTCAGGTACTAACTTGGGACAGTAGTTGCATGCTTGGAGTGCTTGGGCGTGGACATAATTTTGAAAGTTAACTTAGAGAAGTTGCTTAGCCATCTTTGTAAATTATTTTTGAAAGATGTATTTGTAACTTCATTTGATATTATTTATGGTTTGGGAATATTGTAAACCTTAACTCTTGAACACTTGAATCTTTTGTTGATTTGGGTCGTGTAGCCAAAGATGTAATCTTTTGGAAATTAATGGAAAACAAAGTGTAATCAAAGAAATGGGAATGTCGATCTATTTCAGGGCATTGTACGGACTAATGTAAGGTTTTATTTATGAAAATCCCTTTAAATCTATGTTGAAAATCGAGGGTGTGACAACTTGGTATTAGAGCATAGGTTTAGAACACCTAGAGACTGTGGGGAGGCGTTTCGTCTCATGGGTTCAAAATGTCACGCCTTTTTAACATAACATGTGCATGCTTGTGTGACTGACATTCATATGACTACTTGGCATTGCATTCTTAATATCGTAGAGTGGTGTAGAGTTGTTATTAAGTCGTGTTAGGAAGTTGAGGCTTTGACCTCATAGTAATGATGTTGTGATTAATAGTTTTCCTTTCTTATATTATCGTGTAGTAGGATGCCTCCGAAGTCGCGTGTTAGACGGGGTGCGGCAGGAAACCGGGGAGGTCGTGGTCGTGGCCGTGGCCGTGGCCCGTGGGGTACCTTTTGAGGATGAGGTTAGCCAGCTCGGGGAGAATCCTGGTGGGGATCCGAGGGCTGGGGTCGGTAGGGGTGCAGGAACACCACCCAATCAGACTCAATTCGCTAGGGATCTCGTCGCGGCACTTACCGCTGCAAATCTGTTAAGCCAAGCTCCTAGGGAGAACGTCGAGGATCGTGCCATGGTAGCGATGAGGGAGTTTAGCCGTAGGAATCCTCCGGTGTTCAATGGGACTAGTAGCGACCCTTTGGTAGCCGACCACTGGCTAGCTCAAATCCGTAAACTCTATAGAGCTCTAAATATCACTGAGGACATCAGAGTGGGTATCGTGGCCGTTCAGCTAGTTGGGGAGGCCAGCGAATGGTGGAAATCTGTCCTAGAGAGTAGAAAGGATGCTAAGAGGGTGGCAAGAACCGCAACTCAAGTGAACGAACCGGACATTGAGAATTTGACATGGGCTGAGTTCGAGGCACTCTTTAAGGAGCAGTACTTTTCGGAGACTTCACGTGAGAATTTGAGAGATCAATTTGAGAAACTGGAGCAGGGCAATATGACCGTTTCAGAGTATGTGCAGAAGTTTCAATCCTTATCTCGTTTTGCTCTGGAGTTGGTGGCGACGGAAGAGAGGAAGTGTTGACGATTTGAGAAGGGGCTGCATAGCACCGTGAGGAGAATGGTGATGGTCCAACGCAAGATGAAATTTTCGGAGGTAGTGGAATGTGCAAGGAGTATTGAAGTACCAAAGGAAGCTCAACGAAATGCAAGGGCTTGGGAACAAAGACAACCAGTGGGAAGTTTAAGTTCTTCATTGGGTAGTTTTGGGAGTCAAGGACGGAAAAGACAGAGGGAACCATCTCAACCACCATCAAACCAATCCAACTTTAGGGTGCCTACTTCTTTGGGGACTCAGGGTGCCTCATCTAGACCCTCGATCTTGTGTTATAGGTGTAACCAACCTGGGCACATCCGTACTCAGTGTTTTTAGCTTTCCAAGGTGTGCTACAATTGCGGTAAGACGGATCATCTTGCTTGGAATTGCCCTCAAGGGGCGAGAGTGCGTAATGAGTTAGGCTCGGTACAGTAGCCGGGGGCAGGGCGTGGTGTTGGCCAGCAGTCTTTCAGAGGTGCTTAGAGGCAACAATAGCCTCATTTCTGCCAGACATCGTCAGTTCAGAGTTCTGGGGTTGACCGGAGAGCGAGTTCCTCCGCACCTCCTCAAGGTTCTGGTCAAGGAGGAGGTTTTGTGCAGGGTCAGGGTACTCAGGGACGCGTTTTCAACATCAACACCAATGCTTCACCTTCTATTTCTCAGGCTCCAGAGACATCGGTTGTAAGGGGTACTTTTCTTCTATTCAACTCTTTTGCTTGAGTACTCTTTGATTCTAGCGCATCACGTTCTTTCATTGTTGCGTCATGTGTGTGCGCATTGGAATTGGACACCGAGAATGTTGATTCGCTGTTGTTTGTCGAGACTCCATTAGGGGGAAAGTCATCTCTAAGTCATATCTGTAAGGGTTGTGAGCTCGTTATTTGTGATTATCGCTTTGTCTTTGACTTTATTGTTCTGGATATGTCGGCGTTCGACCTCATTTTGGGAATGGATTGGTTATCTACGTTCCACGCTACGATCGATTGTTTCAAGCGTCGTGTTCGCATATGTTCGTCTGAGGGAGTTTGTTTTGAATTCCATGGGGAGCGTCGAGAACCATTGGAACCGTATCTATGTGGGTCTCGGGAAAAGGAGTCGGTTTATGCTATGTTGACAAGCTTGACGTTAGATGAGAACTTGTCGGCACATGAGGAGTTACCCTTGGTAGTTCGCAAGTTTCCCGATATATTTCCGGAAGAGTTGCCCGGTTTGCCTCCAGAGAGAGAAATCGAGTTCACGATAGACTTGCTTCCAGGCATCGCTCCTATTTCGATTCCTCCTTATCGTTTTGCGCCTGCCAAACTTAGAGGGTTGAAGTTCAATTACAGGAGTTAGAAAATTTGGAGTTTATTCGTCCTAGCACATCACCATGGGGAGCACCGGCTTTATTTGCCCAAAAGAAAGATGATTCACTCCGTTTATGTATCGACTATCGTGTCACGACCCTGACCCGCCCCTTGAGGTCTTAATCATGACAAATGCCAATGATTTCTCACCAAGGCCAAATCACAAATCAAATATCACCTAAACAAGTGATAATCAAAAGGGACTAAAACATAACAGCAGAAGCAAAAGTCAACTTTTATTAATAACAAACCAAAGTCTTACATAGGTTTTACAAACCAAAAGGTTAACCTCTCAAAGCTGTGCTTACTTACAAACTCAAAAGCTAAACAAACCATATACAAAGTTAAGTGACCATGAAACATAACGTCCTTTCTACAAGCTTCCAAATATACAGCACATCTCAAAAGTAAACACGCCACCACACTACGCGTCACTTCCTGAAAGGTGGAAAAGAAAATACATAAGGCAAAGCTCGTGTAAATGTTTAATACTTAACTCACATGCCTTCCATGGACAATGCAAAATAATTTAATAGTATCTCAAAACAAAGAACTCAAATCCATAAGCCAAATATAGTGCACATTCTGCTATTCAAAATTCAAAAGCTACCAGGCGTCCCTGGTAGTGGATAAGCCAGATGTCTATGCATTATCCCAAAACACACACCAACCTCAAACACCATTGCTAGCCATTAAGCCGTCCCATAGCAAGACCAGACGTTGGGAATGCCATTAAATAAATTCACAAATATTTCATAAATAGGTCCACCTTCCATTGTAATTCCATGGAGTACACAATTTATAAAACTTGTTTAAATAAGCTCGTTAAGGAAAACAAGTTCAAAACCATGTGTTTAAGTATTAAATCACTAACCTCGTGTCCACATGTCACCCGAACCTCTTAAGATAATTAGGCAACAAAACATGATTAGAGGATGACACACAAGCCTATTTTTAATGAACATAAGGTCCTAAGGTAAACATATGAAGTTAGATAGCTAGCCTCAAGAAAATAGTCACAGAATCTGTAGTTCCATCCACTTTAAAGCAAACACTGACTTTGCACAAGAATAACTAACTCACAAACTCTACATACTTTTTAAGGTCTATGAATCTAGTTTCAAAATCAGAAAACGGATCGCGATTTCATAGTTCGAGCTAAAAAATATGACCGTTTCCGTAAAGTGCGACGATGCTGTCAGCACTGCAGATACCCCAACAGCAGGTCAGTTAACGAATTTTAACTCTTTCCACATTTAGAGTTAGGTTCTAAAAATTTTACACAATAAAGTAGACATATACAAGCATATTCAATAAAAATATCAAAAAATATTAAGGTCGGGAAGTTGGTGAGAAAAATTCCTCAAGAACAAGGCAGATTCAATTCTGCAGATTTTCCAGAAAAATTCATCTTGTTCTTCCTTCAATTTTCAACCCTAAAACCCTTCAATGCACATCAAAACTAACTCCAGAACTTCAAAAAAACATACTTAAACATGTAGACACAGTAGAGCTACTCTAGAAACATCAAATTCATGGATCAAAGTAAGTTCTAAATATGAAATTCAAGGGATTCAATTAGGGTTCTTGAGCTTCTTCAAGATTTCAACCCAAAACCCAAGTTCAACCTAAATCAGCATCTAGAGCATGAATTCTACAATCAAAGCATGGTATTTAAGTCAAGAAACATGATATTCAAGTAGAAGAGACATTACTTACCAAGTTAAGAACTCCAATTCAAGCTAAGCAAGCCAAATTCCTAATTCTCTCTTCTTCTTTTTTCCTCTTCTTCTTCTTCTAGTCGTCTCTCTCTTTCTCTCCCTCTCTCCCTCTGTAACGGTGGTGATAAGAAATAGAAGGGAATTACGTAGAACTTCTTTATTTTGTGTTATAAGGAAAAGTTATCAAATGTATATGGGTGCATGGCCTATCTTGTGCTCCTAATACATTGAACAAGTAAAACATGTTCCTAGCTCATATAATTAACCCCAAACATAACAAATAATCAAACTCTAAATATAATCAAAGAATCAGAGGTATTACATATCGTAAGCTCAACCGTGTCACTATTAAGAATAAATATCCCATGCGGAGAATCGATGACTTATTTGATCAACTCCGAGGTGCCACTTGCTTTTTCAAAATCGATTTAAGATCCGGTTATCATCAATTGAGAGTTTGTAGAGAGGATAATCCTAAAACCGCTTTCCATACTCGCTATGGTCATTACGAATTTGTTGTGATGCATTTGGTTTGACGAACGCGCCAGCCACTTTCATGGACCTAGTGAACCGTATCTTTCGCTCTTACCTTGATCATTTCGTGGTTGTATTCGTAGACGACATTCTTGTTTATTCATCCACGGAAGAGGAACACCAAACTCATCTTGCCATCGTTCTTAAACCCTCGAGGGAACACCGTTTATACGCCAAGCTTAGTAAGTGCGAGTTTTGGTTACCTGAGGTTAAATTTTTGGGTCACGAAATTTCGAAAGGAGGGGTATCCGTTGATCCGGCGAAGATAAAGTCCATTATGAACTGGCAGCGACCAAAGAACGTGTTTGAGATTCGAAGCTTTTTGGGGTTAGCCGGGTATTACCATTGTTTTGGTCTTGATTTTTCTCGTCTAGCAGCATCGATGACTAAACTAACTCGTAAGGGGACTCATTTCATTTGGAATGACTCGTGTGAGACGACTTTTAAGGAATTGAAGAGGCAATTGACTACCGCACCGATTTTGATCGTGCCTGAACATGGGGCTGGCTTCTCCATATATTGTGATGCGTCTAAGGAAGGCTTGGGGTGCGTGCTGATGCAAGCAGGGCGAGTAGTAGCATATGGATTGAGGCAATTAAAGACACAGGAGCGAAAACTATCCTACCCATGACTTAGAACTTGCGGCCGTCATTTTCGCTTTGAAGAGTTGGCGTCATTATATCTACGGAGAGAAGTTTGAAGTCTTTTCCGATCATAAAAGTCTAAAGTATCTCTTTCCCAAAAGGAGTTTAACTTGCGTCAACGTCGTTGGATGGAACACTGAGAAGATTATGACTTTGAATTGCATTATCATTCGGGTAAGGCGAACGTTGTGGCGGATGCATTGAGTAGAAAACCGATACACTTAGCGAGCCTGGCCATACGTGAGTGGAAGATGGTAAACGATTTAGGCTATTATGCTTCGCACTTTGAGGAACTTCACGAAGGGGTTACACTGTGCAATCTCACTGTTCAATCGACCTTATCGGCAAGAGTAATTGAGGCTCAACAAACAATGAAGAAGCGGAGAAACTTCATACCAAATTCCTTAGCGGGAATGCTCGAAATGGGTGGATGATTCACGCTGATCGAAGTTTACGTTATCAAGAGAAGTTGTTTGTACCCGTTTTGTTTAGAGAAGAAATCCTACTAGAGTTTCACCATTCACCGTTAGCCATGCATCCGGGAGGAACGAAAATGTATCACGACTTGCGTAGGCAATTTTGGTGGCCTGGGATGAAAAGAGATGTTGTGATCTTTGTGTCCAAGTGTCTTACGTGTCAACAAGTAAAAGCTGAACATCAACGACTCGCGGGAGAATTACAACCGTTGCCGGTAGCCGAGTGGAAATGGGAAAATGTGACGATTGATTTTGTTACGGGTTTGCTGAGATCGCCAAGGGCGCATGATGCCATTTGGGTTATCGTGGACCGACTGACCAAAACCACTCATTTTCTACCTATCCATGTTACCGATTCCGTGGAAACGCTTAGTCGTTTGTATATTCGGGAGATTATTCGACTTCACGGAATTCCCGTGTTTATTGTGTTTGATTGAGACCCGAGGTTTACCGCACGTTTTTGACAAAGTTTGCAGGCTGCTTTGGGCACGAACCTCTTGTTTAGCACCACTTATCATCCACAGACTGACGATCAGTTCGAGCGAACAATTCAGATTTTGGAAGATATGCTTCGGGCTTGCGTTATGGATTTCCGGGGTAATTGGGAAGACCATCTACCATTAGCCAAATTCACGTACAACAATAGTTATCAATCGAGCATTGAGATGGCACCATATGAAGCCTTGTATGGAAGACCGTGTCGATCACCCGTGTGTTGGACTGAATTGGGAGAGGCTACATTAGTGGGGCCAGACATGATCAAGGAGACTACCGAGAGTATGAGAACAATTCGCCAATGACTTTAGAGGCTCAAGAGAGAACAACTGAACTAGTCAAGGTGATTCGCCAAAGGTTACTAACCGCTCAAAGCCGACAAAAGAGCTATGTCGACTGTCGTCGTCGCCCGTTATCATTCGAAGTGGGAGATCACGTGTTTCTCAAAATATAGCCACGTCGAGGCTTGTCACATTTTGGGAAGAAGGGAAAGCTTTCACCACGTTATATCGGTCCGTTCAACATTATTGAGAAAATCGGGGAGGTTGTTTACCGTTTGGCTTTGTCACCGAGATTATCGAATATGCACGATGTGTTTCACGTATCTATGTTGAGGAAGTACAAACCCGATCCGTCTCATGTGTTAGAATGGTCCGAACTCGAATTGGAAGCCGACGCGTCATATGGGGAAGAACGATACGTATCCTGGATACGCGTGATCAAGTGTTGAGGGGTAAGACAATACCACTTGTGCGAGTATTGTGGAAGAGTCAGAATGGTGAGGAGTCGACTTGGGAACAAAAAGACGAGATTAGAGAGAAGTATCTGCACCTATTTTCGGAATGAATCGATGTGAGTGTTTAATGTTTAATATTTCGCATAGTATTGATGGTTATACATTTTGCATATTTATGTGATGCATGACTTAGTTGAACATGGTTATTTAAATTTCGAGGATGAAATTTCTTTAACGAGGGTAGAGTGTAGAGACCCGTAATTTCGCTTAATAAAGTTAAATTGTTTCATAAATGAAAATCGTATATAATATATGGATAGTTGCTTGAAGGGTTTAATGTGCAAGAGTTTGAAAGATGTGGGTGATGGTGTAATCTGCATTTATGAGAGTATATATAGGGAGGAGTGTGAGAAACACACTCACACCCCCCATTCCTACACTCCCATTCTCTCCCTCGCTCCTAGCGTCTCTATCTCTCTCTTTTATCTCACCCAAAATTTCACCCATTCAACCCAAAAACCCACTAAAATAACCCTCAAATCCTTCATTCCTTCATGTAGTAGAGCTCATTTCTCGCTGGTTTGAGCTCGGTGGAGGCGTATCCCATCCGATTTCAAGATTTGGGGCTAGGGCTTGGAAAACCCATTAAATTCGTTCTTCAATCATGAGGTAGGGAGTTCTAACTTTCAATGTCACGCCCTCGATTTTCAACATAATATTAATAAAGGATTTCCATAAATAACATCTCATGGCTATCCATTCAATATCCCAAAATAATACAATGTCCCCCATTTCCGTAATTTCATTTCAGCATCCACTATTTCCAAATGTTACACCTTTGGCTCCAAGGCCCCAAATTAACATAAGTACTGAGTATTGAAAGAGAGTTAGGAGTTTACTACATTCCAAATCAAAAGATTTACAAATAGAGTTACAAATACATCTTTCAAAAGGATTTACAAAGATGGACAAGTAACTCCTCCACGTTAGCTTTCAAAATGTGTCCACATCCAAACATTTAGTCATGCTAGCTACTGCCCTGAGTTAGTACCTGAAGATGATGGAGGGTTTGAACTACACTAGCTCAGCAGGAAATTCTAATCTAACATTATATGCAAAAGAAATGCAAGGGTGATCAAGGGATAGGTATATGAATAAGGACAATACGATAATCAACACTCTTGACTTATTAACCTCGAAACAACATCAACTTGACGATCACCGTATAACTCACACTAAAACCATTCCCACCTTTTATGTGTCCGAAACCATCTCATCGTATGTGTCTTGAGCCGAAGCTCCTGTCGGGCTAATTATGGGACCCCGATATCCACTGCCAAGCACCCACCTAGAAGGTTGGGCCTTGAATGTTCAACATGAGCATTAGCTCCTGCCGGGCTAATTATGAGACCCCGATATCCCCTGCCAGGCACCCACCCGTCGATGGGCCCCGAATGTTCTCGTTGTGTCGATAAGTGTCCAGGAATCTCGTACTTACACAATGTGTCTTTTCATTTCATTTGTGATTTAAGGGATATTCAATGTAAAATTTTACAGAACAAGGGCAAGAGATACAAGGAAGATCCATGAACTCAACGGATTAATCATGTTATGAGGTGATTTGGAAGTATTTAGAACGAGTTAGAAACGATCAGGGGTCAAAACGATGAAGTTTGGAACAAAACAGCAAGAACTGTCCATAATGATCTGGTATCGATACAGCAAAAACGCCGTATCGATACAGAATGCAAATCAAAAATTCTAAAGCTTCTGTTTTCTTATGGTATCGATACGGCAGAAAGCCTGTATCGATACGGTGATGTCTCGAGCAGATTTTCAGGAGATTTTTGGGGATTCAACGAAAACAACCACAACATCAACCATACGCACGGATTCAAGACTAGAAAACATATCTTTTACATATATTGAGAGGTAGAATCCCAACCTCGAAGTTGAAGCACCAAACCCAAGAAGTTACGAGCCCTAACTTTCGAAAACCTTGATCCAACCGAAATACGACTTCCCCGAGCTCAAACCACCGAGATACGAGTCACAATACACGTAGGGATGAAAGATTTGAGGTAGTTTTGAGTGGGTTTAGAGTGAAATTTGGAGAGAGAGCAAGAGAAAGGGAGAGAGCCGAGAGAGAAGAAAGAGTCGAGTGAGGGAGAGGAGAGAAAAATAATTTTCTACTCTCTCACCCTCCTATATATACCCACAAATTCACAAATCACACTTGCACCCTCCAACTAACCATCTTATCACACTAGCCCCAAGTCACATAAACACAATTATTTCATATTCCTTCATTTATAAACATTAAAATTAAATAAATTAAATACAGGTCTCTACATTCAATATATGTTTATGACTTGTTTTTATTGCCTTGATTCGTCCACTGATCATTGTTGTGGTTGTTGTTGAAAAACCCATGAAAATCTGCTGAGAATTTGCTCGAACAACAATGTTATCGATACCTTTTGTAATCGTTATCGATACCTTTATGTTACCAGACCCAAAAAATCACTTGTTATCGATACCATTGGTCATTGTTATCGATTCCCTCGCGTCTGGAGTGCTTTTTAACCAAATGGTATTGATACCATTTTTATTAATATCGATACCTGTTGCTTATCTCTAGTTTTCACTGTTTTGCTTCATTTTTCGCCGTTTTGGTTTCCAATTACTTCCAACCTACTCTAATACTTCCCAAATGACCCTTAACTTGGTTACTCGTGTCTAATGACTTCATCGGATGTTTAGTATAACTTTAATACTCGTTTGGATATGATTTCACAAAATACTTTACGTTTCAAAGTTGGGTTTGAACGATACGAACTGGTCGGAAAAAGGATTTTGAAACTTTATGGACATGACGAGAACATATTAGGACATCCCAAATGGGTAAAGTGTTTGGCAGAGGACATTGGGGTCCTTTAATTGGCCCAATAGGAGCTATATGCTCATCTTTGATACTTCAGGACATCCCGATGGGTAAAGTGCCTGACAGAGGACATTGGGGTCCTTTTATTGGCCCAGTAGGAGCTTCGTCTCATGACACATGTACGAGACACATCTTGACTTATGGTGCTTTCAAAGTTGATCCATGAGACACATGAATGGTTTGAAATGAAAGGTTAGAATTGAATTGTTATTGTTGCCCTTCCGTTGGATGTAGTAGCCATTGTTCCTCTTGTGATCAACCCCATATTTCATATGCATACATTGTTAGATTAGAGCTTTCTACTGGGCTAGTGTAGCTCAAGCCTTACATCTTTTTCAGGTACTAACTCGGGGCAATAGTTACATGCTTGGAATGCTTGGGCGTGGACATAATTTTGAAAGCTAACTTAGGGAAGTTGCTTAGCCATCTTTGTAAATTATTTTTGAAAGATGTATTTGTAACTTCATTTGATATTATTTATGGTTTGGGAATATTGTAAACCTTAACTCTTGAACACTTGAATCTTTTGTTGATTTGGGCCGTGGAGCCAAGGATGTAATCTTTTGGAAATTAATGGAGAACAAAGTGTAATCAAAGAAATGGGAATGTCGAACTATTTCAGAGCATTGTACGGACTAATGTGATGTTTTATTTATGAAAATCCCTTTATATCTATGTTGAAAATCAAGGGTGTGACATCGACTAACTCCACCACCAAAAAATAGGAGTTTTTTTTGAATTCTTTGCATGTAGTGTTCCTGAATACACTAGCATATTGACTTCCGTCCATTGATCCAAACTTCATAGAAAGAAAAAAGTCATCTATGTATACTAAATACTAGCATAAAGTTCGTGCTATGCACCAAGTAGAATTAAGGATCCAAACAAATAAGAAACCACATTCTGTTCGTTCCCACATTTGTATGTCAACTTTCAAAGCCGTGCTTGAAGCCATCGAGGTTTCCAAAATTGCAAAATCGTATAGGTTTGTCTGCAAACTACACATGGTTGCATTCAAATATAGTATTCAATGTTTTTTCCTTTCTTTGGACTTGATTGTAAGGTTGTTAGTACAATCAATTTAGATTATACTAGTGTCCATGCATTGTATGAGATCTTTAGTTTGAAAGGGTCTGTGCATCCTAGAAAACCAAGGCCTAACATTATTTTATCTATTTTTCTATTTTTTAGTTTTTGAAAGAAGTAGAGGATCTGTGACAAAAATAAAAGGGCTTTCTATTAGGAGTGCCGAAAGCACACGGGTATTAAGTCTGTCATGATTTCTTTCTCTCTCTTTTTTTGTTATTTTTAGATGTCTTAGTTGACTTGTTTGAATTTTCTTTTCATGTAAGTATCTCCGTCTTTGATGTGTCCAGAGTTACAGGCTTAGTACTGAGAATGAAATTAATACACTTCCAGTGATTAAAAGAGTCGAGATAGACGCATGAGATAATCAGATAGTAGTGGTAGAGCAAAATATGAAAATCGACCCACTAATTGGTAAACATTCTAGCCACAAACTCAAATTGCATGACTTAAATATGTGTATACCATATAAACTGCGATTTTTAGCCTGCTAATGTGGAAATATATACTATTCAAAAATACTGCAATTTTTTCAGATGAACAAATAAATGTGTGCCCCATGTTTGAAAGAGTTAGCATGCATGACAATGCAGTAGAAGCAAGCGAAGAGCAAATTATTGAGATTGACCCAACAAATGGTACATATTTATAGTAAAAGTGACATGCGTTATATAGACTAGACTTCAATACCAAAAAAAAAAAAAACATCAATGTTTGAAAATATATTCATTTTTATCTGAATTTTAAAAGATACATATATATTTCAATACAATAAAATTAATCAAACCCAAATTGCTTTGCACATAAGTGTGGAAAATAACCTGCAGCTGCCACCCGAAATAGTTCAGTCACAAATGGATGCTCAAAGACTAATTGGAGTGTCAAATATAAATGGGAGCTCATTAAATGGTAAACACTCTATATTTTGTTATTAGCAGTTTTGTTCTTTCATGTTTTGCAATGTCGCTTTGTTCATCTCTATATTTTTAGAATGAGGTAATGAGGTAATCATTTTATAATGAGTACTACAACTTAGATATAACACATCTAAAACGGTTGAAATATTCATAAATTCATTTTAGGTATAATATAAAGATGGTCGTGAAAGACTCCATTGGCTCAATGGAACTCTTGTTAAAGGATACAAAAGCAAAATTTATCTTACAATGTGTCCCATCATATCTGAAGAAATTAATGTTAAGGGTAAATACTTAAAAGCTAGATATAAATCACACTATATAGAATTAAAAATAATAGAATAATACCCATATTTGTGATGTCTTGCCAAGATAATGGAGTGCAAATGCTCAAGGACTACATTTCTCAATTTTATGAATGCCTATATGTGTTTATTATTCCTACTCCAAAAATTGTCTTCCTTGACTATTGTGCCCCTGTGGTGACTTTAGTATTAAAAGTTGATTAGTCAGAAGAGTGTTGACACATTTTCAAATGTAATAAATGATTACAAAGATTGTAGGGGTGATAAGTTAGTCTTTTGATTTCATTGTCAGTTCATATTTTGTAATAAATTTAATAATTCTTAATCTTATTTATGTAGGAATGTCGGGTACTGGCAAAGGGACAATGGGTCGTCGTGATAAGAGCTGCAAGGACCCGTAATTTTAGAAATTATTAAAAGGTTTATTCGATATTGTAAATGAGGAAAATAAGAAATTTGTTGAGTTTATTTGATTTTGGGTTAATATGAAAGGATTGTTAGTGGAGGGAGTGCAACTGTGATTAGTGTATATGTTAGTATATATATAGGTGTGTATGTGGGAGTAGGGGATTATAAAATCCCAACTTTTTTCTCTCTCTCATCTCCGACCTCTCCCTCTCCCTCTTGCTCCCAATCGAAACCCACACAAACCCATCTCCATTTTACCTTCTCTTCACGTTTTTGAGCTTGAATTTCGTGGGTCAAGCTCAGGGAAGGAGGAACCGGTTGATTTTGAAATTTCGGGAGTCTAGGGCTTGGAAAATCTTGGGGTTTTGCTTTCTAAACTCGAGGTAGGGATTTCTTGCTCTAGCTATATGTTTATGAGTTGAATTTGCAGCTAAATTGTGCCTTGAATCATTGGTAGTTGTGTTGTGTTCTTCTTTGAAAATCTATAGAAAAATCTTTTCGAACTGCGCTGGTATCGATACCATTTAGCATTGGTATCGATACATTTGTGTTACAAACCCAAAAAATCATCTGGTATCGATACCACTAGTCTGAGGTATCGATACCCATGCGTCTGGAAAGCTTCTTGGTCAAGTGGTATCGATACCTAGCAATCGATACCATTTTGCTAGGTATCGATACCTTTGGTTTAGGGACAGTTTTTCAGCTTTGTTCTAAACTTTATCTTTTTGACTCCCGATCACTTCGAACACCTCTAAAACACCTTTAAACCATCTCTAACCTTGGTTACTCATCCTTTGATGATTCGTTGATCGTTTCCACTCTTCAAACAATCGTTAAGTGTCATCTAAGTTTCGTTGTAAATGGAAAATGTACCGTAAAGCTGGTTAGGAGTATCGTAGGCTATATGGGGTGCCGTAGTGAGTATTAAGGGTAGACGCCAGCATGTTTAACAGGATCTCTCATCCTTTTAATTCGTTGAACTATTAGTTCTCAATGGCGTTCGTTATCTAAGGTTTAAGTATCGATACAGGCAGGTCGTACGTCATATGCTTACTATGGGTTGGTAGGTTGCTAAGAGTATGGTGACATACGTGGGGAATGGTATGTGTTTATTCATTAGCCGATGTTATGATATAGTTGATTGTCTAGAATGCTTGAAGTGAAATCGATGTTGTGAAAGAACTGTTTGGAATGATTAAATTGTGATTGTTTGATTGACACGTACGGATATAACGAGATTTGACACTATGGGTATCACCATTCGGTGGAACGGCCAAAATAGTGAGATGACCGAGCTGAAAACGAATGGACGGTTATGCGATGTGCATTTCTACTAACCATCGAATTACAATATGACGAATGGACAGTTATGCGATGTGCGTTTCTGCTAACCAGCGATTTATGATGCATGGATTGATATTTGCTTATTGATGAAGGGATAAATGGTTAATTTTAGCAAAATTTTGTTTTAAGGATGGATTTTGGTTTTGGAAAGAGGGTTTTTACTAAAAATCCTCCGGCATTCTTAAGCGAATCAAGGGTTTCCGGTATTCGTGCACAGAATCAATGGACTCCGGCTATTCAAGCTCGAATCAACGGAGTGTGACCGTATTGGTCTTGTTTTCACAAATCATTTTGCAATCAAAAAGGAAAGTTTTTATGGGAAAGAGATTTGGTAATTGAAAATGTGAAATCGAGATTGGATGTCGAGTCCATACATGAAGTAAATGAGGTGGTTGAGAATCCGTTGTAGGTTTGTTAGCTTAGTACAGCTTCTAGTTTGAATTATGCATTTAGGAATCCCGATAAGATGATTTAAACATTGAAGTCGATGTCCGTTTGTTACTTGGTAAACCTTTGTTGCCCGTGTTCGTTCGTTAAAACTCATTCATTCCTAGTACATATTCTTCGCATTTTCATATAACTTGAGTATAGATTTTTTTACTGGGCTAGTTTAGCTCAACCTATCATTTTCAAGTCACTGTCATGGAGTGCTTAGAGTGCATGATGTTGTTATCAAGTAAAGCTATTGTCGGAGAATACTTGAAAATCTTTGCATTAACCAAACCACATTGTAATGTTTTTTATTTATTTATCTACTTTGGAATTCTGTAAATTTATTGGGCAAGTTTGTGGATTTGGGGAACTGAACTATCTTTTGGGATTATTAATTGTAACTCCTGTGAGAATTTAAATTATCAAATGTTATTCTTATTTATGTTGAAAAATCAAGGGCGTGACAAAAGCTCTGTTAAGACATTTGAAATTTCATAATGATATTTTATTTGTTTGATTAAGTTTTACAAATATATATTTGGTTTGACAATAGTTAATTTTTATTACGTGTGTTGGGGATTTATGAATTTTGAACTTTTTTGACCTACTTGAATATTTTTTGCACCTCAATTTGTCCTACGCATATACCCTAGTTTAGTTTGTTCCTTTCCATTTTTTGTGCATATACCGCAGTTTTTTTACTTTATTCCCAGCATGTCCTCCCTTTGCTCATTGTTCGAACCGTGCCTTCAGGCACGGACATTCACTAATATGTGTGTATATATATATATATATGTATATATATACACACACACACACCATGGATCAAGTGAGGGATCCTTTATTTTGTTAAAATGCGGAACTCTCATTTTCCGATCAAAATTTTGAAAATCTGAACCTTTCAATGTGTGCAGAACGTGATTTTAAGGGTCCCCGCGAGAAATCGGCAAAAAAAATGACCGGGAACGGCTTCATTCGAGCAGTTTTTTTTTTGAACTGTTCAATGAAAGTTGCTCGGATGAAGCCCGTCCCGGTCATTTTTTTTGCTGATATCTCACGAGGACCCTTAAAATCACGTTTTGATCACTTTGAGCAGCTCGGATCATGAAAATTCAATCGGGAAAGGGAGTCACGCATTTTAATAAAATGTTGGATCCCTCACCGGAACCTGACTGTATATATACACACACACACACACACACTTGGGCTGGTTTTGGGGGGGGAGTACTCTCGCCCCAAACCTGGGCGGGTTTGGAAATTTTTACCTCGACCTGATATCGAAAAATGAGGTGGAAAATCCGCCCCGTTCGGGGCAAGGCGGGTACGATTGCCATCCCTAGTGGACGATCCTGTTTGGGTCAATTGCAAACATTTTTGGGTTCGTTTTAATGATCGGGACCGTTGATGTTATTGTAACGCCCCGAATTTTTGGGTACGTTAAATAAAACATTTTATTGATGAAATCAACTGGAGTCTGGCTCCTTATTACAACAAAACTCCCACAAGAGTTCAATATTACAAAAGGGAGGGAAACTAGGGTTTCCTAACTACAGCTCCTCTTGCTTCTCCATCCTAGCCAGCTTCTTGGCTCAGAACGCCTCCAAGGTGAAGATCTCGCCCTGTTCGTCTATGGGATCTGACACGTTATATCGGCGTCGCCACCCATATAATATGCCAGGGTCACCAAAAGGTAACACCGTGAGCTACGAAAGCTCAATAGAGTAACCCTACCCACTAACCCTTAACTTACAAACAAAGGATCATAGAAATCAAATAAATGACGATAACACATCCACATTCACTATCTAACGTTGGTGTCCAAGATTTCCTGATTTCTCCTATGCGACTCGTCGTAGACCGTTTCAACGTTTTCCGCTTACAAAACCATCTTTCAAAATCCTTGGCATTGGCTCCGTACCGCGGATAACCAAGCCACACACCCAACCTCGGTTCCGCCGCGCCGGGTTCCCGAGTATCCTCACAATGGTTCCGCCGCGCCGGTTTTCCATTGGCACACAATTGCATTGGCTCCTCTCCGCGGATAACCAAGCTATACCTCACCATGGTTCCGCCGGTCCGGGATCCCATGGGAACGCACACACACAACCTCACAATGGTTCCGCTATTCCGGATTCCCATTGGAACACACACACACACACACATAATGCCATCGAAATGGTCATTATGTAGTTTCTAAGATATCTTCTTTTTCGGAAAAACATATTCCTCTTGTTAAACCACACCCTAGGTGCCATGTTTCTATTTTCTCGGTTCTTGTGTCTCGTTAACGTGCAAAACTTCGCGGTAGTACTTTCACATCAACAATCATATAACATTCAACAAGATCATCCAACTCTATTCTACATAGCATGCTTGAAACATCTTGAAAGTAAACCATGCATTTCCATTATTTAATAAAAGATAACCTTATCTACTTTTAAAAGTAATAATCAAAGTTACTACTAATAACATTCTATTCTTTAACAAATGATTTAAAAACAACACTAGAGTTAGGGTAAGAAATATCCTACCTTGATCCGAAACTAGTCGGGGCCGAATAAGCAAGGTTGGAAAGTTCTATGGGCGGTGAAACTCCAAATCTGGACCGATCTTTGGAGGGCAGTAACTCGGTCAATCTTTGGCCGAATAGGCTTTTTCTTGGGTCTAAATTGAAGCTCAAGAAATTCTCTACAACTTCTGTGAAGAAAGTTGATCCTAGAAACTACTGTAAGTAGGAGAAAAATGGTGATGAAGGAGAAGACAGTAAGCTGTCTGGAAATGGAAATCCGAGAATTTCACTGAACTTCGGATGCCAATATCTTGGTCATTTCTTGACCGATTGGGGTGGTTCTTGAGCCTAACTTGAAGCTCTCGAAGTGTTCTACAACTTTCCCGAAGGAAGTTGGTTCTAAAAACTACTCTAAGAAGGAGAAAACTGGGGATTTACAAAGGGACAGTAGGCTGCCCAGAAATCAGAAATGGTTTCTAGAGAGAAGGAAGAGCAAATGAGAAGGTGTGTGTTCAAATGGCAAGAGAATGGCTCTATTTATAGGCCAAGGCATGCCCTCTCCCTCTCCCTCAAGGCCGGCCCCCCTCCCTCTCACTCTTCCTCAAATTTTGACACTTGGCAAGAGATCTTTGAAAGATCAAGGCCAACCTAGGCTTGCATGGCTAGTTGGTGTACCTTGGATTTGATCTTGGGAGACATGGTGGGCAAGTTTGTACAAGATTCTTGTTTAAACAATAATAGAAGGACAATGGAGGTTAATGGAGGGTTAGTTACTTAGCTAGGAAGAAAGATACACCAAGATATGAAGTACAAGGAAAGATCAAGCCAAGTACTACCTTCTTTCTCTTCTTTTTCTCTCTCTCTCTCTCCCTCCTCTCTCTCTTGGCCGAATCTCACTCTCTCCCCTCCCTCTCAACCGGCCTCTCCTCTCTCTCTCTCTCTCTCCTCTCTCCCTTGTTAGTACACTAGCTATACACATATATGTATTATCACATGCAAGAATACAACTTAAAATAGTAGTACTTTTGTACTAGGGATCAAAGAAGACTTAAAGACTAAGGTTTAACTAATAAGCACATGTGTACTCTAGGAAATTATTAAATCTTCCATGTACTTAAAAATGACATAGCCATGGTACCTTGTGATCTAGGAAGATCAAAACCCCAATAAAAAAAATAGTTTAAGGGTACCTTAGGAATCTTGGTACTAAGTACCTTCCCATTAAAATATAGTTGTGCTTTCACATATGGTTTAAAAGAAAGACTTAATTAATAAAATCCCATGGTACTTTGAAAGACTAAGCCTTTATCCATTGGGTAAAAATTCCCCTAACTTCTATTATCCAATGGATAATAGTTATTAGGTCATTTATATACTAAAATAATCAAAAATGTCCTTTAAAGTAATTAAAAAGTCTATTTTTCAATATTCTTAGTACTTTGACCAAGTATACTTTTAATATAAACAATTGGGGTTTCTATTATCCAATGGATAATAGTTTCCCTAACTTTTATTGTCCAATGAACAAAGAATAAAACCAAACATATTAAAAATAAAATGGATAATCAATTCTTGTTCTAGGGTTCAAAAGGTTCAAAAGGTCCAAGAGGGGCAAAACGGTCCATTTGCGGTAACTAGATGGCTTTCTAGTTTAGTTCCTCCAACCGGATGGTTAGAAGCTAATTAGGCTTGCTAAATAGGACTAAAGTGCAAGAAACGAAATTTGAAGTGCAAAAACGTAATTTTGACAAACCACAAGAGTATTAAAATAAAATTCAAATATTTAGTGAAATTTTTACTGACTAAAAATCAGGGTTGTTACAGTTATGCACGTCAAAATTCAAGCTAATGGAATATATTTTAATACATATATCTATGTATATAAATCTTGCCAAAAATGGGTTTTATCTAGTGTTGTAATATTTTTTAAACCTATTTTTTTAAAGATAAATGTGTTTTAAGATTAAATTAAACGATGTTTGATTAATATGAATTTTGACATGCCTAATGTTTTCGACAAAGTCTACAATATAAAGAGTCTCGGTCATCAAAATAAATCCTAAAAAGATCCAAAATGCCCGGACAGGACCATCTAGTCTCTTTAAGTGACCGGAGAGGATTATGGTCCTTGTTAGAAGTATGGTCTATGCTCAAGTATGGCCAGGCCAATCCCGAATAAATACTACTCCCTCCGTCCCGGTTTGTTTATTCCCTTTTTGACTTTTTGATAGCGTTTGACCTCTCAAAGAATTGGTTATAATTTTCAATTCGTAATGTTTTTAATATTCAATATGAATCTTGTTTGATAGATCTCAATTAGTTTTATTATACAAAATCTTCAAAATATATTATAAAATATAAGATATAAGCATATTTTTGAAAGACACATATTTCGACAATTAGACAAACAAACCAGGACGGAGGGAGTAGTAATTGTGGACCCAATCAGATGGGCAAAAACACGTTCAAGCTTATTTTTGTTTCTGTTTTTGTTTTTAAACGTTCAAGCTAATTTAATTAAATTCCGTAAGCTTTGTTTGGAAACCGCATTACTACCGCATGGAAAAACGGAAACAGACCGACAGGGAAGCAGCATCCCATGAAAAATCTCCTTTCCAATTTCCAATGGCCCCACCCACACTTTACCCTAAACTTTCCCCAGATTCCTATCTCCATCTCCATGACTCCGTCTTCCCAATCTTCAAACGAAGGAACAACCTTTTCCTCTCTACTTTCTCTCTCCAGAGTCTGTCTAAATACTAATACCGCAGCAGCTGTAGGATCCATTCCAATCAGCCTATTCTCAAACTCTTGCCAAATTTGCGGCAACGATCACGGCTTCCGGTACCACGTTCACCGTAAATATATGCACGTAGTGACGTAGTGTCAGTCAGACTCAGACCCACTTGTTGAATTGTATGTATACTGTACTTCTCTCCCAGAGAGATGGAGAATTGGAAATCACCCCGCGATGGCTACCACCCTTGTACTTCTTCCCTCAGAGATGTCACATACAGGTTCAACCCCTCTCTCTCTCTCTCTCTCTCTCTCTCTCTCTAGAGTTTAATATGTTTGATGCCTGAATTAAGTGGTTTACCACAGTATTTTTAGGATCTTACCTTTCAATCATATTGTTATCTGGAGTATGCAGGGTTTGGGTCATCTAAATCCTATCCTTGATGTGAATTTTTTGTACGAGGTATGTTTGGAACTAGGTTTTGTTATGTGCTTGTTGGAAATAATTGTACTTGACGTAAAGTTGGATGGTGAAGAAAAATATAGGTTTAAGGTTGAATTAGAGCCTCATTTGCAAAACCAATTAGTTTTGGAGAATATTACAGTTTGATTATTGGATGGCTGACTTTTCTAGATTAATTAGCCGGGTAACAAAGTTCATGCAGTGAAACGCAGTTTGTGAAAAATCTGAACTTTCCAAAATCGCCAAAGTTTGAAATAGATTTCGAAGTCTATATTTAAGTCCTTTTCTTTTGGGCATAGGTACTGTTAGAGACTCCGCCCAATTGATTCCGTGATTGCACTGTGCAAGTTGTTGCTCTGATGCATGAAGGTTTAAGACCCATCCAGAGCACCCTTCGTACAACTTCGATTTCGCACTCTAGACTCCTCTTTTGACCCGCTTTCGTGTTTTGGACTTGGCGAAGGCATGGGAATTCTAGACAACAAGGCTTGCTGTGCATGCTTTAGGTGCTGGCCAATCGCGCAAGCTCTCTACAAGTGCCTAATTGCAAAATGTTGCTCAGATTGAAGAGTGTGTGCAGGGGAAGTTAAAAAGCATGCGAGCGCCTAGGTGCTACCTATTGCGTGGAACCGTTTAGGCTTTTATGAGAAAATCTTTCACATTCCTCTACATTTCTTGGAGAATGAAAACATACTATCAAATTTTGTATTTTTCTAGTTGAATTTACTACCTACATTTTTTCTAGCCAATTTTCTGGTACACAAAGAACTATTATTGTGGCAGATTGGCTTTGTTTACATCATGTTGGATAAGTTTCTGTTTATGGTCATCAATTGGATCAAATTCATAGGGTTTCATGGTTTTGTGTGGGCGAGATACATTAACGGCCCTGGGCTGTGAATTATTTACTGGGGTTGTTTTGATTTTGCGAATCTGGGAATATAGCGATATGGGCTTGAGTAACAGTTATGGTTTTGATCATGGTTAGTACTTTCAAGTTTTCAACACCTGGGTTTATTACTCTCTTCAGGTAGAGCCATTGTGTGTAAGTGTGCTCCAAAATTCGTGAGTTGATTCCAGCCGCTCTGGGGATTATTTGCTGCCAAGATATGTTAAGTGAGCACTGAAGATTGATATTATTATATGGGAGTTAGTTGAGGCTTGTAGCAAATCCTTCATAGAAAATTTGACAGTACTTTCAAGGAAGGAGTATGATGGACCTTACAACAAATAGCAGGCCTCTATCTAATCTGGCAGGCCTCAAAGCTAATTTGACAAGCCTTACAATCAGCTTGACAGGCCTTCTAGAAATTTTGACAACTAGCCTTCAGTAAATTTGACATGCTTTCATGTGACTATATCAGTCTCAAGAACAAAGGTGGGAAGGCCTGCCAAGTGTTCAGGCCTACTGTACTTATGAC
Organism: Rhododendron mucronatum var. ripense; assembly: GCA_019656295.1. NCBI lineage: Eukaryota > Viridiplantae > Streptophyta > Magnoliopsida > Ericales > Ericaceae > Rhododendron > Rhododendron mucronatum. Next base: position 3,291,363 of record BPLT01000038.1, on the reverse strand, counting down.
AGGTCTTGGGAGTTCTCACCAGCTAAGAAACATGGACGCAGATTCATATACAGACATGTGAGACATCAATTTCCGAGGCAATTTGTAAATATCAACATATATATACACACACACACACGCACGCGCACATACACATACACAGACACATATATGTAATTATGTATATATTACCGAGTATCGTACCAAAGACAACCCAAACTAATGAAAACCAACACTAATTCTACACGTCACTAGATGATTCGAAGAGTTCCTAGTCGGAGCAAATCAAGATTGAGATCTGGTGCTGGTGGCTGATCTGATGCATTTGAACATGATCGACAATAGAGTGGAAAGGTTCGTAAACAGGGAGAGGATTAGACGATCTTGAGATTCAGGTTTTCAATCATCTTGCTGTTTAAAAATCTTTTTTCCTCCTTCATATTCCAGCCTTATGTTTAAAATAATACATTTGCTCTCCTATATATCTTTGTAAGGTCAAAATAGTTCATCGTCATGTCCCCCTGACATGTCGTATTCGGATACACCACTGGCCGTGACCCATACGTGTGCAGGACCACGTGTGTCATAGTTGTGTCGGTTTCCCATATTTTTTCCAACAGGGATACACTGACCAGTTAGGCGTTTCAGTGCTCCGTAGCTTGCAAGAGGCAACATGGAGATTGGATCCAAGGAGGTCAAGTGCTGGTCAACAGGTGGCCAGAGGTTCTGTTGACATGTGGCAAGCAGGGGTGACGCCATTCAGCCAGATTTTCCAAACATTTACTGAGTAAATTTTTTTTTCCATTTGTAGACCTACTGCTAGTTGACACCACTACAAGAAAACTATTGAACCCATACATTTTTAAGAAGTGTATTAGCTTTCACGTGATCACTAGGTAAAAAGGTACTATTAGTACTAGGAGCCTACTAAATCTACTCCTACAAAGATACTTGAAGTCATTTGACTTCCTTTTTTTTTTTTTGGCATGTTGTTCACCTGTACCGTATGTTTTCAAATCGGGATACGTATCGTGTATCGGAAGATACGTTAACAAAATCTAATCTACAATTAAGAGATAGTTATAATTAATTACACTGTAAAAATCTAGTGTACATATGAAAAACAATTGTTTTTAATGCAACAAATAAGTTCATAGGAATAAAAATTTCAAGTCTCCCAATTAGGGTCCATCAGATTGAGGCTTTTGAGTGCCTTGGTTAAGGAAAGAGAAGAAGAGTCCTTATCTGATTCATGTAAGACATGATCAACATACGTTTCTTCTATTCGAGCTCTAATGGATTGATTTTTAGTTTTTTTTTTTTTAAAATGGTTTCAATGTCGCCCCAATTAGATTAAAGGATTTAGAACGCATTTGGAGTTCTGCTTCTTAAAATATTGTATAATTTTTGTTTAATAAGTAATCATTGGATACTATCTAATTGGGATACACGAATGTATCGCAGGTTACACCATCGTATCATAGGATATTTATACAAACACGATACAAAGGGGGATACATATAGTTTTTGAAAGGAGACGGTATGAATCATAGGATACGTATCGTGTATCATAGGATTAAGAGGCAAATAGATGTAACATACAAACGATTGCGAACAACTATTGTATAACCTGTGGTTAACCTTTTGAGCCACGTGGTTAGGCTATGGGTAAGTAGGTCGGCTAGCGCGGGTTGTTATAGGGCCTACACCAACCGGAAGTGTAGGGCAGGTCCCGCGAGGAGACATCTTGGGTGGGCCCGACAAGTGAGGTACTTGGGCAGGTCCCACATGAGACGAGCTTGACTTGCTTAAGCAGGTATTTGTCCTACTCCTACATCGCTTGAAGTGGAAGTTGTTGGACCATGTGGTGCAACGGGGACGTTTTGAGCCATGCGGGGGAGATTGTAATGTCCCACATCGGGGGAAAAAAGGGGAAATTATGTAATATATAAATGATTGCTAATAGCTGTATAACCTGAGGTTAACCTTTTGAGTCATGTGGTTAGGCTAACTAATTAGATTTTATTAGTAATTATTTTATTTCATTTTATAAAGGTCCAACTTAAGTCACTTAATTTGTGCGCGAGTGGAAGCGTGAGGGCGACCGTGAAAGTGTCTTTGAATCACATCTCAAACTACTAAATTTTGTGAGATCGAAGATTGAAAGCGCAAGTTCAGTGCGAAGATTGAAAGTAGGAACAAAAGACATTTTGAAGGATTATGTGACTAAAGGTCTAACCTTTTCCCTTCCCTCTTACTTTTTAATCAAATACAGAGAGGGCTGATAGCATGGGTCTCGCCATGTCCGGAATCCCCAAAAGCGATCGCCGAGAAACCGCCGATTTGCCCCCATAAATGATCTGGAGAAGACCCATCCATTGAGATCCATTACACCAGTGAAAACCACCAGCATTCACTGTCTCGTTACCCGCCCATCAATTTTTGAAAATGGGAAAAGAAGAGCAGATCAGAACGGAAGGGTGGGCGAGAGAGAGAGGGAGGGAGGAGGAGGCCTGGCGGCGGCGCCTCCCCCACCCAAGGAAACCCTATTTTTGAAACTCTAGAGAGAGGGGGGGAGAGGAACGAAAAGTTGAGAGAGAGAGAGAGGGAGAGAGAGTTGCTTGTGATTTGCAATTCATTCATTCAGTTGTTCCCAGCATATAAGCAACTGGGTAGGATTTGGTGTCATGTACAGCTATCCTAAATGCTACAATGAAGAAGACCAACTCTCAAATGGGAATTGATGCGACTTAATTTGCTCCATTTGCATTCTTTAGGTTCACAATTGCTTCAATAATATGGGGTGTGTTTTAACATTTTATCATGATTTTGGTGGACTACATCTTTGAGGAGAGTGACCGCTTTATACTTCCAATCACAATTTAGTTTCTCCATGCAGCTGTGGCAATTGTGGGCATGAATTGAACCTGAGCTCCTCTGGTCGGAATACATCTACCATCGGTTCAAAATACGGAAAATCCATAAAGCGAGGGATCATATCATTCTTCTACATTGATGAGAGCAGGTTTACTCAAGTGGAAGAATTAAGATGTGGTCCGTTCATTTCCAAGAACTCTTGGGGTTTGTTCCGCCGGAGAACAAAGCTTCTATGCCGGAAATGCGGCAACCTCATCGGAATGGCTTACGATGATCACGATTCAGCTTACCCACTTGTAACTGATGGTTTGGATTCTGCCTCAGGCACTGAAATCTCCAACCGTAGAAAATACGATGTCAGAATCCGTGCTTTGCAGCCTTCCTCGACTGGAGAAGTTGGTATTCCACTTGCTGTGTAATGTACCGGTATAACGTTCCAACTGAATCCACCAAATGGGAGAAAGTACTTATACAACAGATTTATTTATTGTCTTTTGATTTGTTATTTTATAACATAGAAAAATGAAAGAAAGTATGCCTCGCCGTTGTGTGTTCTCTATTTCTCGATTGGCTGTGCCTTGTAAATGAGCATTTTAGATGCTTTAAAATAAAAGCTTGTGTGAATTCCGCGATGCTAATTGGTGCTATGCTATGTGTAATTGCTCAGGTGACTAATTTCGTGAATCTTTATATTTTGCCCCACTTTGGGATTGTGAGGGTGAAAGATAACACAATTAGATGATTGAATTTACATTTCTAGTTGTTATGGCTGGGAATCTTGTGATTCCCATGACTCTGGATTGGGATTCATACTCATGCCTGCAAATACTTGTACCGTGCAACACCTTTGGGGATGAAAATAAGCACTACCTTTAGGCCATGTTTGGATTTTGTTATTTTTTTCTTTTAATTTGTTCTTGCGGCTAGCTATGCTTGGATGTTGAATTTTGATTTCTTGAAGCTATCTAACATTTGGATCTTGGATTTCTATCCTCGAATGAAAAGATAATGAAGGGGAAAAGAATGGTGTGAAGGAAGATAATTTTGTCTTGCGGTTCACTTAAAATAAAATAAAAAGAGAAGATGTAGAATACCTGAAATTTACTTATTAATTTTGCAGTTGGATTCGAAAAACGAGTAGGCAGTAGAAGAACCCTATTATTCTTTTGTTATTGATAGAAAAACAAAAATGTAGAAGTGAGATTTTTCTTGTGTGTTTTTTGCATAACAAAATCCAAGTAGACGTGGAGTCTGAGAACCATCTAGGTTCAAAAGAAATGGTAGAGACAAAACGCAAGCTTCCCTAGCTACTAGTAATCCAAGATCCAAATTAACAAAGTATTGGAGCTTCAATTTTGATGATTGGGGCGGATTTTGTGTTGTTTAAAAGACAGAAAAAGTAAAAGTCGCGTAGTATAGATGTTAGAAGGTCAGTGACTCGGGGGGTTTACCGGGTAGCATGCAGTATGCTGCTAGTTTTCTTATGAATAGCTAGCTTATAGTTAACCACTGGTTTATGTTTCTGGGAAGTGTGTTAACATGGTAAAAACCGCATTCAGTCTCTTTGCTACTTCACCGCTGCTAGTTTGCTTTTCCCACCAGGGTAAGATTGAGATTTTGTTAGTTAGCGAAGCATGGAAAATCAGTACATCGATCCGAGCCCTCATTGTAGAGTGCGAGCACAATGTGAATAATCCCAATTAATGCCTCCGTAACTCAAAACAAAATTACGAACCTCAGCTATAGAATCCGCAATCATCTGAGCTCTATACCCAGTTGAGTTGAGCAATAAAATTGTAGCGAAACTGGAATTAAGAGGAAAGTGCAAAAGAAACCAAATACATAGAATCTGAACACACACACACACGCACAGCACAGCACATATATATTAGTATCTAGATTATCCAACCCCAGGTGAAACCCTAGAGTTCGAATCCTCTATATATACCACTACTTTCAGTATATTTTTTGCCATTGGAACAAAGCATCGATCGAGTTAAGAAGTTTTTTTATTTACTCCATCTTTCAAATGTCATACATATATGCATCAACCAATGGCCAAAAATACTCGGCTATGGGTACATGAATATTTTGCTTGCAGAGAATTTGAGGGGAACTTCAACCTCATGGCAACGTGACGCCGGCCATGTGTCATACTCTGTCAAACTAATGGCGGGAAATAATAATAATACTCCTAATATGGAGTGATAATTAAATGATTCCATAGTAAATAGTTGTGGTTTTTCACTGACAACGTACATTAAAAGCTCAACTCGTTGGGGGAGAGATTGGAAAACTTTCCCTTATCAGCGACCAAGCAAAAATCCAGCCTAAAAGTGAATATGTAGAATAATTTGTTGGAAAAATGGTAGATTTGTTTGAATATTTTGGTGAGCCTAAATATGTACAAAATGCATTTTAAGTATGAATGAGAATTGCAAAAGCCAATGGACGCGCACACGCTGTCATCGAACACCTAAATTAGGCTAGGGCCTGGGCCGGGACTCAAGATTCGTGGGCCTGCGACCTATGTTTCAAGGTCTGTGGTCTAGTTTAGGCTGGTTTGAAATTGATTGTGGTTTATTGGGTCAGAACCTGGATGATCCAGTTGCAGAATCAATCGTTCTCGGCTGATTAATGCTAGGTTGAATGCCTAGAATAAAACCCACGATTTGATTATGGAATTAAATGCTAGATTAATAACTGTAGCAATTTTATTTTATTTTTTGAAAATGAATTCCCCGAATTTAATTCCCTATATTCAATATGAAATATATATTGAATTTGCCCTGTTGAATGAGTAGGCTTCCCTTTTGAATTCTCTTATTCAATGAGAAGGCTCCTCCTCGGCTATGTTATGAGAGCTTCTCCCTTTGTTTCAACACACCGAAAATTGGAGCTCCTCTTCCTTCCTATACTTCTTCCTTTCTGGAGAAAGAGTACAGACAAAATTTTGTTCGACGGACAGTCTATGACGGTGCTCCAGCGATTGAGTGAGAACCGAGTCAATCTTGGAAGATGAACACCGACATAACCTCTAGCACCGGCGAGACGGCAAATTTGTCTTTACTTTTAAGGGCACTGTGATTTAACACAGATCTCGGTTTGCAATTTCTATTACCTTTTCACAGTTTATGTTTCATATTTTGTTGTTTCGTTTCATGTAAATTCTGTACCTGTTTGTAAATTCTATTATTGTTTTTCGTACTGTTTTCCTACAGAATCATATCACGTGGACTGTTCTAGCCTGAATTGTACTAGAGCTAGGATTTAGGACAAGATAAAAATGAAGAAATTATTTTTTCCCAAAAAATGGAAAAATTTAATGAGGAGTCCTACATATGTTTCTAAAAATCATACTACACACAACTTCGGACAACTTAAAATCTTTCAATGCACATAAGTTCTCTTGCCCCTCTATGTCCATTTTGTTCTTCGCAGATGATCTAATTCTCTTTGCCAAAGCTTCTTTGGACCATATTATGGGCTGTTTGGACTCTTTCTGTGATGATGCGGGCCGAAGCATCAACAGAAGCTTTGGATACACATAAGTTCATATGCGAACGATTCCGAATACAATTATATTTGAAGTTGTGTTTTAAATTAGCGTGCTTGGAATATATGTTATCATTAATTGCTTGCTTTCGAAGACTGGACAAAACAATGTGCCTCTTTAAAGTTGTTTGACTTGGGCTTTCAAAAGTAGCCCTTTATCCAACAGTGAAAGGAAAATAAAGCTTCTGCCCTTTGTTGTTCTTGCCATATCCTGTTGATTTCTAATGCACATGGATAGGGTTGAGGGGTCCTCTCCATAACTCTAATTTCCCTTCTCTCTCTCCTCTCTTTTGCTATCTTTATCCTATTCACCACATAAAAGCTTCCAGGCATGTGCTTTGAAAGTTTTTTAGTAAAGGCCGAGACTAGCTTCTTTCATTTCTTTTTCTCGACCGCGAGGAGTATGTGGACTAGCTTACGCGCAGCTCGATTATTCCTGTCCTTAGTCCGATCAAAGCTTGACTATCCACGTCGAGACTAGGGGATTTGTCTCTTGCGGCCTAACCCCAAAAAGTTGCTAAGTTTCAGACTCAAGATGTCTTATAGCTCATTCATATTGCCACTTGAGCTACCCTTGGAGTTATAGTACCCCGACCAATTGGGGTTAGGCCTAGATTTCTCGTGTAATGTTTTAAAACTAAATATCGGAACAGAAAGTAGAAAAGTATTCTGAATTCAAACAAGATTGAGAGCCTAATTGATTTTGTTTAATATTGTTCCTGTAAAATCTGCATTTTCCCAGCCCAAATGAGCAAAAATCTTCAGCGACATGTGGTAAACTAGGAAAAATTAAAATACAGATTTGCAGTTTTCTGTTGATTTTATGAAATTCACCTTTTTCCCGTGTTATCTCCGTGTGGACCTATTAATTAGTACCTACTTTATTCATATGAGAGACAATTCAAAGCACCAACTAACTTTGTTCAGAGTTAGTTTTAACTTTTTTATGAACTCCAGGAGAAATTTTTCAGTGCCGGGTGGGCACAGGTCACGTGGTGTCAAATACGCATCTCGGCTGTCCAAAATACCAAACGTATTTTAAACGGTCCAGATTTGTTTGGGCTTGAGAGGGTGTTTTGGTAATTTCACACTAAAAATTACCCAAACAGATCTGGGCCGTTCAAAAAATGTTTGGACGGCCGAGATGGTGCTCGGCACCACATGGCCCGTGCCCGCCAGGCACTGAAAATCTTCTCGAACTCCAGAGTCTAGACTTTAACTGAGCTTTTCACTATTATTTGGCATGAGTATCAATATTAATTATATCATCGTTCGTGTTATTCGAATTTTCCGTTGGTAAAGTGAATGAGGTCTACCCAGAACATGGTCAAGCAAGCCAGCCGGCAATGCCTCAGCTTCAAAAAAAGATAGTCAATTCGTTCTCAAAAAAAGCATCGAAAAAGTTCGGAAAAAAATCCGTCGGTAGCATTAAATTTTAGGGAAAATGACGGCCCAGGACGTGTTTTGATAATTAATACTTTTTAAAGATATGCTAAGAAAAATTGTTAATGAACAAAAAGTCGTTGGCCGGTATGCCCTTGGCAATGCAAAATAGCATGATAGTGGTTCAAAAAATTAATCGTAGTTTCAATTCGTACTAGCTACTTCTAAAAGGAGGAAATTTTTTGAAAGTAAAGGGGTTTTTACATTCCCATTTATCTCATAAACACACTCTCCTTTTTTTTAATTTTTGGTCTTCTTTTAAGTAAGTTTACAAGACTAGCCTTTCATGAATGAATTCTTGTACACTTGGAAGGGTAATATTGTTGATTCACATCATAAAATGACAAAAAATAAATTGAATTATAAAAAAAAGGGAGTGTCAAATTCAAGGACCTTTTCGAAAATGACACCCAACTCGCTCACTAATTATTAGTCAATTTCTAGTTGTTTGTTTCAACTTTGAAGGAATAGATTAGAACATGGACAAAAGAATTACTGCGACAATTTGATGGACGTAACGAATTCCATACATTTTTGTGTGACAATACAAAAACAATACTCCATCCGTCCCAATTTGATAGTCCTTTTTAGGAGTTCATGCCACTTTTCAATTAATTATATATTGTAATTTATTATGTTTTATGTGATTTTAAAAATATTGTATTGTAGAACTAATCAAAATCTATCAAACAAAATCTATATTAGATATGAAATTTATAACCAATTTAAAAATATAACTAATTTTTTATCCGATTGTAATAAAAAGAACGAGTATTAAATTGGGGAGGGAGAATCTATTTCAAAATACTAACCGATTACAAGGATTCCGAGTCACCAGAGAAGTTTGAGTCACAAACATTAGCATGACTGCAATAAAATTTAAGACAAGACCGTTGTGTTCAGTTTTAATTCTTTTTTTCACAGTTCCCAAAGATTTTCTCTACCATTATTACTTTATTTATCTATCAATCTCTCTCCACTCATTATTTCAAAAAAAAATTCTCAAAACCCAAACCAAACAAAGCCTAATCCCTAACACAGTCGAGGCATAAGAATAATTTGAGTCACACCCTCTCCATATTAAAAGTAGAGAGCATGAATACATAAAAAAAAAATATTGGAGGAGGTCTAGGAAACAACAACATGCACAATATATATTTTGCACAACATCCTTATGTAGCAGTATCTCCTTGATAGTGGTTTTTTTTTTCGTTGGTAGTTGAAAACTAACAGTCCATTCAGTTGTGATGAGACACTGCTACATCAGCAACATGTTATGCAAAATATCGTGCATGCTGTTCTGTTCCTAGAACTTTCTCAAAAAATATTGTGCATATTTTATCTAAGCCTCAAGGTCAAGATAAATTGTGGGACTCTTTTTACGTCATCATTTAGTTGATTTAAATGCTTTTGTTAATGAAGTAAGGTGGTGTTCCGATTTCTTAAAAAAGAACTTTTTAGAAAAGGAAGGTAATTTCAATTTTAAAAATCATGTGTTTATGCAAATAATTTTCCTACCAATATGGATCTTGTTTGATAGATTTCATTGAGATCTTTTATACGGTACAAAAAAAATCAAAAAATTGTTTTTCATTATATTTGAGTTTAAAAATTGAAGAAAAAAAACTTTTAAAAAAAGAAGGGTCAGTGGAACACCCCCGCAAGATGGGATTTATGACTTGTCATTTCCGTCCAACCAATTAATTTGAACCTTTTTGTCATCATCCATGGTGGTCCTTTGACGAAAACGGTCTTTATGGCTAGATCAAGCATGGGACCACTTTAGTACACTAGAATTCTTCATCAGACAAAGTGGAGGACCAAAGTAATTAAAGAAGCCTCGGTCCGTAAATTTATCCTCTAAAAGATGAAAAAAAAAGTATTTGCATCAATTGATCACCCGTAAGTCCCGTCCTCTAGTACCATATTATTGGCATTTTCAAACTACAAGTTACAAAGAGTGGATCTTTTGGTTTGAATTAACAATAACACAGAAGAACACATCATTAATTCAACAAGAATTTTGAACAAAAACCAAATTAGTTCGTGTAAAGTACCAAGAAGCTAATTTGATCGACTTTACAAATATGGGAGAGAATTAGGGAGGGTAATCACTTTTGGGCTCTTTCCTCAGCTCCTCCTTAGAAGTAGGAAAACTGTTTGAATCAAGAATTAGAAATATTTCAACCAAAAGCACATTTTGGTGAGGGGAGTGATTTTCACACTCCCCAAATTGTTAACGAACGCTGCTACCCACACAAATGAATTGTGCATAGACGAGCATCTATAGTCATCAGATTGAGCTGATTTTTGGCATGAACCATTGAAAAAGTGTTTTACATTTAATGAACGGCTCTGATTATTTGTGTGGGACCTACCACAGGTCTCACAAAAAAATTTGTGCACAATCTGTGTACGAATCGCCTGTGTGGATAGACTTTAATTGTTAACAATTTGGAAAGCGCGAAAATCAACTCCATACTGATTATCACACTCCCAGTGAGAGTGCAGTTAATAATTTGGAGAGTGCGAAAATCACTCCCCTTTTGGTGACAATAATACTCCATCTCAAAATCTTAATTTGAGAATTTTTCGTGATGAACTAACATTTGGAAGGGGAGCAAGAGCATCTTCAACTCATCTCTAAAAGTCTAAAATGGATAATGGATGTGACATATTGGAGGAAGATTCTGTGATTTATTCTCATTTTTTACACTTTATGAGAGAATATAGGAGAGTCTCATCGTACTTTTAGAAATTTTGTCACCAAAATGGGAGTAGAATCTCCATATTTGGAGAACCAAAGACAATTTGGAGACTCAAATATCTATAAAGTAGGATGAGTCCCTCATAGATTATCTCATAAAGTGGAAATAAATTACAAAATTTCCCTCTAATATGTCACATCCGATGGGTTGGAGATGCTCTAAAAGTTCATTAATTTTTCTTTTTCACTTCACAATATCGATAACATATGACTTTATATCCAGATCGTGGCCAAAAATCACAATCTTTTAAAAAAAAAAAGACCCTTTATTTCATGCCTGATCTCCTCCTCTTTGTCAGACTCCTTATCCACCCAGTACTCCTCACCTTCACCCCTTCCACCACCTTACTGCTGCCAACGTGGCACACACCACTCCCGTTGGTGGGCTTCTTCCACCTGCTGAGCTGGAACAAGTGCCCAATACGCTTCCTCCACCTCAGCGATCTGCCACGTGGCTTTGGAAGCTCCACCACAGTACTGTCGGTGGTGTCCTTGCCCTTGCTCCTGCTCCGAGGGATGTTGCAGTAATCTAGAGAGGCATTAGAGACTAATTTGCTCTTCTCCCAAGAGGGAACTCCATTTTCCTCGAATTTGATTGATATGAAAGAGTCTGCAAAAAGACAACTTTGAGAATTTTATCACAAAATGTCTCCACTTTTTGGAACATACATCCATACATACTTATTAACTTATATACATGCATATAGTGGTATATATCCTATGATCGATGTAATTAACACAAACATGTTCACAATACTTGGGACAGTAATGATACAGACACGCTTACAGTCATCTAGATCCAACATCGGCTCCACCTGTGTGGGAGGTCTGTGGCTTCACAATTATTTCTATATTTGAGGTAGACGATATGGTAATCCCACTTCACTTTTAATTTGGGAATTACATTCTTAAAATGCAACAGAGATATCTTATCACGCCACGGTAGGTGTTAGGAATTGAACTCCTTATTCAACTCACAACGCCATATGGATCTTGGAAACTAGGATCACAAAAATCGCAAGAAAACAGAAATAGTACGTACATAACGAACAAGAAAAAAAAGAACACAAGATATACGTGGAAAACCTCAACGCGAGAAAAAATCATGGGAACTACACCAGTCCACTATGAAATCGAATCAAGAGTACAAGTCTTCTCGCAATCTCTCTGAGACCTGCGTTTTCTCTCGCCTCTCTGTTTTTTCTCTAAAAACACGTTAACCTAATTACATACAAACTGCAGTATAAAATAGGTCGGATCCTATGTGAAAATCACACCCTAAGTCCTTGAAATATCATTTTCGCTACAGTTCGGTATGCTCCTAAAGTCGCACCCCGAACTGCGGCACTTTGTGCTATGGGGGCTCCGCCCCCACACCCTCGGGTTAAACTGAAGGTTGTCTGCACCCCTAACAGTAGGTAGAGTCAAGATTTTGACCCAAGATGCATGTGAGCCAAACTAGGTTAAAGAAAAATTTCATCATAGGAGATTTTTAAAATCCCTTGTGTTCTTAAAGAAAGGCATTGTTCATCATTGTAAAAAAATTGCCTTTAAAAGATGAGATTAAATTATTTACACTGGCAATGTAAACACTTATATATATCCACCTTTTGGGTAACGTTTACATACTTATCTTATGAGTAATGCAATAAAAATAACGCAAAAGGATATGGTTGAGCTACCGGTTTGTCCTGTTAATTTTTTAAAACAGAGAAACCATCAAATCGTGTTTTTAGTAGTAAAGAAGGAATGCTACGGGCACGTCAGTTGGTGAAATTAATTATCAATATGAATTACGGAATTGATTTTTGCACTCCTCTTTTTATAATACACACTCCTATTTTTGTCTTTATCAACTTAAATTTACAATCTTACCCTTTATTCAATACATTTTTTCACACATTCAAGGACAATATTATAAATTTATGTGGATAAAAACAAAAACAAAAAGGGAGTGTGGATGCTTAAAAGGGAAGTGCGATAATCATTTTCCCATGAATTAATTCCAAAAGAATAAACTTGGTTTATAGACGTCACAGTTCTATGTATATATATAGGTCATGATTTCCCTACAAACATGGAATTTACTGATGAGTTATGAATGAAGAATTCTTTCGTTTGAATTTTGAAGCAATCAACACATGAACTTAATTAAAATTAATGATAGTATTTACTCAAAATTATATGTCAGGATCAAGTGCTTATCATCTCACCAAAACTCGCAGATAATGGTAAATGCGCAATTTTATTTTCTTATACTAAAGTGTAACAAGCCTCAAGTGCCACGGTTCAACCCACGTGGTTAGGATGTTGGCCTGCTACCAACATTATACTAATAGATAAACAATTTCACACAACATTCATACATATATGGTCTTGTATCTTTTGGAATACTTATGTTTATTGATTACAACATCTTGTCGAAAGATACCCAATTTTTTCACATCATGATTTTAAGATTACAACAATCAAGTCTTTGGAAATGGGTTCATTAATTTATCCTAATCAATTTCTCTACACGTGTACTAATTTTTGGCAAATAATTAAGGAACAATAATTCACCAGAGAAAGGATGACAGAGCTCAATAGAAAAAAAGAATTCATATAGTCAACCCTAATTGATTGAGACATAAGGCTCGGTTTGGTTTGGTAATTCACCATAGAAAAGACCCGTAAATTATGACTTTATAATGCATCTTCATCTATATATGTGCGTGTGTGCGCGCGTGTACTTGTGTGTGAGTGTGGTTGCAGAGGGAAGTTGATGGTATTAAATAGCGTACAAATTTGATTCCCGAAATAATTTTCACAATCTTTTTTTATACACCACGCTCCTTTTTTTCTCTGTTAACAAAAAATACATATACTTTCAACACAAAAAACCAAAAATAAAAAGTGTGTGAATATATAAAACGGGGAGGGTGAAAATCACTACCCTTTAGATTAGTATGGAGAAGTTACCTTCTGGACTAGTTGAGGCATCGCTGCAAGAGTAATCAAATGGCTTGTGCTCATGAGACTTGAGAAGTGAACCCAAAGCAAAAATCTTAGGGAGGGTAATGATGGAAGAAGGCCTAAATCTAATCCTCTGTTTGGCACTCTGATTTCTTGATCTGTAGGAGGAGTCTTCACCTGATTGCTTGGCTGCAAGGATTACTAGTCTCTCATTCAAGCAAATGGGACACACCCCTATGACCACCTGTTCCTGATGGAAATAGCAGCACGGCTGCTGCTCTTTTTCCCTGTACTCAGTTTTCATGTGGAAATGGTAGAGAGAGAGAGAGAGAGAGAGAGAGAGAGAGAGAGAGAGTATTGAATAGATATGTTGGCAGATGTATCTATATTAGTATTCTATTTATGAAGGCGTAGTTAGAAGAAGATGGTACAACTTCTATATCATGGAGGGTGGAAGTCTGTTTAAGGCATTCAAGATTGTCCCACTAGTTGGGCCATTTTCAAGTCCCTAGCTAGTTTGCTGACTTTCTGTTTTAGTTATTTAAGTTTTAAAGGGCTGTTTTCACTTATATCCCCAACTATGCAAAATGCCTTTATATGGTCCCTAAACAATTGAGATTGTTGCAATTTAAGTCCAATCCACAATATTTGCTCTCAAAATACACGAGTTTTGTCAGATATGCTTTGTCTACTGTTAAAAAAAAAAAAAAAAAATTGATCGAGTATCGATTACCTTCTTTGCATATAAAACTCATTGCTAGTTATACAAAAGTTGATCGAAACATGGAGAGTTGAATAATGCTAGATTTATGGAAAAGTGGAGATCCATGATCTAGGGTTATTGAACTAGAAAATTAGGTTTTCTCTTTGAAAGTGTGATAGACGAAATTAGTAAATAGCCAGACCACATAATCCCTAGGCTTTTTTTTATTGTACTTTTGGTTTGTCTTATGATATTTTTTTCTTTCTTTTCATTGATTTTTTTTTTCCAGGGATTGATAATCTCTCTCCATAATTGTCCTAGTGAAAAGTTTTGTCATCCATTTTTGTAGTACAAGCACACATCTGATGGAAATTGTCTATTTTGAGACCAAATTGTACGTACATATTGGACTTGATTGCAACTATCTCGATAGTTTAGGGATCAAATCAGCTTTTTTAAAACTTAACGTGTCCATGTAAACACATTTTGAATAGTTGAGGTGATAAAAGTGAAAATATCCCCTATTTAAACATAAATGATAAACTCTCATGTCATGTTTAACCAAAAAACTTACAACTCTAAAGTTCACCGCATAGACTGATTTCATTAGAGTTAATAGTACCTAGAAGGTTTTACAATCGATTTCTTATTATTCAAGCCGATCATTTTTCGGTTGTGTACTTAAATTGTAATTTTATCCATTAATTTCTTAGACCCCAAAAAAATGAATTAGTCATGTACACAATTAGCTTTGATAAGTGATTATGACTATATGCACAATCAATCTTGTAAAAGAAAAAAATGGACGATGACGAACAAATTAATATGTGCCGAAACTTAATTCGTCTATCTTATCCACGACAAATATGATATTTTTATATCCAAACTAAATTTTTGTATCAATAAGGGAAAATGACGGCTAAGGACGTGTTTTGATAATTAATACCCGTCAATGACATTTTCAGCATTAACAAATGTTCTCAGCATGTGCTTAATGGGTATTAATTATCAAAACGCGTCCTGGGCCGTCATTTTTCCTTTCAATAATCATTACAAATTCGGGATGAGCCCATGAAGGCCCAAAACTGGAACACATGCAATAAGAAATTGGATGTGAGCCTCTTTCCAGCTTGCAATATATTTACCCTTTCATAATTCTTGGTTACCATATATACAAGTTATTGTTGTCTTAAAAGGAAAATACATTTCTTGTACATGCAACACTGTAGTTAAATCGTTGCCACTCTTCGTTTGGTTCTGGTTGTCTGTCTTTTTTTTGGTGGTCATGAATCAAGATCAGAGATATATATCTCTATGTATAGAATAATACTAAACCAATGGTTTGTTGATGATCTTGAACGAAATAAAAATACTCCCTCCGTCCCTTTTTAAGTATCTTGCTTCGTAACTCCAACTTATTAAAAAGACATCATCATTATACCTTTTACATCAACTTTTTCCTCAACTCTTCATACTTACCCATCATCATTACATTTTTACTCACTAACTTTTGAAAATGGAATTTACTTTTAAGGACAAAATAGACAATGCACTAACTTTACAAAATGGACACTTATTAAGGGACAGCCCAAAATGGCATACTGAACTCTAAATAAGGGACGGAGGGAGTACTATATATTCTTTTACTTGACGTCCAACAGGCAACAACCACTCGTACATTAATGGTTTACATGGCATGCAGTAAGTGGAGGAATTAAAGTCATCAACTATTGTACAATTATATGTTTTTCGTTGTCCTGCTTAATTACTATCTGATGTGGAACACGTGGAGGCCCAATTTCATGATCAGCTGGACCAAGCCAAGCCCCGGAAGTCCAAACGATGTTTAACAGGAATTGTATCAAGAATACCGAAGAAAACCTGAGTCAAAACAAATGTTCCAAGGTACTTTTGATTTGCAATTTTATTGATAAAAGTTATGAAAGTTTAATAATTGAATAGGTTACAGCCACTTTTATAAGACTCTAACCCTAGAAATCCTACTGCAAAAAAAATAATAAATCATGCCAAAACAAGTGGCAGTAATTAAAAAATATTTCCTAATAAATTAAAGTAAAATCCTAATTCTTGTAAATCAAGAATCCTAATAAAGACAGAAATAAAAATCAAACCGAATACGGAAAGTTAATAATTCTAATCTAAACGAAAATATTTCCAGCCAAAATCTTATTCAAAGACAACAAAAATAAGATACGAAAACTCTCCATTTTTGTCCTATATCAGTCTCCTTTTCTTAAAAAGATCTCGCCCTCGAGTTCTCATTAAAAACTTGTCACCTTCCATTTCAAAAAAATAGATATTTTGAATACTTCAACCTCTCACTTGTCTTCAAAAAATAATTCAAAAAAAGTATTTATGCAATGATTTTTTCTCTTCATGCTTCGACTTGTTGATAGTATCCACTAGATGGGAATTGAAAATCAAATCAAACTTCTCAATACCAAGAAAATCAACAACGTAAATTTTATGCACACTTTGTGGGTTCCCTCGATATTGTCCTATCTTAAAATTGGTTGGCACTTCTTTGTAAGAAAATCGATTTTTTACAACAAATATATTTTCTTGAAGTGTTGCAGTGAACTCCGTTGTGGGTGATTCGTCAAACCCAAATACACAAATCTTCAATACATTATATTTCACAAAGCGTTACGAGTTATTAGAGTAAATACCAAGCAATTTCTGAAAGTCAACAAACTAGCCATGTTCTTTCAACTTCAAGTTACACACTTCTTAATTGTATTGATGGATATGAGATTCCCGAAGAGGAAGGAGATCGAGTTAAAGTAGAGAAGGTGGTATTTGTTGAGCCAAATATCGAAGAAACAATGGAGGTCAATGTAGAATGCAATCATTATGGGTGCATTGGAGTTGATGATAAAGAGAAAGTTGACCTTCATATTAGCGAAAAAGAAGAATGTAAAATTAAAGTTCATGATCAAGATGAAATTGGCATCGATACTTGTGTGCAAAAGAATATTGAAATTATTTCAGATGAGATTTTCTTCAATCAAATCATGCACAGGAATTTTATCAAGAATACCGAAGAAAACCTGAGTCAATACAAATGTTCCAAGGTACTTTTGATTTGCAATATTATTGATAAAAGTCATGAAAGTTTAATAACTGAATAGGTTACAGCCCTTTTTATAAGACCCTAACCTTAGAAATCCTACTGTAAAAGAAATAATAAACCATGCCAAAATAAGCGGTAGTAAATAAAAAATATTTCCTAATTAATTAAAGTAAAATCCTAATTCTTGTAGATCAAGAATTCTAATAAAGGCAGAAATCAAAATCAAACCGAATATGGAAAATTAATAATTCTAAGGGAAAATTTTAAAATGGCACCTAAACTTTCGCTTCAATGTTACAGAAACACCTAAACTTCATTTTATTTCAATTAAACACCTAGACTTCCAAAATTCCCAAATTAAGACACCTCCTGTTAGCCTCCGTTGATGTGGCACATTTCAGGCGTTAAATGGGTCCACTAGACATGTTAGGAAGTGAACTCATTGCACACAATCCCCTCTTCTCTCTCTGTTTTTTTTTTTTGGGTAAACCCTCTCTCTCTCCCTCCACGAATGCTTCCCTCTTTCACCCACCCCTCCTCTGATCCTCCTTCCTCCCCTCCACTCATCCTCCTCCGACGACGAGGCTACCGTAGCAGCGGTTAACTCCATTGCCTATCTCTCTCTCTCTCTCTCTGTACATCACCACCAAATCCCAGTCACTGTACAACAGCGCGCCATGTGCGTCGTGTACCACGAGCCTCCAAACGTACAACCTGACCGGAGGATCCATCAGGAGCTTCTCCGATTGCACCGTGTACCCGTCGATTTACGCCGCTGCCTACGACAACCGGTTTGGCCCCGCCAATCACGGTAGGACTCAGTGTTTCTTCAGTTTCAATTTGTCCAATTCCTCCGGTTCCAGTAATAACCAGAGAAAGATTTTGATTTGGGTAGTTGTGATACTTTTTGTGGTTTTCTGTTCCTGGGTTTTGTGTTTTATGGAACAAATTGGGGAAAAAGAATAGAAGGCTGTTGAAATGGAATTGATTAACCAGAGTACTACTTTAGTTTAGGTACACATTTGATGATTGCGCTATTGGAACAACTAGCGGGCTGGCCTCGGAGAAGGAGGAGGAATGGACGGGGAGACGAGCGGCGACAGAAGAGGTGGTGGAGGGGAGGAGGGAAGACAGGTGGGTGAAAGAGGGAGGGAGGGAGGGAGGCGTGGAGAGAGAGAGAGAGAGAGAAAGGGGGATTTTGATTATGTGCTTTGCAATGGCGGAGTGTTATGTGCCAATGGGGTAGTTAACGGGAGAAAAACGCCACGTCACCACGTTTGTTGACAAATTGGACGGAAAATAATAACAGGTGTCTTAATTTGGGGATTTTAGAAGTCTAGGTGTTTAATTAAAATAAAGTGAAATTTAGGTGTTTCTGTGACATTGGAGCGAAAGTTTAGGTGCCATTTTGAAATTTTCCCTAATTCTAATCTAAACGAAAATATTCCTAACCAAAATCTTATTCTGAAACAACAAAAATAAAATACGAAAACTCTCCATTTTTGTCCTACATCAATCTCCTTTTCTTCAAAAGAACTCGCCCTCAAGTTCTCATTAGAAACTTGCCACCTTCCATTCCAAAGAAATAGATATTTTGAATACCTCAACCTCTCGCCTGTTTTCAAAAAATGATTCAAAGAAAAGTATATATGCAATGATTTTTTCTATTCATGCTTCGACTTGTTGATAGTATCCACCAGATGGGAATTTAAAATCAAATCAAATTTCTCAACACCAAGAGAATCAACAACGTAAATTTTATGCTCACTTTGTGGGTTCCCTCGATGTTGTCCCATCTTAAAATTGGTTGGCACTTCTTTGTAAGAAAATCAATTTTCCGCAACAAATATATTTTTTTGTTGTGTTGCAGTCCACTCCATTGTGGGTGGTTCGTCAAGCCCAAATACATAAATCTTCAATACATTATATTTCACAAAGCGTTACGAGTTATTAGAGTAAATACCAAGCAATTTCTGAAAGTCAACAAACTAGCCATGCTCTTTCAACTTCAAGTTTCACACTTCTTTTTTGTATTGATGGATATAAGATTGCCGAAGAGGAAGGAGATCTATTTAAACTAGAGAAGGTGGTATTTGTTGAACCTAATATCGAAAAAACAATGGAGGTCGATGTAGAATGCAATCATTATGGGTGCATTGAAGCTGATGATAATGAGAAAGTTGACCGTTATATTAGCGAAAAAGAAGAATGCAAAGTTTAAGTTCATGATCAAGATGAAATTGGCAACGATACTTGTGTGCAAAAGAATATTGAAATTATTTCAAATGAGGTTTTCTTCAATCAAATCATGCACAGGAATTGTATCAAGAATACCGAAGAAAACCTGAGGCAAAACAAATGTTTCAAGGTACTTTTGATTTGTAATATTATTGATAAAAGTCATGAAAGTTTAATAACTGAATAGGTTATAGCGCTTTTTATAAACCCTAACCCTAGAAATCCTACTGTAAAAGAAAATAATAAATCATGCCAAAACAAGCGGTAGTAAATAAAAAATATTTCATAATTAATTAAAGTAAAATATTAATTCTTGAAGATCAAGAATCCTAATTAAGACAGAAATCAAAATCAAACCGAATACGGAAAATTAATAATTCTAAGTTAAACGAAAATATTCCTAGCCAAAATCTTATTCTAAAACAGCAAAAATAAAATACGAAAACTCTCTATTTTTGTCCTACATTAGTCTCATTTTCTTCAAAAGAACTCGCCCTCGAGTGCTCATTAGAAACTTGCCACCTTCCATTCCAAATAAATAGATATTTTGAATACTTCAACCTCTCGTCTGTCTTCAAAAAATGATTCAAAGATAAGTGTTTATGCAATGATTTTTTCTCTTCATACTTCGACTTGATGATAGTATCTACTACATGGGAATTGAAAATTAAATCAAACTTCTCAACACCAAGAAAATCAACAACGTAAATTTTATGCTCACTTTATGGGTTCCCTCGATATTGTCCCATCTTAAAATAGGTTGACACTTCTTTGTAAGAAAATCGTATTTTCACAACAAATATATTTTCTTGTAGTGTTTCAGTCAACTCCGTTGTGGGTGATTCGCCAAGCCCAAAAACAAAAATCTTCAATGCAATACTTTTCACAAAGAATTACGAGATATTTGAGTAAATACCTAACAATTTCTGAAAGTCAACAAACTAGCCATGTTATTTTAACTTTAAGTTCCACAATTCTTATTTGTATTGATGGATATGAGATTGCTGAAGAGGTAGCAGATTGAATTAAATTAGAGAAGGTGGTATTTGTTGAACCTAATATCGAAGAAACAATGGAGGTCGATATAGAATGCAATCATTATGGGTGCATTGGAGCTGATGATTCAGAGAAAGTTGACCTTTATATTAACGAAAAAGAAGAATGCAAAATTAAAGTTCATGATCAATATGAAATTGGCATCGATACTTGTCTGCAAAAGAATATTGAAATTATTTCAGATAAGGTTTTCCTCAATCAAATCATGCACAGAAATTTTATAAAGAATACTGAAAAAAACTTGAATCAAAACAAATATTCCAAGGTACTTTTGATTTGCAATATTATTGATAAAAGTTATGAAAATTTAATAATTGAATAGGTTACAATACTTTTTATAAACCCTAACCCTATAAATCTTACTGTAAAGAAATAATAAATCATGTCAAAACAAGTGGCAGTAAATAAAAAATATTTCATAATTAATTGAAGTAAAATCATAATTCTTGTAGATCAATAATCCTAATAAAGGCAGGAAAAAAAAATTAAACCGAATACGGAAAATTAATAATTCTAATTTAAACGAATATATTCCTAGCCAAAATCTTATTCTAAAACAATAAAAATAAAATACGAAAACTCTCCATTTTTGTTCTACATCAGTCTCATTTTCTTCAAAAGAACTCGCCCTCGAGTTCTCATTAGAAACTTGACACCTTCCATTCCAAAGAAATAGAGATTTTGAATACTTCAACCTCTCGCCTGTTTTCAAAAAATGATTCAAAATAAAAGTGTTTATGCAATGATTTTTTCTCTTCATGCATCCACTTGTTGATACTATCTACTAGATGGGAATTGAAAATCAAATCATACTTCTCAACACCAAGAAAATCAACAATGTAAATTTTATGCTGACTTTATGGGTTCCCTCGATGTTGTCCCATCTTAAAATTCGTTGGCAATTCTTTGTAAGAAAATCGAATTTTCACAACAAATATATTTTCTTGTAGTATTGCAGTCAACTCCGTTGAGGTTGATTCGTCAAGCCCAAATTCACAAATCTTCAATGCAACATTTTTCACAAAGAGTTACGAGTTATTTGAGTAAATACCAAGCAATTTCTGAAAGTCAACAAACTAGCCAAGTTCTTTCAACTTCAAGTTCCACACTTCTTAATTGTATTGATGGATATGAGATTGCCAAACAGGAAGGAGATCGAGTTAAACTAGAGAATGTGGTATTTGTTGAACCTAATATCGAAGAAATAATGGAGGTCGGTGTAGAATGCAATCATTATGGGTGCATTGGAGCTGATGATAAAGAGAAAGTTGACCTTTATATTAGCGAAAAAGAAGAATGCAAAGTTGAAATTCATGATCAAGATGAAATTGGAATCGACACTTGTGTGCAAAAGAATATTGAAATTATTTCAGATGAGGTTTTCCTCAAACAAAATCATGCACATGAATCTTATCAAGAATTCCGAAAAAAACCTAAGTCAAAACAAATGTTCCAAGGTACTTTTGATTTGCAATATTATTGATAAAAGTTACGAAAGTTTAATAACTGAATAGGTTACAGCCCTTTTTATAAATGCTAACCCTAGAAATCCTACTATAAATGAAATAATAATTCATGTCAAAATAAGCGGCAGTAAATAAAAAATATTTCCTTATTAATTAAAGTAAAATCCTAATTTTTGTAAATCAAGAATCCTAATAAAGGCAGAAATCAAAATCAAAATCAAACCGAATACAGAAAGTTAACAATTCTAAACTAATCGAAAATATTCCTTGCCAAAATCTTATTCTAAATCAACAAAAATAAAATACGAAAACTCTCCATTTTTGTCCTACATCAGTATCCTTTACTTCATAAGGAGTCGACCTCGAGTTCTCATTAGAAACTTGCAACCTTCCATTCCAAAGTAATAGATATTTTGAATACTTCAACATCTCGCCTGTCTTCAAAAAATGAATCAAAGTAAAGTGTTTTTGCAATTATTTTTTTTTTCTATTCACGCTTCAACTTGTTGGTAGTATCCCATAGATGGGAATTGAAAATCAAATCAAATTTCTCAACATCAAGAAAATCAAGAACGTAAATTTTATGCTGATTTTGTGGGTTTCCTCGATGTTGTCCCATCTTAAAATGAGTTGGCACTTCTTTGTCAGAAAATCGATTTTTTACAACAAATATGTTTTCTTCTAGTGTTGCAGTCAACTTCGTTGTGGGTGATTCGTCTAGCCCAAATACACAAATCTTAATTGCAATATTTTTCACAAAGAGTTACGAGTTATTTGAGTAAATACCAAGCAATTTCTGAAAGTCAACAAACTAGCCATGTTCTTTCAACTTAAAGTTCCACACTTCTTAATTGTATTGATGGATTTGAGATTGTGGAAGAGAAGGAGATCGAGTTAAACTAGAGAATGTGGTATTTGTTGAACCCAATATAGAAGAAACAATAAAGGTCGATGTAGAATCCAATCATTATAGGTGCATTGGAGCTAGGGGTGTATACGAGCCGAGCCGAGCCGAGCTTCGGCGAGCTCGAGCTCGGCTCGTTTCCTTAACGAGCCCAAAAGTCAAGCTCGAGCTCGGCTCGAGCCTTAACGAGCCGAGCCCTTATCGAGCCGAGCTTAGCCATTTACTAAACGAGCCTCTCTTAATCGAGCCGAGCCTCCCTTAACGAGCCGAGCTTTTGTCGAACGAGCCGAGCTCTACTCCGCTCGTTTAGTAAACGAGCCGAATACTCGAGCTCGAGCTCGGCTCGTTTAGTAAACGAGCCGAGCCGAGCCGAGCTTTAACGAGACGAGCCGAGCCGAGCTCGCGAGTAGCTCGGCTCACTTACAGCCCTAATTGGAGCTGATGATAAAGAGAAAGTTCACCTTTATATTAGCGAAAAAAAAGAATGCAAAATTGAAGTACATGATCAAAATGAAATTGGGATCGATACATGTGTGCAAAATAACATTGAAATTATTTCAGATGGGGTTTTTCTTGAAACACATCATGCACAGGAATTTTATCAACAATACTGAAGAAAACCTGAGTTAAAACAAATGTTCCAAGGTACTTTTGATTTGCAATATTATTGATAAAAGTTATGAAAGTTTAATAATTGAATAGGTTATAGCCTTTTTTATAAACCCTAACCCTAGAAATTCTACTGCAAAAGAAATAATAAATCATGTCAAAACAAGCGGCTGTAAATAAAAAATATTTCCTTATTAATTAAAGTAAAATCCTAATTCTTGTAGATCAATAATCCTAATAAAGGCACAAATCAAAATCAAACCGAATACGGAAAGTTTATAATTTTAAACTAAATGAAAATATTCCTAACCAAAATCTTATTCTAAAACAACAAAAATAATTTACGGAAACTCTCCATTTTTTTTTCAACATCAGTCTCAATTTCTTCAAAAGAACTCGCTCACGAGTTCTAATTACAAACTTGCCACCTTCCATTTCAAAAAAATAGATATTTTGAATACTTCAACCTTTCGCTGTCTTCACAAAAATGATTCAAAGAAAAGTTTTTATGCAATGATTTTTTCTCTTAATGCTTCTACTTGTTGATAGTATCCACTAGCGGAAATTGAAAATCAAATCAAACTTCTCAACACGAAGAAAATCAACAACGTAAATTTTATGCTGACTTTGTGGGTTCCCTCGATGTAGTCCCATCTTAAAATTGGTTGGCACTTCTTTGTAAGAAAACCGATTTTTCACAACGAATATATCTTCTTGTAGTGTTGCAGTTAACTCCGTTGTGGGTGATTCGTTAAGTCCAAATCTACAAATCTTCAATGCAATATTTTTCACAAAGAGTTACGAGTTATTTCAGAAAATACCAAGCAATTTCTGAAAATCAAAAAACTAGCCAAGTTCTTTCAACTTCAAGTTCCACACTTCTTAATTGTATTGGTGGATATGAGATTGCCGAAGAGGAAGGAGATCGAGTTAAACTATAGAAGATGGTATTTATTGAACCTAATATCGAAGAAACTATGGAGATCGATGTAGAATGCACTCATTATGGGTGCAATAATGCTGATGATAAAGAGAAAGTTGACCATTATTTTAGCGAAAAAGAAGAATGCAAAATTGAAGTTTATGATCCAGATGAAATTGGCATCAATACTTGTGCGTAAAAGAATATTTAAAATCAATTCAGATCAAGCTTTCTTCAATCTAATCATGGACAGGAATTGTATCAAGAATACCGAAGAAACTTGAGTCAAAACAAATGTTCCAATGTACTTTTGATTTGCAATATCAGTAATAAAAGTTATGAAAGTTAAATAATTGAATAGGTTACAACCCTTTTTATAGACACTAACCCTAGAAATCCTACTGTAAAAAAATAATAAATATTGCCAAAACAAGCGGTGGTAAATAAAAAATATTTTCTAATTAATTAAAGTAAAATCGTAATTCTTGTAGATCAAAAATCCTAATAAAGGCATAAATCAAAATCAAAACTAATACAGAATATTTATAATTCTAATTGAAACGAAAATATTCTTAACCAAAATATTATTCCAAAACAACAAAAATAAAATACGAAAACACTCCATTTTTATCCTACATCAGTCTCCTGTTGTTGAAAAGAACTCGCCCTCGAGTTCTATTAGAAACTTGCTACCTTACATTCCAAAAAAATAGATATTTTGGATACTTCAACCTCTCGCCTGTTTTCAAAAATTGATTCAAAGAAAAGTGTTTCTGCAATGATTTTTTCTCTTCATGCTTCGACTTGTTGATAGTATGCACTAGATGGGAATTGAAAATCAAATCAAACTTCGCAACCCCAAGAAAATCAACAACGTAAATTTTATGCTGATTTTGTGGGTTCCCTCGATGTTGTTTAATCTTAAAATTGGTTGGCACTTCTTTGTAAGAAAATCGATTTTTCACAACAAATATATTTTCTTGTAGTGTTGCAGTCAAGTCCGTTGTGGATGATTTGTCATGCACAAATACACAAATCTTCAATGGAATATTTTTCACAAAAAGTAACGAGTTATTTGAATAAATACCAAGCACTGTCTGAAAGTCAACAAACTAACCAAGTTCCTTCAACTTCAAGTTCCACACTTCTTAATTGTATTGATGGATATGAAATTGCTGAAGATGAAGGAGATCGAGTTAAATTAGAGAATGTGGTATTTGTTGAACCCAATATAGAAGAAACAATAAAGGTCGACGTAGAATCCAATCATTATAGGTGCATTGGAGCTGATAATAAAGAGAAAGTTCACCTTTCTATTAGCGAAAAAGAAGAATGCAAAATTGAAGTACATGATCAAGATGAAATTGGGATCGATACATGTGTGCAAAATAACATTGAAAATATTTCAAATGGGGTTTTTCTTAAAACAAATCATGTACAGGAATTTTATGAACAATACCGAAGAAAACCTGAGTTAAAACAAATGTTCCAAGGTACTTTTGATTTGCAATATTATTGATAAAAGTTATGAAAGTTTAATAATTGAATAGGTTACTGCCCTTTTTATAAACCCTAACCCTAGAAATTCTACTGCAAAAGAAATAATAAATCATGCCAAAACAAGCGGCAGTAAATAAAAAAAATTTCCTAATTAATTAAAGTAAAATCCTAATTCTTGTTGATTAATAATCCTAATAAAGGCAAAAATCAAAATCAAACCGAATACGGAAAGTTCATAATTCTAAACTAAACGAAAATATTCATAACCAAAATCTTATTCTAAAACAACAAAAATAATTTACGGAAACTCTCCATTTTTTTTCTACATCAGTATCAATTTCTTCAAAAGAACTCGTGGGAACTTGCCACCTTCCATTTCAAAAAAATTGATATTTTGAATACTTCAACATCTCGCTGTCTTCAAAAAATGATTCAAAGAAAAGTGTTTATGCAATGATTTTGTCTCTTCATGCTTCTACTTGTTGATAGCATCCACTAGACGGGAATTAAAAATCAAATGAAACTTGTCAACACCAAGAAAATCAACAACGTAAATTTTATGCTGACTTTGTGGGTTCTCTCGATGTAGTCCCTTCTTAAAATTGGTTGGCACTTCTTTGTAAGAAAACCGATTTTTCACAACAAATATATCTTCTTGTAGTGTTGCAGTTAACTCCGTTGTGGGTGATTCGTCATGCCCAAATCTACAAATTTTCAATGCAATATTTTTCACAAAGAGTTACGAGTTATTTGAGTAAATACCAAGCAATTTCTGAAAGTCAAAAAACTAGCCAAGTTCTTTCAACTTCAAGTTCCACACTTCTTAATTGTATTGATGGATATGAGATTGCAGAAGAGAAAGGAGATCGAGTTAAACTATAGAAGATGGTATTTATTGAACCTAATATCGAAGAAACTATGGAGATCGATGTAGAATGCACTCATTATGGGTGCATTGATGCTGATGATAAAGAGAAAGTTGACCATTATTTTAGCGAAAAGAAGAATGCAAAATTGAAGTTCATGATCCAGATGAAATTGGCATCGATACTTGTGCGCAAAAGAATATTGAAAATCATTTCAGATTAAGCTTTCTTCAATATAATCGTGGACAGGAATTGTGTCAAGAATATCGGAGAAACTTGAGTCAAAACAAATGTTCCAATGTACTTTTGATTTGCAATATCAGTAATAAAATTATGAAAGTTTAATAATTGAATAGGTCACAGCCCTTTTTATAAACACTAAACCTAGAAATCCTACTCTAAAAAAATAATGAATCTCGCCAAAACAAGCGGTAGTAAATAAAAAATATTTCCTAAATAATGAAAGTAAAATCATAATTCTTGTAGATCAAAAATCTTAATAAAGGCAGAAATCAAAATCAAAAAGAATACGGAATGTTTATAATTGTAATTTAAACGAAAATATTCCTAGCCAAAATATTATTCTAAAACAACAAAAATAAAATACGAAAACACTCCATTTTTATCCTTCATCAGTCTCCTGTTGTTCAAAAGAACTCGCCCTCGAGTTCTTATTAGAAACTTGCTACCTTCCATTCCAAAGAAATAGATATTTTGAATACTTCAACCTTCCGCCTGTTTTCAAAAATTGATTCAAAGAAAAGTGTTTCTGCAATGATTTTTCTATTCATGCTTCGACTTGTTGATAGTATCCACTAGATGGGAATTGAAAATCAAATCAAACTTCGTAACCCTAAGAAAATCAACAATGTAAGTTTTATTCTGATTTTGTGAGTTCCCCGATGTTGTCCTATCTTAAAATTAGTTGGCACTTCTTTGTAAGAAAATTGATTTTTCACAACAAATATATTTTCTTGTAGTGTTGCAGTCAACTCCGTTGTGGGTGATTCGTCATGCCCAAATACACAAATCTTCAATGGAATATTTTTCACAAAAAGTAATGAGTTATTTGAGTAAATACCAAGCACTATCTGAAAGTCAACAAACTAGCCAAGTTCTTTCAATTTCAAGTTCCACACTTCTTAATTGTATTGATGGATATGAGATTGCCGAAGATAAAGGAGATCGAGTTAAATTAGAGAATGTGGTATTTGTTGAACCCAATATAGAAGAAACAATAAAGGTCGACGTAGAATCCAATCATTATAGGTGCATTGGAGCTGATGATAAAGAGAAAGTTCACCTTTATATTAGCAAAAAAGAAGAATGCAAAATTGAAGTTCATGATCCAGATGAAATTGGCATCGGTAGTTGTGCGCAAAAGAATATTTAAAATCATTTCAGATCAAGCTTTCTTCAACATAATCATGGACAGGAATTGTATCAAGAATATCGGAGAAACTTGAGTCAAAACAAATGTTCCAATGTACTTTTGATTTGCAATATCAGTAATAAAAGTTATGAAAGTTTAATAATTGAATAGGTCACAGCCCTTTTTATAAACACTAAACCCAGAAATCCTACTCTATAAAAATAATGAATCTCGCCAAAACAAGCGGTAGTAAATAAAAAATATTTCCTAAATAATGAAAGTAAAATCATAATTCTTGTAGATCAAAAATCCTAATAAAGGCAGAAATCAAAATCAAAACGAATACGGAATGTTTATAATTCTAATTTAAACGAAAATATTCCTAGCCAAAATATTATTCTAAAACAACAAAAATAAAATACGAAAACACTCCATTTTTATCCTTCATCAGTCTCCTGTTATTCAAAAGAACTCGCCCTCGAGTTCTTATTAGAAACTTGCTACCTTCCATTCTAAAGAAATAGATATTTTGAATACTTCAACCTTTCGCCTGTTTTCAAAAATTGATTCAAAGAAAAGTGTTTCTGCAATGATTTTTCTATTCATGCTTCGACTTGTTGATAGTATTCACTAGATGGGAATTGAAAATCAAATCAAACTTCGTAACCCCAAGAAAATCAACAATGTAAGTTTTATGCTGATTTTGTGAGTTCCCTCGATGTTGTCCTATCTTAAAATTGGTTGGCACTTCTTTGTAAGAAAATTGATTTTTCACAATAAATATATTTTCTTGTAGTGTTGCAGTCAACCCCGTTGTGGGTGATTCGTCATGCCCAAATACATAAATCTTCAATGGAATATTTTTCACAAAAAGTAATGAGTTATTTGAGTAAATACCAAGCACTGTCTGAAAGTCAACAAACTAGCCAAGTTCTTTCAACTTCAAGTTCCACACTTCTTAATTGTATTGATGGATATTAGATTGCCGAAGATAAAGGAGATCGAGTTAAATTAGAGAATGTGGTATTTGTTGAACCCAATATTGAAGAAACAATAAAGCTCGACGTGGAATCCAATCATTATAGGTGCATTGGAGCTGATGATAAAGAGAAAGTTCGCCTTTCTATTAGCGAAAAAGAAGAATGCAAAATTGAAGTACATGATCAAGATGAAATTGGGATCGATATGTGTGTGTAAAATAACATTGAAAATGTTTCAGATGGGGTTTTTATTGAAACAAATCATGTACAGGAATTTTATCAACAATACCGAAGAAAACCAGAGTTAAAACAAATGTTCCAAGGTACTTTTGATTTGCAATATTATTGATAAAAGTTATGAAAGTTTAATAATTAAATAGGTTACAGCCCTTTTTATAAACCCTAACCCTAGAAATTCTACTGCAAAAGAAATAATAAATCATGCCAAAACAAGCGGCTGTAAATAAAAAATATTTCCTTATTAATTAAAGTAAAATCCTAATTCTTGTTGATTAATAATCCTAATAAATGCAAAAATCAAAATAAAACCGAATACGGAATATTTATAATTCTAAACTATTCGAAAATATTCATAACCAAAATCTTATTCTAAAACAACAAAAATAATTTACGGAAACTCTCCATTTTTTTCTACATCAGTCTCAATTTCTTCAAAAGAACTCTCTCACGAGTTCTAATTACAAACTTGCCACCTTCCATTTTGAAAAAAAATAGATATTTTTAATACTTCAACCTCTCGCTGTCTTCAAAAAATGATTCAAAGAAAAGTGTTTATGCAATGACTTTGTCTCTTCATGCTTCTACATATTGATAGCATCCACTAGACGGAAATTAAAAATCAAATGAAACTTGTCAACACCAAGAAAATCAACAACGTAAATTTTATGCTGACTTTGTGGGTTCTCTCGATGTAGTCCCTTCTTAAAATTGGTTGGCACTTCTTTGTAAGAAAACCGATTTTTCACAACAAATATATGTTCTTGTAGTGTTGCAGTTAACTCCGTTGTGGGTGATTCGTCAATCCCAAATCTACAAATCTTCAATGCAATATTTTTCACAAAGAGTTACGAGTTATTTGAGTAATACCAAGCAATTTCTGAAACTCACAAAACTAGTCAAGTTCTTTCAACTTCAAGTTCCACACTTCTTAATTGTATTGATGGATATGAGATTGCCGAAGAGAAATGAGATCAAGTTAAACTATAGAAGATGGTATTTATTGAACCTAATATTGAAGAAACTATGGAGATCGATGTAGAATGCACTCATTATGGGTGCATTGATGCTGATGATAAAGAGAAAGTTGACATTTACATTTGCGAAAAAGAAGAATTCATAATTGAAGTTCATGATCAAGATGAAATTGGCATCGATACTTGTGCGCAAAAGAATATTGAAAATCATTTCAGATCAAGCTTTCTTCAATATAATCATGGACAGGAATTGTATCAAGAATACCGGAGAAACTTGAGTCAAAACAAATGTTTCAATGTACTTTTGATTTGCAATATCAGTAATAAAAGTTATGAAAGTTTAATAATTGAATAGGTCACAGCCTTTTTTATAAACACTAACCCTAGAAATCCTACTGTAAAAAAATAATAAGTCTTGCCAAAACAAGTGGTAGTAAAAAAAAAAATATTTTCTAATAAATTAAAGTAAATCCTAATTCTTGTAGATCAAAAATCTTAATAAAGGCAGAAATCAAAATCAAAACGAATACGGAATGTTTATAATTCTAATTTAAACGAAAATATTCCTAGCCAAAATATTATTCTAAAACAACAAAAATAAAATACGAAAACACTCCATTTTTATCCTACATCAGTCTCCTGTTGTTCAAAAGAACTCGCCTTCGAGTTCTCATTAGAAACTTGCTACCTTCCATTCCAAAGAAATAAATATTTTGAATACTTCAACCTCTCGCATGTTTTCAAAAATTGATTCAAAGAAGAGTGTTTATACAATGATTTTTTATCTTCATGTTTCGACTTGTTGATAGTATCCACTAGATGAGAATTGAAAATCAAATCAAACTTGTCAACACCAAGAAAATCAACAAAGTAAATTTTATGCTGACTTTGTGGGTTCTCTCGATGTAGTCCCTTCTTAAAATTGGTTGGCACTTCTTTGTAAGAAAACCGATTTTTCACAACAAATATATCTTCTTGTAGTGTTGCAGTTAACTCCGTTGTGGGTGATTCGTCAATCCCAAATCTACAAATCTTCAATGCAATATTTTTCACAAAGAGTTACGAGTTATTTGAGTAAATACCAAGCAATTTCTGAAACTCACAAAACTAGTCAAGTTCTTTCAACTTCAAGTTCCACACTTCTTAATTGTATTGATGGATATGAAATTGCCGAAGAGAAATGAGATCGAGTTAAACTATAGAAGATGGTATTTATTGAACCTAATATTGAAGAAACTATGGAGATCGATGTAGAATGCACTCATTATGGGTGCATTGATGCTGATGATAAAGAGAAAGTTGACCATTATTTTAGCGAAAAGAAGAATGCAAAATTGAAGTTCATGATCCAGATGAAATTGGCATCGATACTTGTGCGCAAAAGAATATTGAAAATCATTTCAGATCAAGCTTTCTTCAATATAATCATGGACAGGAATTGTATCAAGAATACCGGAGAAACTTGAGTCAAAACAAATGTTTCAATGTACTTTTGATTTGCAATATCAGTAATAAAAGTTATGAAAGTTTAATAATTCAATAGGTCACAGCCCTTTTTATAAACACTAACCCTAGAAATCCTACTGTAAAAAAATAATAAGTCTTGCCAAAACAAGTGGTAGTAAAAAAAAAATATTTTCTAATAAATTAAAGTAAATCCTAATTCTTGTAGATCAAAAATCTTAATAAAGGCAGAAATCAAAATCAAAACGAATACGGAATGTTTATAATTCTAATTTAAACGAAAATATTCCTAGCCAAAATATTATTCTAAAACAACAAAAATAAATACGAAAACATTCCATTTTTATCCTACATCAGTCTCCTGTTGTTCAAAAGAGCTCTCCTTCGAGTTCTCATTAGAAACTTGCTACCTTCCATTCCAAAGAAATAAATATTTTGAATACTTCAACCTCTCGCATGTTTTCAAAAATTGATTCAAAGAAAAGTGTTTATACAATGATTTTTTATCTTCATGTTTCGACTTGTTGATAGTATCCACTAGATGGGAATTGAAAATCAAATCAAACTTCTCAGCCCCAAGAAAATCAACAACGTAAATTTTATGCTGACTTTGTGGGTTCCCTCGATGTTGTCCAATCTTAAAATTGGTTGGCACTTCTTTGTAAGAAAATCGATTTTTCACAACAAATATATTTTCTTGTAATGTTGCAGTCAACTCTGCTGTGGGTGATTCGTCAAGCCCAAATACACAAATCTGCAATGGAATATTTTTCACAAAAAGTTACGAGTTATTTGAGTAAATACCAAGCAATGTCTGAAAGTCAACAAACTAGCCAAGTTCTGTCAACTTCAAGTTCCACACTTCTTAATTGTATTGATGGATATTAGATTGCCGAAGATGAAGGAGATCGAATTAAATTAGAGAATGTGGTATTTGTTGAACCCATTATAGAAGAAACAATAAAGGTCGATGTAGAATCCAATCATTATAGGTGCATTGGAGCTGATGATAAGGAGAAAGTTCACCTTTATATTAGCGAAAAAGAAGAATGCAAAATTGAAGTACATGATCAAGATGAAATTGGGATCGATGCATTTGTGCAAAAGAAAATTGAAATTATTTCTGATGCGGTTTTTCTTTAAACAAATCATGCACAGGAATTTTATCAACAATACCGAAGAAAACCTGAGTTAAAACAAGGTACTTTTGATTTGCAATATTATTGATAAAAGTTATGAACGTTTAATAATTGAATAGGTTACAACCCTTCTTACAATACCCTAACCCTAGAAATTCTACTGCAAAAGAAATAATAAATCATGTCAAAACAAGCGGCAGTAAATAAAAAATATTTCCTTATTAATTAAAGTAAAATCCTAATTCTTGTAGATCAATAATCCTAATAAAGGCAAAAATCAAAATCAAACCGAATACGAAAAGTTTATAATTCTAAACTAAATGAAAATATTACTAACCAAAATTTTATTCTAAAACAACAAAAATAATTTACGGAAACTCTCTATTTTTTTTCTACATCAGTCTCAATTTCTTCAAAAGAACTCGCCCACGAGTTCTAATTACAAACTTGCCACCTTCCATTTCAAAAAAATAGATATTTTGAATACTTCAACCTCTCGCTGTCTTCAAAAAATGATTCAAAGAAAAGTGTTTTGTCTCTTCATGCTTCTACTTGTTGATAGTATCCACTAGACGGAAATTAAAAATCAAATCAAACTTCTCAACACCAAGAAAATCAACAACGTAAATTTTATGCTGACTTTATGGGTTCCCTCGATGTAGTCCCATCTTAAAATTGGTTGGCACTTATTTGTAAGAAGACCGATTTTTCACAACAAATATATGTTCTTGTAGTGTTGCAGTTAACACCGTTGTGGGTGATTCGTCAAGCCCAAATTTACAAAATTTCAATGCAATATTTTTCACAAATAGTTACGAGTTATTTGAGTAAATACCAAGCAATTTCTGAAAGTCAAAAAACTAGCCAAGTTCTTTCAACTTCAAGTTCCACGCTTCTAAATTGTATTGAAGGATATGAGATTGCCGAAGAGGAAGGAGATTGAGTTAAACTATAGAAGATGGTATTTATTGAACCTAATATCGAAGAAACTATGGAGATCGATGTAGAATGCACTCATTATGGGTGCATTGATGCTGATGATAAAGAGAAAGTTGACCATTATTTTAGCAAAAAAGAAGAATATAAAATTGAAGTTAATGATCCAGATGAAATTGGCATCGATACTTGTGCGCAAAAGAATATTGAAAATCATTTCAGATCAAGCTTTCTTCAATCTAATCATGGACATGAATTGTATCAAGATTACCGAAGAAACTTGAGTCAAAACAAATGTTCCAATGTACTTTTGATTTGCAATATTGTTAATAAAAGTTATGAAAGTTTAATAATTGAATAGGTTACAGCCCTTTTCATAAACACTAACCCTAGAAATCGTATTGTAAAAAAATAATAAATCTTGCCAAAACAAGTGGTAGTAAATAAAAAATATTTTCTAATTAATTAAACTAAAATCCTAATTCTTGTAGATTAAAAATCCTAATAAAGGTAGAAATCAAAATCAAAACGAATATGGAATGTTTGTAATTCTAATTTAAACGAAAATATTCCAAGCTAAAATCTTATTCTAAAACAATAAAAATAAAATACGAAAACACTCCATTTTTTATCCTACATCAGTCTCCTGGTGTTCAAAAGAACTCGCACTCGAGTTCTCATTAGAAACTTGCTATCTTCCATTCCAAAGAAATAGATATTTTGAAAACTTTAACCTCTCAACTGTTTTCAAAAATTGATTCAAAGAAAAGTGTTTCTGCAATGATTTTTTCTCTTCGTGCTTCTACTTGTTGATATTATCCACTAGATGAGAATTGAAAATCAAATCAAACTTCGCAACCCCAAGAAAATCAACAACGTAAATTTTATGCTGACTTTGTGGGTTCCCTCGATGTTGTCCTATTTTAAAATTGGTTGGCACTTCTTTGTAAAAAAATCGATTTTTCAAAACAAATATATTTTCTTGTAGTGTTGCAGACAATTCCGTTGTGGGTGATTCGTCACGCCCAAATACTCTAATCTTCAATGGATTATTTTTCACAAAGAGTTACGAGTTATTTGAGTAAATACCAAGCAATGTCTGAAAGTCAACAAACTAGCCATGTGTTTTCAACTTCAAGTTCCACACTACTTAATTGTATTGATGGATATGAGATTGCCGAAGATGAAGGAGATCGAGTTAAATTAGAGAATGTGGTATTTGTTAAACCTAATAACGAAGAAACAATGGAGGTCGATGTAGAATGCAATAATTTTGGGTGCATTGGAGCATATGATAAAGAGAAAATTGACATTTACATTTGCGAAAAAGAAGAATTCATAATTGAAGTTCATGATCAAGATGAAATTGGCATCGATACTTCTGTGTAAAAGAATATAGAAATTATTTCAGATGAGGTTTTTTTTCAATCAAATCATGCACAGGAATTTTATCAAGAATACCGAAGAAGACCTGTGTCAAAACAAATGTTCTAAGGTACTTTTGATTTGCAATATTATTGATAAAAGTTTAATAATTTAATAGATTACAGTCCTTATTATAAGACCGTAACCTTAGAAATTCTACTGTGACCAAAATAATAAACCTTGCCAAAACAAACGGTAGTAAATAAAAAATATTTCCTAATTAATTAAAGTAAAATCCTAATTCTTATAGATCAAGAATCCTAATAAACGCAGAAATTAAAATCAAACCGAATACGGAAAATTAAAAATTCTAATCTAAACGAAAATATTCCTAACCAAAATTTTATTCTAAAACAACATAAATAAAATTCAAAAACACTCCATTTTTGTCCTACATCAGTCTCTTTTTGTTCAAAAAACTCGCACTCGAGTTCTCATTAGAAACTTGCCTCTTCCCATTCCAAAGAAATAGATATTTTGAATATTTCAACCTCTCGCCTATTTTCAAAAAATGATTCAAAGAAAAGTACTTATGCAATGATTTTTTTCTATTCATGTTTCGACTTGTTGATAGTATCAACTAGATGAGAATTGAAAATCTAATCAAACTTCTCAACCCCAATAAAATCAACAACGTAAATTTTATTCTGACTTTTTGGGTTCCCTCGAAGTTGTCCTATCTTAAAATTGGTAGGCATTTCTTTGTAAGAAAATCTATTTTTCACAACAAATATATTTTCTTGTAGTGTTGCAGTCAACTCCGTTGTGGGTGATTCGTCAAGCCCAAATACACAAATCTTCAATGCAATATTTTTTGTAAAGAGTTATGAGTTATTTGAGTAAATACAAAGCAATTTCTGAAAGTCAACAAACTTGCCATGTTCTTTGAACTTCAAATTCCACACTTCTTAATTGTATTGATGGATATGAGAATGGTGAAGTGGAAGGAGATCGACTTAAACTAGAAAATGTAGTATTTGTTGAACCTACTATTGAAAAAACAATGGAGGTCGATGTAGAATGCAATAATTATGGGTGCATTGGAGCTGAGGATAAAGAAAAAGTTGACCTTTATATTAGCGAAAAAGAAGAATTACAAATTGAAATTCATGATCAAGATGAAATTGGCATCGATACTTGTGTGCAAACGAATATTGAAATTATTTCCGATGAGATTTTTCTTCAATCAAATCATGAACAGGAATTTTTTCAAGAATACCGAAGAAATCCTGAGTTAAACAAATGTTCCAAGGTACTTTTGATTTGCAATATTATTGATAAAAGTTATGAAAGTTTAGTAATTGAATAGATTACAGACCTTTTTATAAGACCCTAATTCTAGAAATCCTACGGTAAAAAAAATAATAAACCATGCCAAAACAAGCGTCAGTAAATAAAAAATATTTCCTAATTAATTAAAATAAAATCCTAATACTTTAAGGTTAAGAATCCTAATAAAGGCAGAAATCAAAATCAAACCGAATACGGAAAATTAATAATTCTAATCTAAACGAAAATATTCATAGGCAAAATTTTATTTTAAAACAACAAATAAAATACGAAAACTCTACATTTTTATCCTACATCAGTCTCATTTTCTTCAAAAGAACTCGCCCTCAAGTTCTTATTAGATACTTGCAACCTTCCATTCCAAAGAAATATATATTTTGAATATTTCAACCACTCGCCTGTCTTCAAAAAATGATTCAAAGAAAATTGTTTAGGCAATGATTTTTTCTCTTCATGCTTCGACTTGCTGATAGTATCCAATAGATGGAAATTGAAAATCAAATCAAACTTCTCAACACCAAGAAAATAAACAACGTAAATTTTATGCTGACTTTGTGGGTTCCCTTGATATTGTCCCATCTTAAAATTGGTTGGCATTTCTTTGTCAAAAATTGATTTTTCACAACAAATCTATCATCTTGTAGTGATATAGTCAACTCCGTTGTGGGTGATTCGTCATGCCCAAATACACAAATCTTGAATGCAATATTTTTCACAAATAGTTTCGAGTTATTTTAGTAAATACAAAGCAATTTCATAAAGTTAACAAACTAGCCATGTTCTTGAAACTTCAAGTTCCACACTTCATAAATGTATTGATGGTTATGAGATTGCCGATGAGGAAGGAGATTGTGTTAAACTAGAGAAGGTGATATTTGATGAACCTAATATCGAAGAAACAATGGAGGTCAATGTAGAATGCAATCATTATTGGTGCATTGAAGCTGATGATAAAGAGAAAGTTGGCATTTAAATTAGCGAAAAAGAAGAATGCAAAATTGAAGTTCACGATGAAGATGAAATTGGCATCGAACTTAGATGCAAAAAAATATTGAAATTATTTCAGATAAAGATTTCTTGAATCAAATCATGGACAAAAATTGTATCAAGAACACTGAAGAAAACTTGAGTTAAAACAAATGTTCCAAGGTATTTTTGATTTGCAAAATTATTGATAAAAGTTATGAAAGTTTAATAAGTAAATAGGCTACAACACATTTTATTATACCCTAATCCTAGAAATCCTACTACAAAAGAAATAATAAATCATTCCAAAATAGGCGGAAATAAATATAAAATATTTTCTAATTAATTAAAATAAAATCCTAATTCTGATAGATCAATAATCATAATAAAGGCAGAAATCAAATTCAAACCGAATACGGAAAGTTAATAATTCTAATCTACACGAAAATATTTCTAGTCAAAATATTATTCTAAAACAAAAAAAAAGTACAGAAACTTTCCATTTTTGTCCTACATTAGTCTACTTTGGTTCAAAAGAACTCGCCCTCGAGTTCTCATTAGAAGCTTGCAACCTTCCATTCCAAAGTAATACATATTTTGAATACTTCAACATCTTGCCTGTCTTCAAAAAATGAATTTAAGAAAAATGTTTTTGCAAATGATTTTTTCTCTTCATGCTTCAACTTGTTGGTAGTATCCACTAGATGAGAATTGAAAATCAAATCAAACTTCTCAACACCAAGAAAATCAAGAACGTAAATTTTATGCTGACTTTGTGGGTTCCCTCGATGTTGTCCTATCTTAAAATAAGTTGGCACTTCTTTGTCAGAAAATCGATTTTCCACAACAAATATGTTTTCTTGTGGTGTTGTAGTCAACTCTATTGTGGGTGATTCATCAATCCTAAATACACAAATCTTCAATGCAATATTTTTAATAAAGAGTTATGAGTTATTTGAGTAAATACCAAGCAATTTCTGAAAGTTAACAAACTAGTCATGTTCTTTCAACTTTAAGTTCCACAATTCTTAATTGTAGTGATGGATATGAGATTGCCGAAAAAGAAGGAGATCAAGTAAAATTAGAGAATGCGATATTTGTTGAACCTAAATATGAAGAAACAATGGAGGTCGATTTAGAATGCAATCATTACGGGTGCATTGAAACTGATGATAAAAGAGAAAGTTGACCTTTATATTAGCGAAAAAGAAGAATGCAATATTGAAGTTCATGATTAAAATGAAATTGGCATCGATACTTGTGTGCAAAAGAATATTGAAATTATTTCAGATGAGATTTTCTTTAATCAAATCATGGTCAGGATTTGTATTAAAAATACAGCAGAAAACTTAAGTCAAAACAAATGTTCCAATATACTTTTGATTTGCAATATTATTAATAAAAGTTATGAAAGTTTAATAATTGAATAGGTTACAGCTCATTTTATAAGACCCTAACCCTAGAAATCCTACGGTAAAAGAAGATAATAAATCATGACAAAACAAGCAGCAGTAAATAAAAAATATTTCCTAATTTATTAAAGTAAAATCCTAATTCTTGTAGATCAAGAATCCTAATAAAAGCAGAAATCAAAATAAAACCGAATACGAAAAATTAATAATTCTAATCTAAACAAAAATTTTCCTAACCAAAATCTTATTCTTAAACAACAAAAATAAAATACGAAAACTCTCCATTTTTGTCTTACATCTGTCTCCTTTTCTTTAAAACAACTCGCTCTCGAGTTCTCATTAGAAACTTGCAACCTTCCATTCCAAAGTAATAGATATTTTGATTAATTCAACCTCTCGCCTGTCTTGAAAAAATGATTCAATGAAAAGTGTTTATGCAATGATTTTTGCTCTTCGTTCTTCGACTTGTTGATAGTATCCACTAGATGGGAATTGAAAATCAAATCAAACATCTCAACGCCAAGAAAATCAACAACGTAAATTTTATGCTGGCTTTGTGGGTTCCCTCGATGTTGTCCCATCCTAAAATTGGTTGGAACTTCTTTATCAGAAAGTCAATTTTTCACAACAAATATGTTTTCTTATAGTGTTGCAGTCAACTCCATTGTGGGTGATTCGTCGAGCCCCCAAATACACAAATCTTCAATGAAATATTTTTTGTAAGGACTCGTAATTTCAGAAAATTATTATTTATTTATTTATTTATTTTTCTTCTTTTTAAACGTTTATTTCATATTGTAGATGAGGGATATGTGAAATTTGTTTAGTTCAATTGATTTGGGGTTAGAATGATAGAATTACAATTAGAGGGAGTGCAAGTGTATTTTGTGTATATGCTAGTATATAAGGGGTGTGTTGGTTGTAGGAGATTAAAAATCTCCCATCTCACTCTCTCTCATTCCCTCCCGATCTCTCTCTCTCGGCTCCTCTCCCTTTCCCAATCGCTCCCAACCAAAACCTCTCGAAACCCACATAAACCCACCTTCATTTTACCTTCTCTCCACATTTTTGAGCTTGAATTTTGTGGGTTAAGCTCGGAAAAGGAAGAGCCGGTTGATTTCAAAGATTTCGGAGTCTAGGGCTTGCGTGGGCTCGATCTCTCTTTGGGTTTGCTCTCCAACTTTGAGGTAGGGATTTCTTGCTCTCTTTATATGTCTATGAGTTGAATTTGTGCTTTGATCGTGCTTGAAATTGTTGGTTTAATTGTTTGGAATAGTTTCGAAAATCTGCAGAAAACCTCTCGAACTGAGCTGTTATCGATAACATTTGTATAGTTATCGATAACACTGTGTTCCAAAGCCCAGAAAACCAATTGTTATCGATACCTCTTGCAATCGTTATCGATACCTTTGCGTTACCAAACCCAGAAAATCATCGTTATCGATACCTTTGCGTTTGGAGTGCTTTTTAGTCAAATGGTATCGATACCATTTGGCTAGGTATCGATACCTTTGGCTTAGGGGCAGTTTTTCAGCTTTGTTCTAAAGTTCATATTTTTGAATTCCGATCACTTCTAACACTTCTAAAACACCTATAAACCATCTCTAAGCTTGGTTACTCGTCCTTTGATGATTCATTGATTGTTTCCACTCTTTAAACCATCGTCAAGTGTCATACTAGTTTCGTTGTCCGTGGGAATGTACCGTAAAGCTGGATAGGAGTACCGTATGCTATATGGGGTGCCGTAGTGAGTGTTATGGGTAGATGTGAGCATGTCTAATAGGATCTCTTGTCCTCATGATTTGTTGAACTATTAGTTTCCAAATGTCGTTAGTTGTCTAAGGTTTAAGTATCGTTACAGGCCGATCGTACGTCATATAGATCTTATGGGTTGATTGGTTACTTAGAGCATGGTGATATTGTGGGAAACTTAAGGGGCGGATGTGAGTGTGTCTAGTGGTCCAAACAATGTTAAGATGATGAAATAACTTGTGACCTCTCGACTCGTAGAATCTTACAATTCTTTTGATACTTGCCCTATGAGGTTCAACGTAGTAACAAATGGATAGAGTATTGTAAAATTATATGTAGGGGCTTAGTACGCTATGTAGGAAGCGGATTTGCAAATCAATTAAAAGGCATGAACGTGTATATCTGTGTAGTTATGTAATGATTGACTGAAGTTTTATGGTACGACCGATAGACTGACGATGAAATTGATTATGAAACGAGGACGATCATGAAAAGTGTGAGAAGTGACCCAAATGGTCATTATTGAGGGAAAAGACTCGGGGTGACCCTGCGCTCGAGGGAACTAGACCCGAGGTGACCCACCTGATTATTATTATTGAGGGAATAGACTCGGAGTGATCCTGCGCTCGAGGGAACTAGACCCGAGGTGACCCCACCTGGTTATTATTATTTAGGGAATAGACTCGGGGTGACCCAACGCTCGAGAGAACTAGACTCGAGGTGACCGTAGCGATTATCGATGGGAAATTTCTAACTAAAAGGAAAGATTTGTAATGAAAGGATTTGATGATGATGATGACTGTAGACACGAGAAAGATTGTAGTATCGTACGAAGAATAATAAAACGATTTGAGGATTGGATATAGACTAAGGTGGATAGACGTGAGTTCATTGATGTATCTGGTCTGAGGAGTAAAACGGTTAGTGACGTTCCAGTGAAGTCTAGAATTCTTTGATCGATGTGTGCAGCTCGTTGGTAATCATTCGTACTTTGGGTGTATCTGTCATTACTCACTCATTCATGGTGCATGATTCATCACTTTTTCATATAGCTTGTGTAAAGAATTCTCTACTGGGCACGTGTTTTGCTCAACCCTTCTATCACTTTCAGGTACGGATTAGAGATAGCGGCATGAAGTGTTGTGCATGCATGACTTCATCTCCTTTTGAAAGCTGACACTGTAGAATTTTCCCAACATCTTTATAGACTTTATTTTGGAAGATGTAAAGCAGTTCGATTCATTTGGGTTTGGCAAAGGATATTTGTAATACTCGTAACTCTCTTAACTTTTGTACTTATAATATTTGGGCCTCGGAGCCAATGATGTAACCTTTTGAAACTCATGGATGAGAATGTACAATTATGGAAGTAGAAATGTTAAATTCTTTTGGGTATCGTATGGTTATTGTGAGGTTTTATTTATGAAATTCATTTATACTTACGTCGAAAATCGAGGGCGTGACATTTTTTTCAAAGAGTTACAAGTTATTTGAGTAAATACTAAGCAATTTCAGAAAGTCAACAAACTAGCCATGTTCATTCAACTTCAAGTTCCACACTTCTTAATTGTATTGATGGATATGAGATTGCCGAAGAGGAAGGAGATCGAGTTAAACTAGAGAAGGTGATATTTGTTGAACCTAATATTGAAAAAATAATGGAGG
The DNA here is from genome assembly GCA_019656295.1 of Rhododendron mucronatum var. ripense. Taxonomy (NCBI): domain Eukaryota; kingdom Viridiplantae; phylum Streptophyta; class Magnoliopsida; order Ericales; family Ericaceae; genus Rhododendron; species Rhododendron mucronatum. The sequence goes on along the minus strand of BPLT01000038.1, from coordinate 3,248,814 downwards.
TTGATGTAGAATATAATAATTATGGGTGCATTGAAGCTGATGATAAAAGAGAAAGTTGACCTTTATATTAGCGAAAAAGAATAATGCAAAATTGAAATTCATGATCAAGATCAAATTTACATCAATACTTGTGTGCAAAATAATAATGACATTATTTCAGATGAGATTTTCTTCAATTAAATCATTGACAGGAATTGTACCAAGAATACCAAAGAAAACTTGAGTCAAAACAAATGTTACATGGTACTTTTGAATTGCAATATTATTGATAAGAATTATGAATGTTTAATAATTGAATAGGTTACTGTCTTTTTTATAAGACCCTAACCCAAGATATCCTACTGTAAAAGAAATAATAAATCGTGCCAAAACAAGCGGCAGTAAATAAAAAATATTTCCTAATTAATTAAAGTAAAATCCTAATTCATGTAGATCAAAAATCCTAATAAAGGCTGAAATCAAAATCAAATCGAATACGGAAAATTAATAATTCTAATCTAAACGAAAATATTCATAGTCAAAATCTTATTCTAAAACAAAAAAAATAAAAGTAATCAAAAAGAAACTTGCATAGTCAAAAAGAATATTCATAGTCAAAAAGAAACTTGCAACCTTCCATTCTAAGGTAATAGATATTTTGAATATTTCAACATCTCGCCTGTCTTCAAAAAATGAATCAAAGTAAAATGTTTTTGCAATTATTTTTTTCTATTCACGCTTCAACTTGTTGGCAGTATCCCATAGATGGGAATTGAAAATCAAATCAAACTTCTCAACATCAACAAAATCAAGAACATAAATTTTATGCTGACTTTGTGGGTTCCCTCGATGTTGTCCCATCTTAAAATGAGTTGGCACTTCTTTGTCAGAAAATCGATTTTTCACAACAAATATGTTTTCTTGTAGTGTTGCAGTCAATTCCGTTGTGGGTGATTCGACAAGCCCAAATACACAAATCTTAATTGCAATATTTTTCACAAAGAGTTACGAGTTATTTGAGTAAATACCAAGCAATTTCTGAAAGTCAACAAACTAGTTATGTTCTTTCGACTTCAAGTTCCACAATTCTTAATTGTATTGATGGATATGAGATTGCCGAACAGGAAGGAGATCGAGTTAAATTAGAGAATGTGATATTTGTTGAACCTAATATCGAAAAAATAATGGAGGTCGTTGTAGAATGCAATCATTACGGGTGCATTGAAGTTGATAATAAAAAAAAAGTTGACCTTTATATTTGCGAAAAAGAAGAATGCAAAATTGAAGTTCATAATCAAGTTGAAATTGACATCGATACTTGTGTGCAAAAGAATATTTAAATTATTTCAGATGAGGTTTTTTTCAAACAAATCATGGTCAAGAATTGTATTAAGAATACAACAGAAAACTTGAGTCAAAACAAATGTTCCAAAGTACTTTTGATTTACAATATTATTGATAAAAGTTATGAAATTTTAATAATTGAATAGGTTACAGTTCTTTTTATAAGTCTCTAACCCTAGAAATCCTAATTAATTAAAGTAAAATCCTAATTCTTGTAGATCAACAATCATAATAAAGGCTGAAATTAAAATCAAACCGAATACGAAAAGTTAATAATTCTAATCCAAACAAAAATATTCCAAACCAAAATCTTATTCTAAAACAATAAAAATGAAATATGAAAACACTTCATTTTTGTCCTACATCAGTCCCCTTTTCTTCAAAAGAGCTCGCCCTCAAGTTCTAATTAGAAACTTGCAACCTTCCATTCCAAAGTAATAGATATTTTGAATACTTCAACCTCTCGCCTGTCTTCAAAAAATGATTCAATGAAAAGTGTTTATCCAATGATTTTTGCACTTCATGCTTCAACTTGTTGATAGTATCCACTAGATGGGAATTGAAAATCAAATCAAACATCTCAATACCAAGAAAATCAAGAACGTAAATTTTATGCTGACTTTGTGGGTTCCATCGATATTGTCACATCTTAAAATTGGTTAGCACTTCTTTGTGAGAAAATCAATTTTCCACAACAAATATGTTTTCTTGTAGTGTTGCAGTCAACTCCGTTGTGGGTGATTCGTCGAGCCCAAATACACAAATCTTTTATGTAATATTTTAACAAAGAGTTACGAGTTATTTGAGTAAATATCAAGCAGTTTCTGAAAGTCAACAAACTATCCATGTTTTTTTAACTTCACGTTCCACACTTCTTAATTGTATTGATGGATATGAGATTGCCGAAGAGGAAGGAGATCAAGTTAAAATAAAGAAAATGATAATTGCTGAACCTAATATCGAAGAAACAATGGATGTCGATGTAGAATGCAATCATTATGGTTGCATTGAAGCTGATTATAAAAGAGAAAGTTGACCTTTATATTAGTGAAAAAGAAAAATTCAAAATTGAAGTTCATGATCAATATGAAATTGTCATCGATACTTGTGTGCAAAAGAATATTAAAATTATTTCAGATGAGATTTTCATCAATCAAATCATGTTCGGGAATTGTATTAAGAATACAGCAGAAAACTTAAGTCAAAACAAATGTTCCAAGGTACTTTTGATTTGCAATATTATTGATAAAAGTTATGAAAGTTTAATAATTGAATAGGTTACAGCTCTTTTTATAAGACCCTAACCCCAGAAATCCCACTGTAAAAGAATAATAAATCATGCCAAAAAAAGCGGCAGTAAATAAAAAATATTTTCTCATTAATTAAATTAAAATCCTAATTCTTGTAGATCAAGAATCCTAATAAAAGCAGAAATCAAAATCAAACTGAATACGGAAAATTAATAATTCTAATCTCAACGAAAATATTCCTAGTCAAAATTTTATTCTAAAACAACAAAAATAAAGTACGAAAACTCTCCATTTTTGTCCTACATCAGTGTCTTTTTTTTCAAAAGAACTCGCCCTCGAGTTCTTATTAGAAACTTGCAACCTTTCATTCCAAAGAAATAGATATTTTGAATCCTTCTACCTATCACATGTCTTCAAAAAATGATTCAATGAAAAGTGTTTATGCAATGATTTTTGCTCTTCATTCTTCGACTTGTTGATAGAATTCTCTAGATGGGAATTGAAAATCAAATCAAACATCTCAGCACCAAGAAAATCAACAGCGTAAATTTTATGTTGACTTTGTGGGTGTGGGCTGCCAGAAGCCCGGAATGATGCCTTTTCGGAGGCCATCCCCTGCCGTGCGCTCGTTTTGAAAAATTGAAGAGTCGCCACCCGGGTTTTTGTAAAATGGTTTGTTACCCGAGAAAACCTGGAACTTGAAAATGATATTTGAATTGAAAAATATACCAGAGATTGGATTCGGAAGCCAGGTTACGAGAGGGGAAGGTTTTATTTAGAAAAGCACCCCCCTCGCCCGATAAATCGGTCTTTACTAATATTTGTGGAATTTTGAAAATCATTTCATTGCTCAAACTTTTAATGTCACAAAAGCAGTTGTATGGCATATAAGGAGTTCAAATAACGTTAGCAACAGAATACAGTAAATATAAGCAGATAGGCAAAACACATTAAGATAGTGCAGAAACATGGCATACTGTCCCACGAAGACTCAACCGTACTGTAGAAAAGTTGTGCCGTGCGGTAGACATTTGTACCGTACGATACACATTCCGTAGTAAGTTTTGCATAGAAAACTGCTATAACATGTGGAAAATTTCATTTAATGATCATGCTTTAATTTATCATACAACAGCAAATAAAGGATTTTATTCCACAAAATATATTACCGTACGGTATATGTATGAACCATACGGTATATGATATTTGTGGTCAGAAAATTACAGTGGATTAACAGGATATTCAGAGACCTAATTTTTACATGCAAACTTACGTATTTATTATGTAAAGCGTTCTTATACGAAAACACAATTGATACGATCAAAACATGTCACGTACTGTTAAAGACAGAACATGAATTCAAAGCATATCATAAAAAGAAGGCATGGTATCTTATATCAGATTATGAAGAGAAAATAAAGTAGCAGATGAGAAGATGTTCCCTGAGAAACGTCTACCGTACGGTGGACACCTGTACCGTACGGTAGAGTTTTGTGGGATTTCAAACTTTTTTTTTTTTTGTGAGCATTGAATGATCCAGGCCCAGGAGTGGTATTAAGAACCATCCTGAACCTGTTGGTTCCCCTCAGAATTTAAGGACAGAAAAATTATACCTTTTTTTTTTTGGAATGAATCTTTCGTTTGAAAAATGACAATGATTGCAAGAACCTTCTGGTACTGATTGGAACTGGCGTTGGTGAAAGGAAATGAGTAGGAGAACTTTAGAACATTTTTAGTTCAAAATCATTCTTCTTTTTTTTCAGTGCAATTTTCAGAGAGATTTTTCGTGTCTTTTCAATCAAAACCCTAGGGTATTTATAGAGAGATTTTCAGGGGATTTTAGCTTGGTCTTCAAGCATCCACCGGCTTGCTGCAGTCCTACGCCGGTCAGGGAGAGCTACAGACCAGGCTATGATGGCCTGAGATGCCTTGACCGAAGTTCTGGAAAAGGGGTGCAAGTTACGATGTACCATACGATACACATGTCTACTGTACGGTAGAGTTATATGTACCGTGCGGTGGATGTTGCAACCGCCCTAACTATTGAGCGGTTAGGATGACGTAATTGTACCGTACGGTGGATCTTATACCGTACGGTGGAGTTGACTTTGTGTTGACTTTTGAAGGATTCACTCAAAAATAGTATTTGTTTGATTAAAACCCTTTTATTATCATCGGGGACTTAAAAGACATCAAAGCGTCCAAATTGGGGTGTCTACAGATGCCCCTCTTTGACGAGGCTCATCGACCATTGATTCGTTCTGAGTCGCGTCAAAGACATAGACCACCCAATTTGAATATCTAAGTATCCTTTAAGCAGAAGATACTCTGCAAAATATAAAGCCACGTGGTCGCGCCCTTTCGAGCTGCCTACGTACCCCAATGTAGGTATCAGACCTGAGTAGTTCGTAGGGGCAAAAATGTGATAAACACATATAATGTCATAAATTGAATCCATAATAACACAGGAGTGGAAACTTAAAAAGGTCACACTTATCGAATAATGCAAGAAATGTAGTCTTAGCAAGGCTGTCTACATTTTATAATGGAAGGAGTGTAGTCTTAGCAGGGCTGTCTACACTATTTTGATGGAAATTTGATTGAAATTTGTTAAGGATATGACTTCAACAAATTACTTTGAAAAGAGGGTCACTGAGGACAGATCTTAATGAACCATTTAGAAATATGTTTGTTAACAATGAGATCTTAACAGGTCATAATTGATGTAAACTTAGCGAGGCTGTTTACACTATAGAATTTTGATTGAAATTTGATTGAAGTTTGTTGAGGATACGATCTCAACAAGCTATTTGAGAGGATGGTTACTGAGGATAGATCTCAATGAACCATTTTAAGAAAATGGTTGTTAAGAATGAGATCTTAACAAATAATAATTGATAAAAAATGTAAACTTAGCGAGGCTGTTCACATCATTTGGGGGTATTTGATCGATAATTGTAGGAGATACAATCCAAACAAAATTTCCAATGAATTACTGAGAAATGACTATTGAGAGCGAGATTTTCATGATAGAAATTATTGAACAAATATAGATTGGTACGACACCAATTTTAAGAAATGAACCATGAGGGTTCAAAAATAAGGATGTAATTTGAATTAAAAAATTGAGTTTTGAATTGCAGATATGTACCGTACGGTAGTGTTTGTACCGTGCGGTGGAAATATTTGAGATTTGTACCATACGGGACATTTGTCCACCGTACGGTAGAGGTAGTTCCGAGATATAAGTGTTAAAACCGTTTCAGTCGGTTGATATTCAAAATTCGAACTCTTCTCTTTTCTTCTCTCGACTTCTCTTCAACCCTAGGTTTTTGAACTTCAATTCTGGTTATGGATCGAGATAGGGACGACGGAAATGGGGGTCCGAGTGACGGTGACGGCGCGGTGGCACGGGGAACCGAGCCCGGTGTTGTTACGGTCCCAATGGGTGCCGAGGAGAGTAGTTCAATATTGGCCGAGGGCCCAATTGCTACGGTGGAGGGTGGCGGTGGAGAATCAGTCATGCCCATGGATAGCGCCGAAGCCATTGAGGGCTTCGTGATCTCGACGGCGAGTGATGGTGCGACAGCAAGTGGCACACCAATCGAGGGTGGCTCGGTGGCGACGGTTGAGGAAGATATAGGGGTTGCAGCGATGGAGGAGTGTCGTACGGGAGAGGTGGAACACCGTACGGTGGAGGTGGAGAGCCGTACGGTGGAGATTACAGCTGGTGGTGGTGAAACAATTATGGGTGAGCACCGTGCGGTAGAAGTAGAGCACCGTACGGTGGAGGTTTCAATTGGTGATGGTGATACGGTAATGGGTGAACACCGTACGGCCGAGGGGGAGCACCGTACGGTGGAAGAACCTACTGAGGGCAGTTCAAGGGGCTTTGCTGCAAGCGTGCCAGCGACGCCGGCGGGTACTCCTTTTACTCCGGCTGGTTCAGTCATTGAGATGGAGATTGGGGGGCTAGATGTAAGCGTGGAGCGTCGGGCCATGGAGGAAAGAGGAATGCCGGCTAGCGCGACCCCTCCAGAGTTTCCATTTACTCCGTCGGACACACCTATCGAGACGGAGAGTAGAGGGGGTGAGGATGAGGACGCTGAGGCTGTTGTTCGGAGGTTAGCGAGGGGGAAGTCCGTAGTGGGAGAGAGCGATGGACAAGAGGCGAGAGATCCACTGGCGGCTCCTTCATCGAGGGAGCAGGGGTGAGTCTACGAGACACTTTAGAGTGCGCGGACCCTTCGGACTTGAGTGCTCGCTTGACGGAGGCTCCTTCGTTGGTAAGCGTGCTGGCAAGCGAGGAGGTTTTACAGGAAGCTGAGAGAGGAGGAGGAGGAGAGACAGAGAGCGAGGGAGGGTCCTCGGGTTACTTTGGTCCAGGAGGTGGAGGCAGCGGCGAGGGAGTGGGCAGCTTTTGATGAGGCGTCCTATGTGCCTCGCGTTCACTTCTTCGTGCCTTTTGGGGTGGACGCGTTCGTGCCTCGCCAGAGCCTACAGGAGGAGCAGGTGCTGCACGATCCGGGGAGTCACATAGGGATGTTCGGTCCATTGGTAATTTCAATTTCAATGCCTTTACATTTCTTGCTTTTATATGTTTATCATAGTTTTGTATCTTAGCTTGCATTCATGTTTACTTAAAACAGGAGGATACATCCATGGCTTGTTATGGGGGGCCTGCTAGGTCCCTCGAATATTATGAAGCCTTAGACCCTAGGGTACGGTACTTGGTTGATGCCGCGGGTTTTGGCCCTTTCATTCGGACCTTGTTTACAGGAGGTAGATCAGACCGTTTTTTGGTGAGGGCTCTAGTAGAGCGATGGTGGAACACCACAAACACTTTCCACCTTCCATTCGGTGAGATGACCATCACACCATTAGACTTTGCAGCGATTACTGGTTTAAGGGTAGGAGGAAACCCGATACCATTTGATTCAGAGTTGTATAGAGACCAAAGGGCTTTGGAGTTTTACTTAGGACCGGGGTTTCGGGCGGCGGATGCAATGGTGAAGTATTCCCAGTTTGAAAAGGGGTATTGGGATAGGACTCCGGTGGATGACAAAGAGGTAGCGCAAATGGCCAGGGCTTACCTTCTTTACCTCTTTGGCGCGTCATTGTTCTCAAATAGGCGTAATGGCGTACACCTGGGTTGGTTGCCAGCGCTTCACCATCTTGAGCAGGTGGGGAGATTTGACTTTGGAGGGGCTGCTTTGGCTACCTTGTACTGCTTTCTAGGGAGTGCGTCGCGCCAAGTTGGTACGACTTTGGGTGGCTACTGGAGAGTTCTAGAGGTAAAATACTCAACTCATGCTTATCTTTTTAATTCCTGTATTGCTTTGCATTTTGATTTTCTTTGACTGATGCATGCAGATCTGGGCTTTCAAGGTATTGGGGATGTACGGACCGGAGAATACATATGGGAATCCTCGAGTGCTTCCCTGAGCATTGAGGTGGGCACCCAAGTACTGCAAATCTAGCGAGTTCCGAGGGAACTTGAGAGAATTTCGCTTCTTCCTTGATAGGATGTCTGGTGAAGGGGTAAGAACACTCCAGCTTTTTTTATTCTTGTTGACAGTATCCACTAGATGTGAATTAAAATTCAAATCAAACTTCTCAACACCAAGAAAATCAACAACATAAATTTTATTCTGACTTTGTGTGTCCCCTCGATGTTATCCCATCTTAAAATGAGTTGCCACTTCTTTGTCAGAAAATCGATTTATCACAACAAATATGTTTTCTTGTTGTGTTGCAGTTAACTCCATTGTGGGTGATTCTTCAAGCCCAAATACACAAATCTTCAATTCAATATTTTTCACAAAGAGTTATGAGTTCTTTTAGTAAATACCAAGCAATTTTTGAAAGTCAACAAACTAGCCATGTTCTTTCAACTTCAAGTTTCACACTTCTTAATTGTATTGATGGATATGAGATTGTTGAAGAGGAAGGATATCGAGTTAAGAGAAGGTGATATTTGTTGAACCTAATATCAAAGAAACAATGGAGGTCGATGTAGAATGCAATCATTATGGGTGCATTGAAGTTGATGATAAAAGAGAAAGTTGACCTTTATATTAGCGAAAAAGAAGAATGCAAAATAGAAGTTCATGATCAAGATCAAATTAGCATCAATACTTGTGTGGAAAAGAATATTAAAATTATTTCAGGTGAGGTTTTTATCAATCATATCATGGACAGGAATTGTATCAAGAATACCGAAGAAAACATGAGTCAAAACAAATGTTCCAAGATACTTTTGATTTGCAATATTATTGATAAAAGTTATGAAAGTTTAATAATTGATTAGGTGACAGCTCTTTTTATAAGACCCTAACCCTAAAAATCCTACTGTAAAATAATAATAAATCATGCCAAAATAAGCGGCAGTAAATAAAAAATATGTGTCATAATTAATTAAAGTAAAATCCTAATTCTACTAGATAAACAATCCGAATAGAGGCAGAAATCAAAATCAAAGTGAATACGGAAAGTTAATAATTCTAATCTAAACGAAAATATTCCTAGCCAAAATCTTATTCTAGAACAACCAAAATAAAATACGAAAACTCTCAATTTTTGTCCTACATCAGGCTCATTTTCTTCAAAAGAACTCGCATTCGAGTTCTTATCAGAAACATGCAACCTTCCATTCGAAAGAAATAGATATTTTGAATAATTCAACATCTCGTCTGTCTTCAAAAAATGAATCAAAGAAAAATGTTTATGCAATGATTTTTTCTCCTCATACTTCGACTTGTTGATAGTATCCATTAGATGAGAATTGAAAATCAAATCAAACTTCTCAACGCCAAAAAAAATCAACGACGTAAATTTTATTCTGACTTTGTGGGTTCCTTCGATGTTGTTCCATCTTAAAATTGGTTGGCATTTCTTTGTCAGAAAATCAATTTTCCACAACAAATATATTTTTCTTTTAGTGTTGCAGTCAACTCCGTTGTGGGTGATTCGTCGTGCCCAAATACACAAATCTTCAATGCAAAATTTTTCACAAAGAGTTACGAGTTATTTGAGTAAATACCTAGCATTTTCTGAAATTTAACAAGCTAGCCATGTTTTTTCAACGTCAAGTTCCACACTTCATAATTGTATTGATGCATATGAGATTGCCGAAGAGGATAGAGATCGAGTTAAACTAGAAAAGGTGATATTTGTTGAACCTAATATCAAAGAAATAATAGAGGTCGATGTAGAATTCAATCAATATAGGTGCATTGAAGCCGATGATAAATAGAAAGTTGGCCTTTATATTAGGAAAAAAAGAGAGTGCAAAATTGAAGTTCATGATCAAGATGAAATTGGCATTAATACTTGTGTGCAAAAAAATATGGAAATTATTTCGGATGAGGTTTTCTTCAATCAAATTATGGTCAGGATTGTATTAACAATACTGCAGAAAATTTGAGTCAAAATAAATGTTCGAATTTACTTTTTATTTGCAATATTATTGATAAAAGTTATGAAAGTTTTATAATTGAATAGATTACAGCTCTTTTTATGATACCCTAACCTTAAAAATTTAACCGTAAAAGAAATAATAAATCATGCAAAAACAAGAGGCAGTAAATAAAAAATATTTATTAATTAATTAAACTAAAATCCTAATTGTTATAGATCAAGAATTCTAATAAAAGCAGAAATCAAAAATCAAACCGAATACGGAAAGTTAATAATTCTAATCTCAACAAAAATATTCCTAGCCAAAATCTTATTCTAGAACAACAAAATTAAAATACGAAAACTCTCCATTTTTGTCCTACATCAATCTCCTTTTTTTCAAAAGAACTTGCCCTTGAGTTCTCATTAGAAACTTACAACCTTCCATTCCAAAGAAATCGATATTTTGAATAATTCAACCTCTCGTCTGTCTTCAAAAAATGATTCAAAGAAAAGTGTTTATGCAACGATTTTTTCCCTTCATTTTTCAAGTATTTGATAGTATCCACTAGATGGGAATTGAAAATCAAATCAAACTTCTCAACACCTTGAAAATCAACCACGTAAATTTTATGCTGACTTTGTGGATTCCCTCGATGTTGTCCCATCTTAAAATGAGTTGTCACTTCTTTGTCAGAAAATCGATTTTTCCAACACAAATATGTTTTCTTGATGCGTTGCAGTCAAATCCGTTGTGGGTGATTCGTCTAGCCCAAATACACAAATTTTCAATGCAATATTTTTCACAAAGAGTTACGAGTTATTTGAGTAAATACCTAGCAATTTCTGAAAGTCAACAAACTATCCATGTTCTTTCAACTTCAAGTTCCACACTTCTTAATTGTATTGATGGATATGAGATTGCTGAAGAGGAAAGAGATCAAGTTAAAGTAGAGAAGGTGATATTTGTTGAACCTAATATCGAAGAAAACAATGGAGGTAGATGTAGAATGCAATCATTATGGGTGCATTGAAGCTGATGATAAAAGAGAAAGTTGACCTTTATATTAGCGATAAAGAAGAATGCAAAATAGAAGTTCATGATCAAGATAAAATTCGCATCAATACTTGTGTGGAAAAGAATATTGAAATTATTTCAGATGAAGTTTTTTTCAATCAAATCATGGACAAGAATTGTATCAAGAATACCAAAACAAACTTGAGTCAAAAATAATGTTCCAAGGTACTTTTCATTTGCAATATTATTGATAAAAATTATGAAATTTTAATAATTGAATAGGTTACAACCCTTTTTATAAGACCCTAATCTTAATGTAAAAAAAATAAAATAAATCATGCCAAAATAAGCGGCAGTAAATATAAAATATTTCATAATTAATTAAAGTAAAATCCAAATTCTACTAGATAAAAAATTCTAATAGAGGCATAAATCAAAATCAAAGTGAATACAGAATGTTAATAATTCTAATCTAAACGAAAATATTCTTTGCCAAAATCTTATTCTAGAACAACAAAAATAAAATACGAAAACTCTCCATTTTTGTCCTTCATTCGTCTGTTTTTCTTCAAAAGAACTCGCCATCAAATTGTCATCAGAAACTTGCAACCTTCCATTCCAAAAAATAAATATTTTAAATAATTCAACCTCTCGCCTGTCTTCAAAAAATGATTTAAAGAAAAGTGTTTATGCAATGATTTTTTCTCTTCATACTTCGACGTGTTGATAGTATCCACTAGATGGGAATTGAAAATCAAATCAAACTTTTCAACGCCAAGAAAATCAACGACGTAAATTTTATGCTAACTTTGTGGGTTCCTTCGATGTTGTCCCATCTTAAAATTGGTTGGCATTTCTTTGTTAGAAAATCGATTTTCCACAACAAATATATTTTTCTTTTAGTGTTGCAATTCACTCCGTTGTGGGTGATTCGTCAAGCCCAGATACACAAATTTTCAATGCAATATTTTTCACTGAGTTACGAGTTATTTGAGTAAATACCAAGCAATTTTTGAAATTTAACAAACTCGCAATGTTCTTTCAACTTCAAGTTCCACACTTCTTAATTGTACTGATGGATATGAGATTGCCGAAGAGGATGGAGATCGAGCTAAATTAGAGAAGGCGATATTTGTTGAACCTAATATCGAAGAAACTATGGAGGTCGATGTAGAATGCAATCATTATGGGTGCATTGAAGCTGATGATAAATAAAAAGTTGACCTTTATATTAGGGAAAAAAAAGAATGCAAAATTGATGTTCATGATTAAGATGAAATTGGCATCAATACTTGTGTGCAAAAGAATATTGAAATTATTTCAGATGAGGTTTTCTTCAATCAAATCATGATCAGGATTGTATTAAGAATACTGTAGAAAACTTGAGTCAAAACAAATGTTCGAAGGTACTTTTGATTTGCAATATTTTTGATAAAAGTTATGAAAGTTTAATAATTGAATAGGTTACAACTCTTTTTATAATACATTAACCTTAAAAATTCAACTGTAAAAGAAATAATAAATAATGCCAAAACAAGCGGCAGTAAATAAAAAATATTTCCTAATTAATTAAACTAAAATCCTAATTCTTATAGATCAAGAATTCTAATAAAGGCAGAAATCAAAATCAAATCAAATACGGAAAGTTAATAATTTTAATCTCTACGAAAATATTCCTAGCCAAAATCTTATTCTAGAACAACAAAAATAAAATACAAAAACTCTCCATTTTTATCCTACATCAGTCTCCTTTTCTTCGAAAGAACTCGCCCTCGAGTTCTCATTAGAAACTTGCAACCTTCCATTCTAAAGAAATAGATATTTTGAATAATTCAACCTCTCGTCTGTCTTCAAAAAATGAATCAAAGAAAAATGTTTATGCAATGATTTTTTCTCTTCATGCTTCAAGTTGTTGATAGTATCCACTATATGAAAATTGAAAATCAAATCAAACTTCTCAACACTAAGAACGGAAAATTGACATGTGCTCAACACGTGTGCTTTCTCCAAGAGCATATTTTCCCATTCGCCTCCTCCCCCTCCTTCTTCAGAAAACCCAGAAAAAAAAGAGACAAACCCAAAAAAAAAAAAAAATTAGCAAAATGAATAATTTAACTCTCTCTCTCACTATCTCTCATGAATTCTACACAAACCCGTACAACCCATCCAATCACAGTCCTTTTCTTCCACATAAGGCGAATCGCTCGGTAAATCACTTATCCTTTTGCCCCCAAAACTACCAATTCTTGCCCCCTTAACACAATTTCTTGAAGGGGACAAATTTGTCTGGTAAAAACCCAATTTCTTGGGTTTGGGGGTTACCCAGGAGTTGGTCCGAAAGGGTGAATGAAAGAAATTTCTGGAAGCAAAAAAAACTGCTATGGTGGTTCAGAAATTACAAGGCGGCGTCCGGCGGCATTCCGTCGGGGCCGTGCAGCGGCGGCGCTCGCACGAAACTTACGGCACACACTAAAACACACACTCACGGCACATAACTCACTCTCTCATTATTTGTGGTGAGGTACGACAATCCGATGGTGGCAGGTACGGGCCGGAGGTGATGGGTTCGGTAGTGGGTGGCCTCAGCGGTGGCGGGTTCAGTGGGGAACCGAAAGGTGGTGGTGCTGTGGAGTTTGGTTGTGGGGATCTTGGTTATGGAGGAGGGAGTGGTACGGGCTGGAGGTGGTGTTTTGGGTGGTGATGGTGGTACGGAGGATGTGAGCTCCGGTTGGTGGTTATGGAGTTCTTGGTGGTGACTGGAGGAGGTGAGCTACGGTTGGTGGTTATGGAGTTCTTGGTGGTGACCGGAGGAGGCCGAGGGTGGAGGTGCACGGCGGGGGAGGTGAACCGAGGGAGGTGGGTGGGTTTGGGGGCAGTGGGATATGGCGTGGAGGAGGGTAATTGATTAGGGTTAGGGAAGGGAAGGGAATGGCAAATATGCCCCTGGGGGAGGCTCACGTGATGGGCATATGGCCCTTTTCCGTCCAAATTACTGACGGCAGCCAACGGAAGGATGACATTGAAATCAATTAACAAATCGAAGGTTTAATTGGATGAAATTGAAACTGGAAGGACTAAGTTGAACTTTTCGGAAAAGTCGAAGGGATATATAAGCAAATCACAACAATGAAGGTCGATGTAGAATGCAATCATTATGGGTGCATTGAAGCCGATGATACAAGAGAAAGTTGACCTTTATATTAGCGAAAAAGAACAATGCAAAATTGAAGTTCATGATCAAGATCAAATTGGCATCAATACTTGTGTGGAAAAGAATATTGAAATTACTTTAGATGAGGTTTATTTCAATCAAATCATGGACAAGAATTGTATCTAGAATACCGAAGAAAACTTAAGTCAAAACAAATGTTGCAAGTTACTTTTGATTTGCAATATTATTGATAAAAATTATGAAAGTTTAATAATTGAATAAGTTACAGCCCTTTTTATAAGACCCTAACCCTAGATATCATACTGCAAAAGAAATAATAAATCGTGCCAAAACAAGCGGGAGTAAATAAAAAATATTTTCTAATTAATTAAAATAAAATCCTAATTCTTGTAGATCAAGAATTCTAATGAAGGCTGAAATCAAAATCAAACCGAATACGGAAATTTAATAATTCTAATCTAAACGAAAATATTTCTAGTTAAAATCTTATTCTAAAACAACAAAAATAAAATACGAAAACTCTCCATTTTTGTCCTACATCAGTCTCCATTTCTTCAAAAGAACTCGCACTCGAGTTCTTATTAAAAACTTGCAACCTTCCATTCCAAATAAATAGATGTTTCGAATAATTCAACCTCTCGCATGTATTCAAAAAATGAATCAAAGAAAAGTGTTTACGGAATGGTTTTTCTCTTCATACTTCAACTTGTTGACAGTATCCACTAGATGTGAATTAAAATTCAAATCAAACTTCTCAACACCAAGAAAATCAACAACATAAATTTTATTCTGACTTTGTGTGTCCCCTCGATGTTATCCCATCTTAAAATGAGTTGCCACTTCTTTGTCAGAAAATCGATTTATCACAACAAATATGTTTTCTTGTTGTGTTGCAGTTAACTCCATTGTGGGTGGTTCTTCAAGCCCAAATACACAAATCTTCAATTCAATATTTTTCACAAAGAGTTATGAGTTCTTTTAGTAAATACCAAGCAATTTTTGAAAGTCAACAAACTAGCCATGTTCTTTCAACTTCAAGTTTCACACTTCTTAATTGTATTGATGGATATGAGATTGTTGAAGAGGAAGGATATCGAGTTAAGAGAAGGTGATATTTGTTGAACCTAATATCAAAGAAACAATGGAGGTCGATGTAGAATGCAATCATTATGGGTGCATTGAAGTTGATGATAAAAGAGAAAGTTGACCTTTATATTAGCGAAAAAGAAGAATGCAAAATAGAAGTTCATGATCAAGATCAAATTAGCATCAATACTTGTGTGGAAAAGAATATTAAAATTATTTCAGGTGAGGTTTTTATCAATCATATCATGGACAGGAATTGTATCAAGAATACCGAAGAAAACATGAGTCAAAACAAATGTTCCAAGATACTTTTGATTTGCAATATTATTGATAAAAGTTATGAAAGTTTAATAATTGATTAGGTGACAGCTCTTTTTATAAGACCCTAACCCTAAAAATCCTACTGTAAAATAATAATAAATCATGCCAAAATAAGCGGCAGTAAATAAAAAATATGTGTCATAATTAATTAAAGTAAAATCCTAATTCTACTAGATAAACAATCCGAATAGAGGCAGAAATCAAAATCAAAGTGAATACGGAAAGTTAATAATTCTAATCTAAACGAAAATATTCCTAGCCAAAATCTTATTCTAGAACAACCAAAATAAAATACGAAAACTCTCAATTTTTGTCCTACATCAGGCTCATTTTCTTCAAAAGAACTCGCATTCGAGTTCTTATCAGAAACATGCAACCTTCCATTCGAAAGAAATAGATATTTTGAATAATTCAACATCTCGTCTGTCTTCAAAAAATGAATCAAAGAAAAATGTTTATGCAATGATTTTTTCTCCTCATACTTCGACTTGTTGATAGTATCCATTAGATGAGAATTGAAAATCAAATCAAACTTCTCAACGCCAAAAAAATCAACGACGTAAATTTTATGCTGACTTTGTGGGTTCCTTCGATGTTGTTCCATCTTAAAATTGGTTGGCATTTCTTTGTCAGAAAATCAATTTTCCACAACAAATATATTTTTCTTTTAGTGTTGCAGTCAACTCCGTTGTGGGTGATTCGTCGTGCCCAAATACACAAATCTTCAATGCAAAATTTTTCACAAAGAGTTACGAGTTATTTGAGTAAATACCTAGCATTTTCTGAAATTTAACAAGCTAGCCATGTTTTTTCAACGTCAAGTTCCACACTTCATAATTGTATTGATGCATATGAGATTGCCGAAGAGGATAGAGATCGAGTTAAACTAGAAAAGGTGATATTTGTTGAACCTAATATCAAAGAAATAATAGAGGTCGATGTAGAATTCAATCAATATAGGTGCATTGAAGCCGATGATAAATAGAAAGTTGGCCTTTATATTAGGAAAAAAAGAGAGTGCAAAATTGAAGTTCATGATCAATATGAAATTGGCATTAATACTTGTGTGCAAAAAAATATGGAAATTATTTCGGATGAGGTTTTCTTCAATCAAATTATGGTCAGGATTGTATTAACAATACTGCAGAAAATTTGAGTCAAAATAAATGTTCGAATTTACTTTTTATTTGCAATATTATTGATAAAAGTTATGAAAGTTTTATAATTGAATAGATTACAGCTCTTTTTATGATACCCTAACCTTAAAAATTTAACCGTAAAAGAAATAATAAATCATGCAAAAACAAGAGGCAGTAAATAAAAAATATTTATTAATTAATTAAACTAAAATCCTAATTGTTATAGATCAAGAATTCTAATAAAAGCAGAAATCAAAAATCAAACCGAATACGGAAAGTTAATAATTCTAATCTCAACAAAAATATTCCTAGCCAAAATCTTATTCTAGAACAACAAAATTAAAATACGAAAACTCTCCATTTTTGTCCTACATCAATCTCCTTTTTTTCAAAAGAACTTGCCCTTGAGTTCTCATTAGAAACTTACAACCTTCCATTCCAAAGAAATCGATATTTTGAATAATTCAACCTCTCGTCTGTCTTCAAAAAATGATTCAAAGAAAAGTGTTTATGCAACGATTTTTTCCCTTCATTCTTCAAGTATTTGATAGTATCCACTAGATGGGAATTGAAAATCAAATCAAACTTCTCAACACCTTGAAAATCAACCACGTAAATTTTATGCTGACTTTGTGGATTCCCTCGATGTTGTCCCATCTTAAAATGAGTTGTCACTTCTTTGTCAGAAAATCGATTTTTCCAACACAAATATGTTTTCTTGATGCGTTGCAGTCAAATCCGTTGTGGGTGATTCGTCTAGCCCAAATACACAAATTTTCAATGCAATATTTTTCACAAAGAGTTACGAGTTATTTGAGTAAATACCTAGCAATTTCTGAAAGTCAACAAACTATCCATGTTCTTTCAACTTCAAGTTCCACACTTCTTAATTGTATTGATGGATATGAGATTGCTGAAGAGGAAAGAGATCAAGTTAAAGTAGAGAAGGTGATATTTGTTGAACCTAATATCGAAGAAAACAATGGAGGTAGATGTAGAATGCAATCATTATGGGTGCATTGAAGCTGATGATAAAAGAGAAAGTTGACCTTTATATTAGCGATAAAGAAGAATGCAAAATAGAAGTTCATGATCAAGATAAAATTCGCATCAATACTTGTGTGGAAAAGAATATTGAAATTATTTCAGATGAAGTTTTTTTCAATCAAATCATGGACAAGAATTGTATCAAGAATACCAAAACAAACTTGAGTCAAAAATAATGTTCCAAGGTACTTTTCATTTGCAATATTATTGATAAAAATTATGAAATTTTAATAATTGAATAGGTTACAACCCTTTTTATAAGACCCTAATCTTAATGTAAAAAAAATAAAATAAATCATGCCAAAATAAGCGGCAGTAAATATAAAATATTTCATAATTAATTAAAGTAAAATCCAAATTCTACTAGATAAAAAATTCTAATAGAGGCATAAATCAAAATCAAAGTGAATACAGAATGTTAATAATTCTAATCTAAACGAAAATATTCTTTGCCAAAATCTTATTCTAGAACAACAAAAATAAAATACGAAAACTCTCCATTTTTGTCCTTCATTCGTCTGTTTTTCTTCAAAAGAACTCGCCATCAAATTGTCATCAGAAACTTGCAACCTTCCATTCCAAAAAATAAATATTTTAAATAATTCAACCTCTCGCCTGTCTTCAAAAAATGATTTAAAGAAAAGTGTTTATGCAATGATTTTTTCTCTTCATACTTCGACGTGTTGATAGTATCCACTAGATGGGAATTGAAAATCAAATCAAACTTTTCAACGCCAAGAAAATCAACGACGTAAATTTTATGCTAACTTTGTGGGTTCCTTCGATGTTGTCCCATCTTAAAATTGGTTGGCATTTCTTTGTTAGAAAATCGATTTTCCACAACAAATATATTTTTCTTTTAGTGTTGCAATTCACTCCGTTGTGGGTGATTCGTCAAGCCCAGATACACAAATTTTCAATGCAATATTTTTCACTGAGTTACGAGTTATTTGAGTAAATACCAAGCAATTTTTGAAATTTAACAAACTCGCAATGTTCTTTCAACTTCAAGTTCCACACTTCTTAATTGTACTGATGGATATGAGATTGCCGAAGAGGATGGAGATCGAGCTAAATTAGAGAAGGCGATATTTGTTGAACCTAATATCGAAGAAACTATGGAGGTCGATGTAGAATGCAATCATTATGGGTGCATTGAAGCTGATGATAAATAAAAAGTTGACCTTTATATTAGGGAAAAAAAAGAATGCAAAATTGATGTTCATGATTAAGATGAAATTGGCATCAATACTTGTGTGCAAAAGAATATTGAAATTATTTCAGATGAGGTTTTCTTCAATCAAATCATGATCAGGATTGTATTAAGAATACTGTAGAAAACTTGAGTCAAAACAAATGTTCGAAGGTACTTTTGATTTGCAATATTTTTGATAAAAGTTATGAAAATTTAATAATTGAATAGGTTACAACTCTTTTTATAATACATTAACCTTAAAAATTCAACTGTAAAAGAAATAATAAATAATGCCAAAACAAGCGGCAGTAAATAAAAAATATTTCCTAATTAATTAAACTAAAATCCTAATTCTTATAGATCAAGAATTCTAATAAAGGCAGAAATCAAAATCAAATCGAATACGGAAAGTTAATAATTTTAATCTCTACGAAAATATTCCTAGCCAAAATCTTATTCTAGAACAACAAAAATAAAATACAAAAACTCTCCATTTTTATCCTACATCAGTCTCCTTTTCTTCGAAAGAACTCGCCCTCGAGTTCTCATTAGAAACTTGCAACCTTCCATTCTAAAGAAATAGATATTTTGAATAATTCAACCTCTCGTCTGTCTTCAAAAAATGAATCAAAGAAAAATGTTTATGCAATGATTTTTTCTCTTCATGCTTCAAGTTGTTGATAGTATCCACTATATGAAAATTGAAAATCAAATCAAACTTCTCAACACTAAGAACGGAAAATTGACATGTGCTCAACACGTGTGCTTTCTCCAAGAGCATATTTTCCCATTCGCCTCCTCCCCCTCCTTCTTCAGAAAACCCAGAAAAAAAAGAGACAAACCCAAAAAAAAAAAAAATTAGCAAAATGAATAATTTAACTCTCTCTCTCACTATCTCTCATGAATTCTACACAAACCCGTACAACCCATCCAATCACAGTCCTTTTCTTCCACATAAGGCGAATCGCTCGGTAAATCACTTATCCTTTTGCCCCCAAAACTACCAATTCTTGCCCCCTTAACACAATTTCTTGAAGGGGACAAATTTGTCTGGTAAAAACCCAATTTCTTGGGTTTGGGGGTTACCCAGGAGTTGGTCCGAAAGGGTGAATGAAAGAAATTTCTGGAAGCAAAAAAAACTGCTATGGTGGTTCAGAAATTACAAGGCGGCGTCCGGCGGCATTCCGTCGGGGCCGTGCAGCGGCGGCGCTCGCACGAAACTTACGGCACACACTAAAACACACACTCACGGCACATAACTCACTCTCTCATTATTTGTGGTGAGGTACGACAATCCGATGGTGGCAGGTACGGGCCGGAGGTGATGGGTTCGGTAGTGGGTGGCCTCAGCGGTGGCGGGTTCAGTGGGGAACCGAAAGGTGGTGGTGCTGTGGAGTTTGGTTGTGGGGATCTTGGTTATGGAGGAGGGAGTGGTACGGGCTGGAGGTGGTGTTTTGGGTGGTGATGGTGGTACGGAGGATGTGAGCTCCGGTTGGTGGTTATGGAGTTCTTGGTGGTGACTGGAGGAGGTGAGCTACGGTTGGTGGTTATGGAGTTCTTGGTGGTGACCGGAGGAGGCCGAGGGTGGAGGTGCACGGCGGGGGAGGTGAACCGAGGGAGGTGGGTGGGTTTGGGGGCAGTGGGATATGGCGTGGAGGAGGGTAATTGATTAGGGTTAGGGAAGGGAAGGGAATGGCAAATATGCCCCTGGGGGAGGCTCACGTGATGGGCATATGGCCCTTTTCCGTCCAAATTACTGACGGCAGCCAACGGAAGGATGACATTGAAATCAATTAACAAATCGAAGGTTTAATTGGATGAAATTGAAACTGGAAGGACTAAGTTGAACTTTTCGGAAAAGTCGAAGGGATATATAAGCAAATCACAACAATGAAGGTCGATGTAGAATGCAATCATTATGGGTGCATTGAAGCCGATGATACAAGAGAAAGTTGACCTTTATATTAGCGAAAAAGAACAATGCAAAATTGAAGTTCATGATCAAGATCAAATTGGCATCAATACTTGTGTGGAAAAGAATATTGAAATTACTTTAGATGAGGTTTATTTCAATCAAATCATGGACAAGAATTGTATCTAGAATACCGAAGAAAACTTAAGTCAAAACAAATGTTGCAAGTTACTTTTGATTTGCAATATTATTGATAAAAATTATGAAAGTTTAATAATTGAATAAGTTACAGCCCTTTTTATAAGACCCTAACCCTAGATATCATACTGCAAAAGAAATAATAAATCGTGCCAAAACAAGCGGGAGTAAATAAAAAATATTTTCTAATTAATTAAAATAAAATCCTAATTCTTGTAGATCAAGAATTCTAATGAAGGCTGAAATCAAAATCAAACCGAATACGGAAATTTAATAATTCTAATCTAAACGAAAATATTTCTAGTTAAAATCTTATTCTAAAACAACAAAAATAAAATACGAAAACTCTCCATTTTTGTCCTACATCAGTCTCCATTTCTTCAAAAGAACTCGCACTCGAGTTCTTATTAAAAACTTGCAACCTTCCATTCCAAATAAATAGATGTTTCGAATAATTCAACCTCTCGCATGTATTCAAAAAATGAATCAAAGAAAAGTGTTTACGGAATGGTTTTTCTCTTCATACTTCAACTTGTTGACAGTATCCACTAGATGTGAATTAAAATTCAAATCAAACTTCTCAACACCAAGAAAATCAACAACATAAATTTTATTCTGACTTTGTGTGTCCCCTCGATGTTATCCCATCTTAAAATGAGTTGCCACTTCTTTGTCAGAAAATCGATTTATCACAACAAATATGTTTTCTTGTTGTGTTGCAGTTAACTCCATTGTGGGTGGTTCTTCAAGCCCAAATACACAAATCTTCAATTCAATATTTTTCACAAAGAGTTATGAGTTCTTTTAGTAAATACCAAGCAATTTTTGAAAGTCAACAAACTAGCCATGTTCTTTCAACTTCAAGTTTCACACTTCTTAATTGTATTGATGGATATGAGATTGTTGAAGAGGAAGGATATCGAGTTAAGAGAAGGTGATATTTGTTGAACCTAATATCAAAGAAACAATGGAGGTCGATGTAGAATGCAATCATTATGGGTGCATTGAAGTTGATGATAAAAGAGAAAGTTGACCTTTATATTAGCGAAAAAGAAGAATGCAAAATAGAAGTTCATGATCAAGATCAAATTAGCATCAATACTTGTGTGGAAAAGAATATTAAAATTATTTCAGGTGAGGTTTTTATCAATCATATCATGGACAGGAATTGTATCAAGAATACCGAAGAAAACATGAGTCAAAACAAATGTTCCAAGATACTTTTGATTTGCAATATTATTGATAAAAGTTATGAAAGTTTAATAATTGATTAGGTGACAGCTCTTTTTATAAGACCCTAACCCTAAAAATCCTACTGTAAAATAATAATAAATCATGCCAAAATAAGCGGCAGTAAATAAAAAATATGTGTCATAATTAATTAAAGTAAAATCCTAATTCTACTAGATAAACAATCCGAATAGAGGCAGAAATCAAAATCAAAGTGAATACGGAAAGTTAATAATTCTAATCTAAACGAAAATATTCCTAGCCAAAATCTTATTCTAGAACAACCAAAATAAAATACGAAAACTCTCAATTTTTGTCCTACATCAGGCTCATTTTCTTCAAAAGAACTCGCATTCGAGTTCTTATCAGAAACATGCAACCTTCCATTCGAAAGAAATAGATATTTTGAATAATTCAACATCTCGTCTGTCTTCAAAAAATGAATCAAAGAAAAATGTTTATGCAATGATTTTTTCTCCTCATACTTCGACTTGTTGATAGTATCCATTAGATGAGAATTGAAAATCAAATCAAACTTCTCAACGCCAAAAAAATCAACGACGTAAATTTTATGCTGACTTTGTGGGTTCCTTCGATGTTGTTCCATCTTAAAATTGGTTGGCATTTCTTTGTCAGAAAATCAATTTTCCACAACAAATATATTTTTCTTTTAGTGTTGCAGTCAACTCCGTTGTGGGTGATTCGTCGTGCCCAAATACACAAATCTTCAATGCAAAATTTTTCACAAAGAGTTACGAGTTATTTGAGTAAATACCTAGCATTTTCTGAAATTTAACAAGCTAGCCATGTTTTTTCAACGTCAAGTTCCACACTTCATAATTGTATTGATGCATATGAGATTGCCGAAGAGGATAGAGATCGAGTTAAACTAGAAAAGGTGATATTTGTTGAACCTAATATCAAAGAAATAATAGAGGTCGATGTAGAATTCAATCAATATAGGTGCATTGAAGCCGATGATAAATAGAAAGTTGGCCTTTATATTAGGAAAAAAAGAGAGTGCAAAATTGAAGTTCATGATCAATATGAAATTGGCATTAATACTTGTGTGCAAAAAAATATGGAAATTATTTCGGATGAGGTTTTCTTCAATCAAATTATGGTCAGGATTGTATTAACAATACTGCAGAAAATTTGAGTCAAAATAAATGTTCGAATTTACTTTTTATTTGCAATATTATTGATAAAAGTTATGAAAGTTTTATAATTGAATAGATTACAGCTCTTTTTATGATACCCTAACCTTAAAAATTTAACCGTAAAAGAAATAATAAATCATGCAAAAACAAGAGGCAGTAAATAAAAAATATTTATTAATTAATTAAACTAAAATCCTAATTGTTATAGATCAAGAATTCTAATAAAAGCAGAAATCAAAAATCAAACCGAATACGGAAAGTTAATAATTCTAATCTCAACAAAAATATTCCTAGCCAAAATCTTATTCTAGAACAACAAAATTAAAATACGAAAACTCTCCATTTTTGTCCTACATCAATCTCCTTTTTTTCAAAAGAACTTGCCCTTGAGTTCTCATTAGAAACTTACAACCTTCCATTCCAAAGAAATCGATATTTTGAATAATTCAACCTCTCGTCTGTCTTCAAAAAATGATTCAAAGAAAAGTGTTTATGCAACGATTTTTTCCCTTCATTCTTCAAGTATTTGATAGTATCTACTAGATGGGAATTGAAAATCAAATCAAACTTCTCAACACCTTGAAAATCAACCACGTAAATTTTATGCTGACTTTGTGGATTCCCTCGATGTTGTCCCATCTTAAAATGAGTTGTCACTTCTTTGTCAGAAAATCGATTTTTCCAACACAAATATGTTTTCTTGATGCGTTGCAGTCAAATCCGTTGTGGGTGATTCGTCTAGCCCAAATACACAAATTTTCAATGCAATATTTTTCACAAAGAGTTACGAGTTATTTGAGTAAATACCTAGCAATTTCTGAAAGTCAACAAACTATCCATGTTCTTTCAACTTCAAGTTCCACACTTCTTAATTGTATTGATGGATATGAGATTGCTGAAGAGGAAAGAGATCAAGTTAAAGTAGAGAAGGTGATATTTGTTGAACCTAATATCGAAGAAAACAATGGAGGTAGATGTAGAATGCAATCATTATGGGTGCATTGAAGCTGATGATAAAAGAGAAAGTTGACCTTTATATTAGCGATAAAGAAGAATGCAAAATAGAAGTTCATGATCAAGATAAAATTCGCATCAATACTTGTGTGGAAAAGAATATTGAAATTATTTCAGATGAAGTTTTTTTCAATCAAATCATGGACAAGAATTGTATCAAGAATACCAAAACAAACTTGAGTCAAAAATAATGTTCCAAGGTACTTTTCATTTGCAATATTATTGATAAAAATTATGAAATTTTAATAATTGAATAGGTTACAACCCTTTTTATAAGACCCTAATCTTAATGTAAAAAAAATAAAATAAATCATGCCAAAATAAGCGGCAGTAAATATAAAATATTTCATAATTAATTAAAGTAAAATCCAAATTCTACTAGATAAAAAATTCTAATAGAGGCATAAATCAAAATCAAAGTGAATACAGAATGTTAATAATTCTAATCTAAACGAAAATATTCTTTGCCAAAATCTTATTCTAGAACAACAAAAATAAAATACGAAAACTCTCCATTTTTGTCCTTCATTCGTCTGTTTTTCTTCAAAAGAACTCGCCATCAAATTGTCATCAGAAACTTGCAACCTTCCATTCCAAAAAATAAATATTTTAAATAATTCAACCTCTCGCCTGTCTTCAAAAAATGATTTAAAGAAAAGTGTTTATGCAATGATTTTTTCTCTTCATACTTCGACGTGTTGATAGTATCCACTAGATGGGAATTGAAAATCAAATCAAACTTTTCAACGCCAAGAAAATCAACGACGTAAATTTTATGCTAACTTTGTGGGTTCCTTCGATGTTGTCCCATCTTAAAATTGGTTGGCATTTCTTTGTTAGAAAATCGATTTTCCACAACAAATATATTTTTCTTTTAGTGTTGCAATTCACTCCGTTGTGGGTGATTCGTCAAGCCCAGATACACAAATTTTCAATGCAATATTTTTCACTGAGTTACGAGTTATTTGAGTAAATACCAAGCAATTTTTGAAATTTAACAAACTCGCAATGTTCTTTCAACTTCAAGTTCCACACTTCTTAATTGTACTGATGGATATGAGATTGCCGAAGAGGATGGAGATCGAGCTAAATTAGAGAAGGCGATATTTGTTGAACCTAATATCGAAGAAACTATGGAGGTCGATGTAGAATGCAATCATTATGGGTGCATTGAAGCTGATGATAAATAAAAAGTTGACCTTTATATTAGGGAAAAAAAAGAATGCAAAATTGATGTTCATGATTAAGATGAAATTGGCATCAATACTTGTGTGCAAAAGAATATTGAAATTATTTCAGATGAGGTTTTCTTCAATCAAATCATGATCAGGATTGTATTAAGAATACTGTAGAAAACTTGAGTCAAAACAAATGTTCGAAGGTACTTTTGATTTGCAATATTTTTGATAAAAGTTATGAAAGTTTAATAATTGAATAGGTTACAACTCTTTTTATAATACATTAACCTTAAAAATTCAACAGTAAAAGAAATAATAAATAATGCCAAAACAAGCGGCAGTAAATAAAAAATATTTCCTAATTATTTAAACTAAAATCCTAATTCTTATAGATCAAGAATTCTAATAAAGGCAGAAATCAAAATCAAATCGAATACGGAAAGTTAATAATTTTAATCTCTACGAAAATATTCCTAGCCAAAATCTTATTCTAGAACAACAAAAATAAAATACAAAAACTCTCCATTTTTATCCTACATCAGTCTCCTTTTCTTCGAAAGAACTCGCCCTCGAGTTCTCATTAGAAACTTGCAACCTTCCATTCTAAAGAAATAGATATTTTGAATAATTCAACCTCTCGTCTGTCTTCAAAAAATGAATCAAAGAAAAATGTTTATGCAATGATTTTTTCTCTTCATGCTTCAAGTTGTTGATAGTATCCACTATATGAAAATTGAAAATCAAATCAAACTTCTCAACACTAAGAAAATCAACAACGTAAATTTTATGCTGACTTTGTGGGTTCCCTCGATGTTTTCCCATCTTAAAATGAGTTAGCACTTCTTTGTCAGAAAATCGATTTTCCACAACAAATATGTTTTCTTGTTGTGTTGCAGTCAACTCCGTTGTGGGTGATTCGTCAAGCCCAATTACAGAAATTTTCATTGCAATATTTTTCACAAAGAGTTACGAGTTATTTGAGTAAATACCAAACAATTTCTTAAAGTCAACAAACTAACCATGTTCTTTCAACTTCAAGTTCCACACTTCTTAATTGTATTGACGGATATAAGATTACCGAAGAGGAAGGAGATCGAGTTAAAGTAGAGAAGGTGATATTTGTTGAACCTAATATCGAAGAAACAATGGAGGTCGACGTAGAATGCAATCATTATGAGTGCATTGAAGCTGGTGATAAAAGAGAAAGTTGACCTTTACATTAGCGAAAAAGAAGAATGCAAAATTGAAGTTCATGATCAAGATAAAATTGGCATCAATACTTATGTGCAAAAGAATATTGAAATTATTTCAGATGAGGTTTTTTTCAATCAAATCATGGACAGGAATTGTATCAAGAATACCGAAGAAAACTTGAGTCAAAACAAATGTTCCAAGGTACTTTTGATTTGCAATATTATTGATAAAAGTTATGAAAGCTTAATAATTGAATAGGTTGCAGCCCTTTTTATAAGACCCTAACCCTGAAAATCCTACTGTAAAAGAAATAATAAATCATGTCAAAATAAGCGGCAGTAAATAAAAAATATTTCATAATTAATTAAAGTAAAATCCTAGTTCTACTAGATAAAGAATCCTAATAGAGGCAGAAATCAAAATCAAGGCACTACAAGAAAATTTGCATTAGGTGACAAATGAAAATTGTCACAAGTTGCATGTTTTGCGTCCCAAATAGTATTCGTGACAAAAAAAAAAATTTGTCGACTAAAGGTTGTCGAGGATTACTACCTCGTGACGAAATTTGTTTTTCGTCACCTATGGTGTCTTTTGATGACAAAAAATTTCATCACAGAAAAATCACTTGGTGATGAAATTTTTTTGTCACCTATTATTCTTTTTGATGACGAAATATTTCGTCACCAGTCTAATAATTATTTGTCACCCATTTTCAATTTCGTCACTAATTATGGCAGGAGATTGAACAATGTAAATACATAGGTGACAAAAAAAGTTTCGTCACCAAAGAAATTAATTAAAAATAATAATTGCGACAAAATATTTTGTTACCTAAAATTTCCAATTAAAGCCAATAAGTGACGAAAGATATGGTCATTGAAAAGTTGATGAGAGAAACACATTTGGTGATAAAAAAAAATTGTCACCTTAAATATGTGTATAGGAAATAAAAGTGAGAAAATAAATTGTCACTAACACTCTTCTTACAAAACAATATCATCCTATTCATTTTGGAATTCAATACTCAGCCAAACAAATGAACTATAAGTTACACCATAATTGCTAATACATCTTCATAAACCATTATAATCATGTGCCAAACTAGATATCCATTAACCACAAGAACTATGTATTCTACACCAAATTAATGTCCATTCAACCATAGGATCTAAAGCACCAATATTCCCATGACAAAAACATGAAAGGTAGACCAAACCATATATGTTCATCATAGTTCGTTAGCATCATTAAAATGAAAAAAAAAGACTCGGAACTTCATCCAAAAAATGAGTCTTCATAGAAGCATATATCCAGAATAGAAAACTCGGACCTTCATCCCCAAAAGGAGTCTTCATAGAAGCATACATCCAAAAAAGAAAACTCGGACTTTCATCCCAAAAAGGAGTCTTCATATATCCAAACAAAAAGTCTTCATAGAAAAGCGTATATATACCATCCTCCCCGCTACCAACCTTATGCATATTCAATCTGCACATAAAAAGTAGGATAAAGTATTTTTGTTATGATTTTAATAGAACACAAAGCATTATGGAAACTTAAAAATTTGCACAATACACCTTATGCGTATTCAATTTGCACACACAAAGTATTTTGGTTATGTGTTAGGTGTGTTGTGTCCATTAAAGGTGTGTGTTGGTGTGAGCTGTGTGTGTTGTGTCCTCTAAAGGTGTGGATTTCATTACTGGTGTGTGTTGTGTGGGTGCCAAGTGAGTTGGAACGCAAAAAACAGCCAAAAACCATCAGCAAATATCAGCCAAGCAATCCAGAAAATTAAGAGCAGCAATAGCAAACATGAGCACCAAAATGCAAAAGGGAATTGATATTGTCTTGTTTGTTCTGTTACTTTATCTCTTTCTCTTATAGTTGAGCTGTTGGGTAATGGATGTAATCTACAACTTCTGTATGTCATGTTGGGTAATGGCTGTAATCATTGCAGTGGCAGTTTTGTGGTGCATGTCAATCCAGTAGGGTTTGTTTAAGATGGCTTGTGTGCATCTTAGATAGATTGTTTGTTGTCTCTATAGCTCAATTGTAGTTTCTCGGTATAGCTCAATTGTGTTGGTTTTCAAGTGTTGAACAGGTACCCTCTTCTACCTATACTTTACTGCTACTCCTGTGTGTAGTGCAACAAGGGTTTAACACAAAGTACCACTGGTGCTTTGTTGGTCTAGCTGATAATTCATCTCATCTTTCTTCTCTTCCATGTCGCATCTGAAACAAATCTGAGTGAACTACTTAAAGTCATAACAGAGAGCAATTCGTATCAAACTCCAGGGCTTAGGAAACGTTAGAGGACTAAAACACCATTCTTCTTATGGCACTAGAGATGGTACTGTAACAATTTGAATGATCTTCCACAGCTATATGAATAAGGTGCTTTGAAGAATTTAAGATGAGTGTCTCCCTTTGATTAACCATTACCGATATGTTACGAGAGGATTTTGAGCATACAAAGCATATTAAACAAGTTTCAGTGAACCCAAGTGCTGCCATCCCAAGTGTCTCCTAGCATAAACCCATATTGGCTATGTTATATATAAGCCCTTGGTCACCATCCCCATGCAAACCTATTTCTAGGCTGAGGCTACACAATGGGTTGTGTCAATTTCTATCATACCTAGCATGACGTCATGAATTAGCTGCAGAGGAGGTGACTATATGCTGGATTAAAGTACACTGTTGTTGGGAATGGACATTGTTCTTGTATTGGATACTAATAGTTGAAGTTACTAAGGTGGGGCAGATGCTGTTCGCATTCTGTGGGAATTCTAATGAGAGTCGTGAGCATCTATTTTTTACTTGTCCATACACTGCTGGAGTTTGGACTGTGTTACTTCAGACAAATGGTGTTTCTTGAAGTCCTCTCCCCTCAATGGAAGATGTTGACTGGGCTATGCAGCATAGTGGTGGGAGGAAGTTGCAGCATACCATTTGTAAGCTCTCATTGGCTGCAATGCTTTACCTTCTCTGGATCGAAAGAAATAGAAGATGGTTTCAAGGTTCAGGAGCTAGAGAGGTCATTTGAAAAAAAGATTGTGATATCAGAGCTGGCATCAATTCTTGGAAGCATATAAGAAAACTGATGAGAATAGGCTTATCTGCAATCAATGGCAGATATTCCACAAAGTGTTTAGCTTTTGATTTTTCTTCCTTAACTAGTAAGGCTAGATCAGTGTCTTCTTGTTTTGTTAATCTATAGAAGAGTGTATACTGCTGGATCGGTGCTCAGTGTTATTTTTGGGCAGGATACAAATGCTTCTCTACTTTGTTTGGCGTTATTCATTCTGGGGAATGCCCCTTTGCTCTTGCAGTTGTTTGCCTTGATAAAATTCAAGTTACCAAAAAAAAAAAAAAAAAAACAAGTTCAAGTTTAGCCGCCAAAAAGTACAGGACTACCGTTGGGAAGCCACAACGTTGGACCTGTAAGGGTGGCGCTACGGGACAATCCCAAGTGTCCCACAATGGTTCAACCCATAATTGGCTGTGGTGTATAAGCTTTTGGGCTAAAAGTGCTGACTGTGATGGAAGTCTTTATGTTGTATAAGGTATCAAACATGAGCAGCCAAAAACCACAATCATACCACTAGATACAACAGCCAAAAGACAATAAACAGAGCAGCAGCCCCCCAACAATATAAAACCAGAAATAGAAATAAAGGAACGCAGACGAAACATCACACAAAGTAGGAATGTGCACTTGAATAAATGACTGTATAGTTTTCTGCTCCATTATCTACCAAAGAGGATATACCTTTTTAACCAAGCACTTGTTATTGCATCATCAAAACCTAGGTATCCGTTTCAGTTAATTAATCCTACTCACTACCACTATTTGGCATTGGTGGATTCTAACAAGTTACATTGGTATGGAGTAGTGCTAATCACTGCCACATGTTTCTTGTTTAGCTTTTTCGTACCTGGAATGCACTATGGGGATAATCAATCTCTCCCATAATTAGACTTTAACAAGTTTTCCTGCAGTGACAGTATGGCTTGGTAAGTGTTTGTGTTGACTTTTTACCGCCACTGTTAGAAAGAAAAACAATATCAAATTTGCTTGGTCTTCTATTAGGAGACAAGCTCCACAAGTTAGATGGGTCAAAGTGGTATGGTTCAAATATGCAGTGCCTAGATGGTCTATCATTCAATGGTTGGCTGTATTAGGCAGGTTATCCACTCTAGATAGGCTTCATAAATGGGGGATTGTCATGAAGTCTCACAAATATGCAGTGCCCCTGTGCCATTGTAAGTGGTTTTAGCTTTAAAACTTAACTGACCCAAATATATATATATATATATATATATATATATATATATATAGGGAGAGCATGATGTACTAACCAGCAAGTTGTTAACCGGTGAATTCTTGTTGTTTAAGAAATGCCATAACACTAGCCAAAGTCTTCCCCTGTTCCTCTATCTTATTGTTTGCTGCTTCAATTCCTTCCCCTTGCTCCTGAATTTTTTCAGCTTGCTCTTGCACCTTTCCCTCGAGGTGTGTTACATACTCCCTATTCACAGTCCTAATAGAAGAGGAAGGCCTAATGCCAAGTCCTTTCACATACCCTAACTTTGCCTTGAGTCCTTTAACGGAGAGCTCTTCTTGCGTAATCGGGATTGCAGCTTCCTGCGCATTATGCTCGGTCTATATTTGTACCATTTTATCCTGTCATTTTAAAGTAAATGCCAAATTTAAGTTCTGACAATTTAGTAGAGACAAGTTCTAATAATTTAGAAGACACTAGTACACCACAAAAGTACTCGATACACGTACATAGAGAACTTCAGATTCTGAAGAGATCCATTTTTACGTGTCCTTATTATCCTTGTACATCTCTGTTACCGCGGGCACAACACCTCCATTATCGGTCATCTGATATATTATGTTCTCATCAAATGAGTTAATAAAGCATGTTCATATTGTAAAAAAAGTGAAGGCAATATAATGGAAAACGCACCGCAGCGGCAACCCTAACTGGGAGTGACTTTGATCCACATCTATGTTTTGTCTTAGACCAAGACCTGTTTTTTATTTTTTGTATTGGCAAAAGAAACATATCGATAAAATAGAAAATGAGTTACGAAGAGAAGAAGCTATTGAATTAGCCCAGTTGTTATCGGAATATAAAATATAAATGCCCAGAAGATATCGATAAAATATAAAATAGCCCAGTTGTGATTGAACCCAATGGAAATTTCAGACTTAATTTGTCAGTTGGCAGGTATTGAACTAGCAGTGGAATTGAACCCCAAGTATAATAAGGAAAACAATTAGAAGCCAAGTATATAAAGATTGCATGAGTCCTAATGGAGCTAGCTATAATGATGAAGAATCTAGAATAGCAACATGTTTAGTCCTCTCAGAAGCTATGATAATGTGGTTCGAAGTGGCAAATTCCTAGCATTGCCATGAGAAGCACCTATGTACTGAAAATGGTACATCTAGTCCAAATGCCTAGTAGCTATCCATAATGTTGTTATATATGAATGAATGAAGTGTTTCCTAGCATTATGAATGCAGTTCAAATCCTTAGCATTATGTTTTTTTATAAGTACTTTGTTTGGACTTGAATCATTAAGCCTATCCTTAGTTTGGAGTTGAATTAGAGAGGAAACATGACTGGAATTCCCCCAAGTACATCAGCAGAGTACCAAAGCCATATTGAATGCCTAAAGACTGATTAATCTAGGAATTTGACAGCAATAACAATCCATGAGATCAAATGGCAGGTTTTTCTTCAAAAGAAGCAGCAGCAGTTCACAATATAACAGCTTAGCAGTCAATATTAGAGACCAAAAACTGATAATCCTATAGTTGAGAGCATACATGGATGAAAGCCATGATGAAGGCCTAATCCTACAGTTGTAATCCATAAACAGCCATAATGCTGTTGGTGATGTTACTTTGTAAGTGCCATGGGCACAAGGGCAGAAATGAAGGCAAAAAGGCAACAACAAAAGTAGCATTAGAAAAGGGAAAAAAATCGAACCTGTTTGAGGTGTCTTTTTCTGATCGCTCCTACAAGACCACAAACCAACAGAGAAAACTATAAGGGTTTCAAGTTTAGGATGTGATTTTTCAATAAATTCCAAGATTAGGATGCTATAACAAGTTCCATGACTATTTCTCCGATGAACGAGATTACCAGCCATTTTGGAACAGTCCACTTCTTAGTGACTAAGCTCGTCCACTGCTCTGGATTGACACCAGCTGGTGGGTTGTTTCTAGCATACTCTTCCCCCTTCGTTTCTTTAAGTTTCTTGTACTTTTTGTGCAAAACGAAGTTGTGATTGCTCAACCTCCGTCCACATTATGTTGCCACTGCCTTTTCAACATCGATTGGATCTCCTTGCAAGTCAAACTTATCCTGCAATATTTGATAATTTTAGTAATGACTTGATCTTAAGTTACAGAATTAATACCTTATTCATAAACTGTGAACTGCTTTGATGATACTGACACATTCTTTGCCTTGGATTTTTTGAAATTTGTTTGGGCAATGCTGTTTCACCACAGCTTTCATATTTTGTAGTTTTTAGCTTATTTGGTTGCGTTCCATATTGATCTGATCGTTCCTAAAGCTCTGTGTGTGTGTAATAATGGGATTTCTGGATGATGTGAGTTTAAGGTTCTTTAAGGAATGGCCACATCCAAATGATAACCAACGGCGTCAACTGAGTAGGGATCTTGAGCCTAAGCAGATCAAGTTTTGGTTTCAAAAAAGACAAAGGTGCTCACTTTTCATCACTTTAACCTTCCATTTACGTGTGCTGCAAATGAAAGAGAGCAGCTGCAAATGAAAGATTAACTACTGGAAATACTCATAGTTTACCATTATGCACTGAAGTATAGGCGCTTTAACACTCTCATCTACTGCCTTCCACCTAGGGACGCCAACGTCTATCACATGTGTGCGAACCTCGACACCAATCCTTGAGGCCAGTTGAGCAGCATGCTTTCCTACTGGCGCACGGAATAGTTGTGGAATGGGAACTGGAAGCTTTCCTTATTTGTCAATGAGTCCTTGAGCTTGAATGCCTCGCGTAGGTCCACGGGTAGGTCTATTGATTTTTGTCGCAAAGAAAACAAAACAAGAGTAAATAAAATTGTGTACACCAAATGGCTACATGGGCTAAATGATATGCGATGTTTCCAATCCATCTAGTAAAAGGGAAGGAAAACGATGCCATAGTAACAGTAACAAAAAAGGATAACAGAACAGCAGCAGCACTACTACTGGTCTAATAGAATAACAACAATAGTAGGATTCACACAACAGAGAAGCAGCAGCTGTAGGAAACTATATTTTGCCCTGGCTTGAAAAACAGCAGCCATAATAGAAAACGGTAAACAAAACTCAGGGACTTCACTATGACAAACTGGCAATAAAGGACACTATTTGTATCCTAGTCCTCTTAAGCATTTACAAAAGAGATGGTAGTAAATGGTAGTAACTGATAGCTGGTACCGGTTTGAATAGTCCATTTGCAAATGGATGGAACATCAGCTGCAGCAGATAACTAAGTATTGCTATTTGAGCAACAAACAACAGCAGCAACAACAGTAAGCATCAGCAGTAAGAGTCATTCAAAGCAGCTAAAAGAAAATAGCTATGTACAACTAGAGTCAATCAAAGCAACCAAGCAAAGACTAGCAGATCTGAATATGCTCAATGAGTCCAGTTACAATAACAGCTGCCAAAATAGCTAATATACTCAGTATTAGCAAAAAAATCCAGCACATTCAAGTATCATATACTTGGGACACAAGCACATGCACTTTCCAATATCACTTTCCAATAGCACACAAGCACATATATGCTAACAATGGAATTGACAAGAAGTTAAAGTAATAGAAGGTGCACAAGTGTCCTGAGCACAAACCTTTGGGGTCATGCCCACCAGTGAAAACCAAAAACCCTCAGGTATGATCAAGTGATATGAGAGTAAGTATGATACAGCTATCACAGCCATGCATAGCAACAATCAAAGAATGAAACCCTTGCTACATTGCCAACTATCACATTACTTCTTCTTTTTCGTAAGGTTATCAATCAATTGTTTTTTTTTTCCACAAAAGTGCACCAGTCATAATTTTACTTAGACTACATAAAACAAGATAATGTAACTGTAAAAATAAACCATATATTACATTACTCACCGCCATTGTTCTCAGGTAACACCTCATTTTGTGGCTGAGCAATGGGAGGCAGTGAGGCTTGGCTTTCCATGCTGGGATGAGATGTTGATCGAGTGACCCTCTTAGAGATCAGAGTTGCACCACATTGTGGCTCTGTATGCGACTGTGCTGGTAGACCACCTTGTGGTATCTCTATGTCCTATAATAATAGAATACAAAATGCACCAGCATTAATACATATTGCATTTCATTCATACGAGAAGACAATAGAAAAAGTATATGAAGAAAAGATTAAAAAAAAAAAAAAAGATACATTATTACCTTTTGCTCAAAAGAGTTATCAGACTCACTGTTATAGCCATGATCATCCTCATCATTTGATAGTATATAGTCAGGGTCGTCCACCTGATCAGCCCTAGCACGCTTCCCATTATCATTTGCACACTGGTGCCGAGCCGATCCCATCATATAAGTTGCAATTTTCATCACCTCAGGAGATTTCAATACCTCATTGTTCCTCTTTACTTTCTCATCTCTTATCCTCTCATAATGTGTTTTGTAATGAGTTGCTAGAAAATTAGGTTGGAGCATTACTTTTCCTTGTTTTTTTTTTTTAGGCACTTTTTCTCCTCTAGACATTTCTACGTGACGATGAACTATAAATAAACAACACAGTTTAAAAGTAATGCAGATTAAGAGCAGTGTAAAACAAAATATCTAATGAAAACCCATAACTTCAAAAACTAAGCACATGTAAAATACATATAAGGATCCACATACAATGCTTAGAAGAAGTACATATATCTACCCAAAAAAAAGAACTACGCGTCATAATCCATATTAGGATCCATATCAGCATCGGATATTCATCGTCTTCACCAGCTTCGTCATTTATATCCTCTCCTATTATTTCATGCTCTTCATCAACTTTATCATCTGTTAGGTTTTCTATTGTTTCATGTAACGGCCCAACTCCAGCAATAACCTCAACTTCAGCGTCTTCCCTACGGAACCGAATATTACCTTCAATGTCAATTGGCACTCCTGAGGTCATACTTTCTTGTTGGAAGGCATCAGTACATTCTAGAGAATCCAGTGGTTCACCATCTCCCACCTCTGGTAAATCAAACACACCCCTTTGCTTGACCAACCGCACAACTTGCCAAGGTTCGCCCCATTTTGTATCATTTAGGTAGAAAACTTGCTTTTCTTGGCTAGGCAAGATGAATGGATCAGATTGACACCACCGACTCTTGACATTAATACTTGTGCAGTATTTATCAGTTCGTATAGTGCCATTTCGACCTGTGTTGCCGGTGTTGTACCACTCACATTGAAGCAAAAGGACTGTATTCTCACACATGTACTCGAATTCCCAAACTTTGATCAAGTGACCATAATACTTGTGCATCTTCCCTCGTGGTCTCCATGAGCAAGCACGCCACTATTTTGACTCCTACGGCGGTCATCTACTTCTCTCATACGGAACCTTAACCCATTAGTTATGCAACCGTAGTGCTCCTCCACTAGCAAATTGGGACCATTTGCTAATGACCATAGTTCATCAGTCGCCTCTATTGACTTGTTAGCCCTCAACCGATTTACCTAAAGTAGTATATATAATCATGAAAAAGTTAGTTATGCTAACTAAATTTAAGTTTTGGTTCGTTTAATACTAATGACTAGCATCTCTAAAAGAATTCAAGTATCTAACCTTCTCTTTGAACCACATGGGAAAGACTTTTCGTTGCACACTGGTTATGTTTTGTCCATTTGGAACATGCAACAGTTTTTTGTGTTCCCTATTCAAAAAAGAATGTCATTAATAGCCGAAATACTATCATTGTCATTAAAGCCACTTAAAAAAGTCAACTACGTACTCTAGATACTCCTCTATTTCAGGGCTGTTTAACAAAATGAACCAATGGGCTACGTCACGGAGTTCTTGTGACATCTCGCCATTCCTTGTGACTAGCCCAAAAGGACGAGCTGTCTCTATGAATACTGTGTAGCCTTTATGACATTCGCCAAAGTCTTCATTTCGTTGAGTTCGATTATGCACGGTTTCAACCTCATGAAGATACATCGAGCAAAAAGTAATGCACTCCTTGCCAATGTAAGCCTCTGCAATTGAACCTTCTGGTCGAGCTCGATTAGAAACAAACTGTTTCAAAGTTCCAAGGAACCTTCAAGACCAGTTAAGAGTAAGATTACACATGTAAAACATTGACCCTTTTCAATCAATAATTATGTTTGTTACAATTACCTCTCTATTGGGTACATCCACCGATAATGTACTAGTCCTCCAAGTATGGCTTCACGTGGTAAGCGAATAGCTAAGTGGACCATCACGTCAAAGAAGGCTGGAGGAAAGATCTTTTCAAGCTTGCATAGTATGAGCACTATACATTCTTCTAATTTCTCCAATTCACTACGCCTCAATGTCTTAGAACAGAGGTCTTGGAAGAAACTACCCAATGTAGGGGGATGAAAACAATTGGTGCTCTGAACACACCAAACTGCAAACGGCTTCACGTGCCTCTACACCGGAACCCTAGTTCTTTGTCGGAACCCTAATCTGCAAAACAGACAAGGGGTGAGTGCACCTTTGCCTCTCATGGCAAAGGCCCTCCAATGGCTAAGTTAGTATCACGAACTAGCAATAAACCCTAATTATCGGTAGGAAGACAATGAGAGATCACCAAATATTGCGTACCTTTCTCCTCCAGGTTTACCTAGTATTTATAGATGTTTGCTCACCAAGCATCCCTATTTTCCTAGGATTCTCATCACGTACATGAATTCAGGATATTTTGGGCACTTCTTTTGTTATCGGTTCACCAAGAGAGTCATTTCAGGACTCTCTTCCATAACTGGCCAAACCTCCCACTCACGTTGGGTATCTATCCAAGATCCTACATACTCAGGATCTCATCCTAGTTACAGAATATTACCATTCTGGAACATTCCTGTTACCTCACGCTTTAGGGCAACTTGTTCCCCTGTTCGGCTATCTTGTTGCCGAACAGTCCACATGGACCAATGACCTCACATGCAACTGGTCCTTATCGTTGTATCTGGACAGATGACCTCACATGTCTCTTGTCCTTTATAGCCGAACAGACTGCCTAGATTAATGACTTCTCATGTTATTGGTCCATATCGTTGTTCGGCGATAAACCCTAACTTCTTACCACGTGGTCCTGTACATCACGTGCTCGGCCACTTATTACAGCTGTTCGGGGATACCTCCCTACAATTGCTCCCCAGCTTTACCTGTGACCACTGTTCGGGGATTACAAGTGAAGCTTGATGTTGTACTTCGAGCCAAGCTCCTCGAATCTTACGTAGACTTAAAACCCAAATCCTTTGATGTTCTTGGCGGCTCACTCATTATACCATTTCGGGGTATTGGCTCCACGTGGCATGTTTCGTATGCCACTCATTAATTTGAACTGATGTTCTATAGAACGGCGTCAAAACGTCAGTCTCTTTCCGTTACCTTTTGACGAAATGGTGTGAGAGGAGACGTTTCGTCTCCGTTAGCTTCGTTTTAAATTCTCAAAAGAGGGGGTTTTGGAATCTTTTATCAAAACTTAGACCCTCTGAACCATTGTCTCGGAAATCGGACGAGAGGTGCAATCTGCCATCGCCGCCGCCTTTAATTCGATCACATCTCGAGCAACCACTGCAACAGTTTCATAAGAATCTCACTTTCTCTTTCCCTCATTTGGTTTCTGAGGTTTTTCGTCCTCAGACTTCTACCGTTAGGGTTTTATTGCTTAGATTTTGCAAGCTTTCAAAGTGTCCATGGCGGATGGAGACGAAAATACTCCCAGACCCAGTAAGTTTAGAAAACTCTATGAGAATCCTACAGCCATGGCGGCTTTTAGGACAGAATACGCTATCCCTGACAATGTGGGGCTCGAACTCGCCCCACTGGGGGCGGATAGGGATGGTGGCTCATGGGACAGAATGTGTATTCCCATTGTAGCGATTGTGGAGGGCGGAGTCCGATTTCCCCTTCATCCACTACTCCGCCAGGTTCTGAACTTTTATCGTCTCGCACCCATGCAAGTATCAACAAACGTGTTTAGGTTAGTCATGGGGGTTATAGCCCTGAATAGGATTCTAGGGACCCAACTTGGACTCTGGGATATTCAATGGTGGTATAGTGTTGTACTAAACCCTGAGTATAACACGTATTACTTCAAAGTTAGGAGGGCAGACAAACGTCTCGTGTTAAACCTGCCAGATTCTGCTCACGACCATGAGATTGACTTCCTCTACATAACTGGAGCATTCAAACCAATAGGGGAAGACGGCCAAGTGGTGGGCTTGCACTGCCCCCACATATGGGGTTACCCACGTATGCTCCTAATTTTCTTTCGTAATTCTCGTTTACTGTTTTGTCAAAAACCTTTACATGCTTTTAATTCGTATAAGTGATTTCTTCGTTACAGCGGATAATGCCAACAGACGCCCTAGACGCGAGCCGAGTTACATCCGAACAGAGGACATCAACAGGGTCCTGAAATACACAGGAGAGCTAGGCACCCGAACAGCTGGTCGGGGTTGCAACGCTGAGGTGCTGCTAGGATATGATCCCTCCTACAGGGGAGTGATTGATAGAAGACTTGCCAATCCCAGCACCAGCACTGCCTCCACATCGACTGCTCCCCAGCCAAGGAGTTCGAGGCGTGACGCTGGAGTGACAATCGCCAGGCAGCCTGGCGAGGTTCCTATTTCAGAAGGTGTGTCACGCCCTCGATTTTTTTTTTTACTAAATATTAATATATTTTCTATAAACAAAAGTCTTTCTCTCAAGTATATTTATCCTTAAATGTCATGTAAATCCGGAAAGCAAATCAAGTCGCTTCTTCTCTCAAAAATTATTATTTTTTTACATAAAGTCTACCAAACATCTTCCATTAAAGAGATTCACAATAATCAAAGAGATGAGTTTATACATAGCTTTACATATGATCTAATCAAATGGTACAACCCTCAATTGTGAGTAAAGTACATTACATGAATTAAACTTGATGATAAACCACTCCTTAAAGATTCCAATGAGGCTCTCAAGAGACGCCGCAATGTGCACCCCATGCAAGCCAAGCTAAGTGTCATGACGAGTACCTGTAAGGTTAGGGTGAGCTACACTAGCTCGTAGAGATATCCATACCTAAATTATATGCATAAGCGAAGACAGACATCAAGGAAAAACATTTTCCAAAAGCTTATTTGTTTTATGACAAGTGAAACTCAAAATACCATAATCATGCTAGAGAATATTTAGCTCCATTTCTCAAACACTAACACTCTCACCTACACACACAAACATTTTTAAAATCTCAGCTTATCGTTACGGCGTTACCCAAATCAATCCTTGCTTTTTCATTTCCATTTCAAAGACCTAAAGATTACTCCAAGTTCTTTAATAAGATGTTTTCACTTTCTTTTCTCATGCAAGTAGCCAACCCCTCACCAATTTTCAAATCTCAAGTTAACATCTAGCAAATCCATTCACAATAAGATTTCTTGAAGAAGTCTAGCGTGCAACACCCTATATGAAACTCTCGCAATACGTAATACCACAAGGTACCAAATATGCATTCACACAAACAAGTTGCCCACCACATATCAAGAGAACAAGCCACAATGATTTGGAGGTCCAAAGAAGGAATATATGCTAGTATCGACATCTTAGACGATCTAAGTTACCAACCCAAATTGACATTTCAATCTTAGTATGGTGCTAAATAATAACAAGATTCTCCGTTTTCACTATGTCACACGTCTCGATTTCATTTCCGGGCAATAAGGACCCCGTGCATCCTATGTTCATTCCGGCATCACACTTTTCAGTGGATCCGTGGCTTTCTTGTGCACTTCCGGGCTTTAGGGACCCCCGTACGTCGTATGTTCATTCTTGTGCACTTCCGGGCTTTAGGGACCCCCGTACGTCCTATGTTCATTCTTGTGCACTTCCGGGCTTTAGGGACCCCCGTGCGTCCTATGTTCTTTCTTGTGCACTTCCGGGCTTTAGGGACCCCCGTACGTCCTATGTTCTTTATTGTGCACTTCTGGGCTTTAGGGACCCCCGTATGTCCTATGTTCATTCTTGTGCACTTCCGGGCTTTAGGGACCCCCGTACGTCCTATGTTCATTCTTGTGCACTTCCGGGCTTTAGGGACCCCCGTACGTCCTATGTTCATTCCATTAGTGTCACATATTCTCATTGAGCAAGCAATCTCCTTATCCACCGTTTTCTCTAATCCCCACACCTAGCAAAACATATCTCTCACACCAATACTTAAATTCAGTTACACGTAAATAATCTCATCTTCATCATTTCAATAAAGAAAGCACAAAAACCCACATCCTTCACATAGTAAACCGACCCTTTATTTCACATCTTATTTTACCACCTACTGGAACCCCGTTGTGATATCTCCATTAAGAATCTAGTTTGCAATTACCTATAAAGATCCTCATCAATGTAGCACCCATCAATGCTTAGCAACCATGCACTCATGCCAAGTGATTCACCAAATCTTGTTTAACTCACTACAAGTATCCCGCAAGCCCAAAGTCTCAATCTCATGGAAAGACATCAAATAATTTACACATCGCGTCAAACATTCTACAACTTAATTTATCATCGATCGTATTATCCATCTAATCCATTTTCTATTCCAATCGTTTATAAGTATTTAACCCTTATGCTCACTAGTTCTCATATCCCAATAAGTAGTCATCTAGATCAACTAATCGTATCCCCATATATCCAATAGGTTAAATTAATCATTCCCACTTTCAAGTTCTGACCATAACCGATCAAATAACATAAATTTAAGAAAGACATTTAAACCATTGAAAAGTATACTTCTTCTTCGAGTTGATAGGTCGTATGTCAGAAACAGAGTTCAAGCAACCTTACTATGGCCTCGCGAGTATAACTCAACATAACGGTGAAACTAGTGCAAAGACAGATTTGGGTCAATTTTGGATGCAAATCTGTTATCACTCGGACATACCCATGATGCATGGGATGTATCGTTGGAAAGCTCTATGTGTCTAGTTTCTAACAAAACAAACGGTGTGTCGTTTCGACTCCCGAGCTAGGAGTTATGACCATTTTACCAAAGTCTGCCGGTGCTGCCAGATTCTACGCGGGAATAAGTAGAATTGATTGAAAAATCATAACTCATTCATCTTAAACCCAAAAATATTGAAACCAACGCCGAAAGTGGCACCACTACAAGCCCTACACTCAGTAAAAATCCCAAGTTCAGAAACGAGAGGGGATTAACCCAACAATCAAAAGAAAAACAGATTCGCAATCATTTCCGCCCCAGTCAACCAACTCTGCTTTAGAAATTCACCAAAAATTGTATATTTAACCAAATTACTTGATTCCAACGCCAATCTCTTCTTAACTTAAATATTCAGCTTCTGTAAAAGACCCAAGGCCACCCAAATTGTTCATCATGCCCAGAAAATTAAAAGAAGACAGCCCCGCGCAGATTCGCGCATCCAGGAAACAGCCAGTATTCAAAAATTCATAACTAATTGTGTGATTATCGGTTTTTCATGATCTTGGTACCGAAATCTTTGTATCGAAACGTACTTCAACTGTTATGAAGACACCAAAAATTAATTCCTAGCATAAGAGCTCCCAAAAGACAGATTACCAAAACCAACGAAATTTTCAGCATACTCAAGATTCATTCAAGACTCAAAGTAGAAGATCAAACTTGATTCTTGTACATCCAACTAACACTTAAACATGTAAAGAAGGTAGAAGATCCCTACCTCGAAGGTTAGAAGCAAGCCCGAACATGGAGGAAACTTCACAGTGCTCCGATCATGAATTTTCTTGAATGGATTGAAAGCTCTCGTCGCATAGAACAACTTTTGTACTTGGGATTTTTCAAGACTCTCACTCGTAATAGATGAAATCGAAGAGAGAAGGTGGGAGAGGAGAGAGCCGAGAGAGAGAGCCGGCCGGGAAAGAAAAAGAAAGGGAAAAATGATTTCCTACCCCAATTTTTGACTTATATAGTACAAATAACACTTATACCCTTTCACTCCTATTGTGTTACGTCAACTCCCACAACTTACAAGTCATCTCACATTGACCCAACTCATATCTTCATCATTATCCATACTTTGATAATCCAAATACATATTAAACGTTTAAAATTTGAGAAAATAATTGTGGGTCTCTACAAGGTGGACCCCTTCCCCGCCTGAGGCTCAGAAGATCCGTCCGGCATCAACTCGATCAACCCATTCCTAATCGTGACACCGGGCAATCTTCATCACCGGGATATTCAACCTCGCCCCTCTCATCAGGTACGATGACTCGTCAACCTCTGAATTTGAGTTCCCTTCTGACTGTCGCTGGACGCGGCCGTGGCACTGGCCGGACGGCGTCCACCGGGCACGCTCCACCACCACCCCGTCGTAACAGGGGTGGTTCGAATCGAGCCTTCTCTTCACCTCGGGAACATGACAGTTCCCTCGAGGCCACTGACGCTCATCGGGACAAACGTCCCCGGAGTGACGAAGCTAGAGATGCTGATGCTCCAGTTACTTCAGTACCGCTGGAAACTCCATCGCCGAGCATACAAGTCGCTCCTGAGGTCTGGGCCCCTCAACTCATGAGGGGGGAACGACCTGTAAACAATGGAGACAGCGCCAGCTCCTCTGAAACGGCACTGGCCCTGGCTCAAGGACTATCACTTCCTGTGGATATGCAAAAAGAATCCTCATCTTCTGCAGATAGACTCGTGTCCACTGGTATCGTCAGTGGGATCAAGGTAACCATAAACGTGTTTTGTTAGCTTCACCTTGATTATTGTAGCCAAAAGAATCCTTTAACTTATACTTGGTGTTTGTACAGTTTATCCAAAAGATGATGACATTGGGTCAGAAGTTTCAAGAGGCAGATGCTGAGAGAGTTAGGCTTCTGAATGACAACACGAGGCTGCTACGTACAGTCTCAAGACTGGAGAGGGAGAGAGACAAAGTCAAAGCGGAAGTTACGGAAACTAAAAACAAACTCGAGACTG
The DNA here is from genome assembly GCA_019656295.1 of Rhododendron mucronatum var. ripense. Taxonomy (NCBI): domain Eukaryota; kingdom Viridiplantae; phylum Streptophyta; class Magnoliopsida; order Ericales; family Ericaceae; genus Rhododendron; species Rhododendron mucronatum. The sequence goes on along the minus strand of BPLT01000038.1, from coordinate 3,204,738 downwards.
CGGAGGACAGTCTTAGGCAAGCCTTGACAGAGATTGACAACGCCAAGAAGGCCGCCTTTGAAGATGGTTATCAAAAGGGGTATGATGCCACCACAGCCAGCTATGTGGAGCAGATACCAGGCCTGCAAGACCAAGTCTGGGTTGCTTGCTGGGAAGCCTGTCTGACCACGGTTGGTGTTGCAGATGATTCCCCATTGTGGACTGCGTTTGAACTTCCTAGTAGCCGGGCAGCTGCAGCTCAAGAGCAGGATGAGGACCTAGCGGATGACGTCGAACGACAGATAGACGATTTTGCTGATGCCGACGAAGAGATTCAAATGGAATCTCAGGATGCTGTGGTGGAATACACAACAGTTCAAGAGATAACCAACGAAGCCACTGCCATGGAGGAGAGTGCTGCTGCTAACATTAGCACAGGGATTGCAGATGACATCCCCCCAGAGATCCAAAACTTGGATTAAAACAGCTGGTATTCCCGAAATTAACTCCTCCGAACAATTTGCAGGTCCTGCGTGACCGTAGTTTTGCTAGCCCTGCGTGGCATTAAACATCTGTTTCTGCTCGGCTATTTGTTTTATTTTGGGATATTCTGTTTTAGCTTTCTGAATGCTTGTTATGGATATTTCGTTCCAATAGCTTAACATATGCTTTTACCTATAAGTGTCTCGTACTTAATGTCTGATAGCATCTCATGCCTGAACTCAATGGCGGACATACGCTCATTATGTTTCCAAACTAAACCAAGTGTTTCGTCCTTGGATTCTACTGAGTGTATTCGTACCCAGGTTTTGTAGGTTTCTCATACCTTAGAGGTTGTTCATACTCATACTTTTTAGACATATTTCGTTATGTCCTTTGCCCAAGTATTTCGTACTTGATTTTTAAGTTTCTCATACTTAATATTTCTGCTTTTACGAAATAGATCTAAGTCTCTCGTTCTTAGATAAAATCATATATATCTCGTTATATCTTTTGTCCAAGCATTTCGTACTTGGACTCTATTAAGTATATTCATACTTAGAATTTGGTAAGAATTTCGTTCTTTTGAGTATCTCGTACCCTATTGCTAGCTGTCGGTATTTTAAGTATCTCATACTTTCAAATATCTCATGTTTGGCATTCGTACCAATCCCGTGCTCCCCAATATGAAAAAAGGAAGATAAAGCAAATCTCCAAATTTCATATTCCATATTTCGTATTTCGTCAACTGAAATTTTGAAAAATTGGGTATACGTGAAAATTAAAAATTTTATTCATAAACTTGAACTCAAAGGAGCATTATTCGTATCCCTTGCAACTAAGAAACAATGGTAAAACCAAGCGAAGGAATTATACTCGTAACTCCCACACAAACACATAGTGCATTAAAACTTAAGATGGCATTATTCGTACCCCTTGTTACCAGAAAATAATAAAAAACAAAGGAGCTTTGTTCGTAGCCCCCACACAATCACGTAGTGCAATCTATAATAAAACTTGATTCTTCTAAACAAAGAATTTTCTCAGATTATGGACATTCCATGGCCTCGGAATTGGGTTGCCGTCCAGATCAGCCAATCTGTAGGCCCCTATGCCCACAATTTCAGTTACTCGATATGGGCCTTCCCAATTGGCCCCTAGCTTGCCTTCGTTGGCCACTTTGGTATTGCCGAGCACCTTTCGTAGTACAAGGTCCCCAACACCAAACTCTCGAGGGTGTATGTGCTTATTGTAGCTTTTCATCAACTGTTCCTGGTAAGAAGCTAGATGTACCAGGGCCCTTTCTCTCCTCTCCTCGGCGAGATCAAGTTCAATTTCAAGGGCCCTGTCATTGCCCCCACTTTCGACCAATGCAGTTCTATTGGTTGGGAGACCAACCTCCAATGGAATTACAGCCTCTGTCCCGTACGCCAATGAATAGGGGGTCTCTCCCGTAGACCTCCTTGGCGTTGTTCGGTGAGCCCACAATACCAGTGGTAATTCATCAGGCCACTTCCCCTTTGCTTTGTCCAGTCTTTTCTTAATCCCATCAAGAATAGTCTTACTAGACGCCTCTGCCTGCCAATTACTCTGAGGGTAAGCTGGGGTTGAATAATAGTTTCATATTCCATATTGGGCACAAAATGACTTGAATTTCTTCTGAAATTGGGACTCGTTATCTGTAATCAAAGAATAGGGGACCCCAAATCGAGTAATAATGTTTTTCCACACGAACCTTTCTATCATAGGTTCTGTGATTTTTGCCAGTGGCTCTGCTTCTATCCACTTGGTAAAATAGTCAGTTGCAACTAACAAGAATTTTCGGTTCCCAGTTGCTTTGTGGAGGGGACCCACGATGTCCATCCTCCACTGGGCAAACGGCTAAGGGCTTGTCAAAGGTACCAGGTCTTCAGCTGGTGTTCGAATCATTGGTGAGAATTTCTGACACTTCTCACAAATTTTAACATACATCTTTGCATCCTCCTGCATATGTGGCCACCAATAGCCTTGGGTAATTGCTCGGTGGGCAATGGACCTGCCCCCAGCATGACTCCCACCTGTTCCTTCATGTATTTCATGAAGAAATTTTTGCACCATCTCAGGGTGTACGCACAACAAATATGGGCCTGTGAAGGACTTTCTGTAAAGCTTTCCTTCTGGGGACAGCCAAAACCTTGCAGATTTGGTTTTGACCTTATGAGCCTCCTTTTTATCAATGGGGAGTATTTCATCTCGTAAAAACTCCACGATTGGGTCCATCCAACTTGGTCTTTGGTTCACGTCCAAGACCAATTCAACACTCCTTCCAATGCTCGGCTCTGTCAGATACTCAACTGCCACCCTTCACTTGAGTTCAGTTGGAACGGCTGCTGCCAACCATGCCAGAGAATCGGCATGGGCATTTTGTCCAGAATTTATCTGTTCAATATGAACCCTCTCGAAGGTATCAAGTAGATCTTTGGCTGCTTCCACATATGCTGCCATCTTTTCGTTTCGGGCCTGATATTCGCCGGACAGTTGGTTAACTACGAGCTGTGAATCACAGCGCACCCTAACTCGTTTTGCCTTTAAGGTTTTTGCACTTCTCAATCCAGCTAAGAGTGCCTCGTACTCTGCCACATTATTTGATGCACTGAAACCTAGCCGAACAGATAGTTCGATCATTACACCTCCTGGAGGAAATATCACCACCCCAATTCCTGATCCAGTATTACACGCTGATCCGTCAACGAATAACTTCCATTCCATGGGATCCTGTTCGGTGGACAGTTGATTCTTCATGGGTGCTGTCTTGGATGCTTGCTCCTTTCTCATAGGAGGCAAGGGTGCTACCGTAGGGGAAAACTCCGCCAAAAAATCTGCCAATACTTGGCCTTTAATCGCCGTACGTGGCTGATAATCAATATCATACTGGCTCAACTCAACAGACCATGTTGAGATTCTTCCTGAAAAATCTGCTTTTCGTAGCAGTGATTTTAACGGGAACTCAGTGTGAACCACAACCTTGTGGCTTTGAAAGTAGTGTGGCAACTTTCTCGTGGCCGTTCTAAGTGCCAAGACAAGTTTTTCTAGGGGCAGATATCTCGTTTCTGCTTCCAGCAGTGTCTTGCTAACATAATAAATCGGGATTTGCTCGATTCCCAAATCCCTTAGCAGGACTGCACTAACTGCATGTTCAGAAACAGCTAAGTACAAAACTAAAGACTCACCTTGCTGTGGGGTAGACAAAAGAGGAGGCTCAGCCAGGTACTTCTTCAGGTCCTGGAAGGCCTGTTCACACTCTGCTCCCCAATCGAATCCCTCCCTTTTTTTCAATAACTGAAAAAAGGGTCTGCACTTGTCACTTGACCTGCTTATGAATCTGTTCAGTGTTGCAGCCATTCCAGTCAACCGTTGGACTTCCTTCGTAGTCTTGGGACTTTGCAGCTTCTGTAGGGCTGCAATTTGGTCTGGGTTGGCCTCAATCCCCCTCATAGTTACTAAGTGGCCTAGGAACTTCCCAGAACCAACTCCAAACGCACATTTCGAGGCGTTGAGTTTTAATTTGTACTTTCTCAGGATCTCGAAAGCCTCCTTTAAGTCTGCTATGTGTGCCTTTTTATCTAGACTCTTTACCACCATATCATCTATGTAAACCTCCATAGACTTGCCGAGCAGCTTTTTGAACATGATGGTTGCGAGTCTCTGGTAGGTTGCCCCAGCGTTCCTAAGCCCAAACGGCATGACGCTGTAGTAATACAACCCTCGTGGTGTGATAAAGGAAGTCTTCTCCTGGTCAGGTCCAAACATAGCAATTTGATGATATCCTCGATATGTGTCGAGGAAACTCATTCGCTCGTATCCAACGGTTGCATCAACCAGCTGGTCTATCCTTGGGAGGGGAAAACTATCTTTTGGACACGCTTTGTTGAGGTCTGTGAAATCTACACAGACTCGCCACTTTCCATTCTATTTCTTTACCATACCTGTGTTGGATAGCCATTCAGGATAGTAAACTTCTCGTATAGCCTTAGCCTCCAACAAACGATCGACTTCCTCAATTACAGCATCCACGTGCTGCATAGCTGCCCTTCGTTTTTTCTGAATGATCGGCTTATGCTGGGGGTCAACATTTAAATGATGACAAATCACACTTGCATCGACTCCGGGCATCTCTTCGGGGACCCATGCAAATACGTCGATATATTCCATCAGGAATCCAATCAATTCGGCCCTTTCGTCTGCTGGCAATGATTCTCCAATTAAAAAATATCTTTCAGAGTCAGTCTCGTTGATCTGAATTTTCTCCAGGCCTTCAACTACCTTTTCCGCCGGACTCCTCCCAACATCTTTGATAGTTGGTTGATCTGGCACTTCCAGTGTGTGTACGTGGTGGGCCTTTGGAGCTTTCTTGACAATGGAGATCAGACACTGTTGGGCCACTTTCTGATTACCCCTTATTACTTCGATCCCATTGGATCCTAGGAATTTCACCATCTGGTGGTAAGTTGAGGAGACAGCCCTCATCTTGTGCAACCATGTCCTACCTATAATCGCGTTATAGGAAGAAGGAACATCTACGATAAGAAAATCTGTCCTCAAGACAACTGTTCCTGCCCGAACAGGGAGGGTTACTTTGCCGAGGGGCCAGACTGCTCCTGCACCAAACCCAATCAGGGGTGTTGTGGATTGCTCCAAATCTATTTGGGCCAGCCCCAGTTTCTTGAATGCATCGTAGTACATCACCTCTGTACAGCTTCCTGAATCCACCAGAATCCTTTCGACGTCATACTCCCCAACTCGTAGGGTTATGACCAAAGCATCATTGTGGGGTACTTGGACTTCTCCCAAATCATCGTCCGTGAATGCTATGCTCTCATTGCATACACCACTCTCTCGACCTCTCTTATTTCCCAACCGCATCACACGTTGGTCGTGCTTAACCTGCCTTTGCAGTAGTCTAACCTCATTTCTCGTATAAGGTGGGGCCAACCCATGTATCATATGGATTACCCCCTTAGGATTCTGCTCGTAATCCAGTTCCATGGCCTTCCCTTTTTTCTTGGGATCTTCCTGGATAAACTCCTTGAGGTAGCCCCGAGAGACCAAATCATCAAGGTGCTTCTTGTACATCTCGCAATCTTCAGTCATGTGGCCCCAATCCTTGTGGTAGCTGCAGTGCTGATTCGTAGCACGTTTAGCGTCTTTATCTCCACCAAGACTCGGGGGCCACTTAAAGTATGGCTGATTCTTTATTCGATAAAGAATCCTGTAGATTGGCTCCTTCCAAACAGTAGTGATAGAAAAGAAGGATTTGGGATCAGGGGCTTGCCTTTCTTTGTACGGATCCTTCTTAGCCTGTCCGTAGTCCTTACGCTCTTTGTACGTTTTGGGCTCAGGTTTATCCACCTTCTTGGCAGCCGTCTTAGGCTGTTCGGTAGCAATCCTGCCATCCTCGCGGAGTATGTCATCCTCCATTCTGGCATGTTGCTCTATTCGCTCCATCAGTTTGGCCAACGTAGCCACCAGATGTTTATTCAATGAGCGGCGCAGCTCTCCCCGAACAGGCAAACCAGTTTTGAAGGTTGCTATGGCATATTCCTCACTGCAACTCTCAATCTCGTTAAAAGTTTCCCAGTACTTCTTTGCGTAATCTCTGATCGGCTCGCTTTCCGCCTGTTTCATGGTGGATAGACTCTCAAACGTCTTTGGGGCCTTTCTGCTTGTCAAGAACCGAGCAGTGAATTCCTCGGCCAACTGCCTCCATCCTCTTATGGACCGTGGTGCCAATTTATGAAACCAACTCAAGGCCACCTTGCCTAGACTTGACGGGAACATTTTGCACAGAATGGCATCATCGTCATCGTGCATGAACATGGCCTGCTGATAATGCTGTATGTGAGTCACAGGGTCCGTGTTTGTCTCGTAAAGTACGAACACTCTGTGCTTCACTCTGTTCGGCAACCTTGCCTCTTGCAATCTCCTTGCAAAAGGGGAGGCTGCGATGTTACTCAGGGCTTTACGTGCCGCCTCTCGTGCAGACACTGCCCCTTCCTCATTTTCCTTCGTTTTGTGAGCCGTAGCTTTAGCCCAGTCAGCAGCAGGTCTCTCGTACCTGTCACGGTGATGCTTCCTTGTTTCTTCCTCGGGTGAGGAACTCCGTTCCCTACTCATCCTTTTCCATGAAAAAGCCCTTCGTCTTTCCGGTGTTCGGCTTCTGCTTCTGTCTCTCCTTTTTCGTGGAGAAACCTTATGTCGCCCTAGAATAGGACTTCTGCTCCTTATTTCTCGTGAACGAGCCTGCCTTTGGACTACTAAAGTACGTCTATCTCTCTCAGAATTCCTCTTCGAGAGTCCAGAATCTTCTGGGTGTTCTCGTACCCGCTGCAACTCTTGTATCTCGTACTCTCGTTTTTTAATCAAACGAGCGTACTCCTCTATTTCCTTCCTCTTTCGATCGAGGACATCTTCACTGTTATGTATACTTCTTAACTGCTCTACAGACGCCTCTCTTCAGTGAGACTTGCTCCTTCTCGTGGAGCCCGTAGCTGTCTTATCCTGTCTTCCAGTGGGCTTTCTCAGAGCACCCGGTGGAGATTTATCCCCTCCACCACTTAACTGATTTTTTGGATTGAACGGTGTTGCTGGATCTTCTTCCATCGTGATTGTTTTTCAAGGAGGATTGGTTCGTTTCCCACAGACGGCGCCAATTGTAGGGGGATGAAAACAATTGGTGCTCTGAACACACCAAACTGCAAATGGCTTCACGTGCCTCTACACGGAACCCTAGTTCTTTGTCGGAACCCTAATCTGCAAAACAGACAAGGGGTGAGTGCACCTTTGCCTCTCGTGGCAAAGGCCTTCCGATGGCTAAGTTAGTATCACGAACTAGCAATAAACCCTAATTATCGGTAGGAAGACAATGAGAGATCACCAAATATTGCATACCTTTCTCCTCCAGGTTTACCTCGTATTTATAGATGTTTGCTCACCAAGCATCCCTATTATCCTAGGATTCTCATCACGTACAGGAATTCAGGATATTTTGGGCACTTCTTTTGTTATCGGTTCACCAAGAGAGTCATTTCAGGACTCTCTTCCATAACTGGCCAAACCTCCCACTCACGTTGGGTATCTATTCAAGATCCTACATACTTGGGATCTCATCCTAGTTACAGAATATTACCATTCTGGAACATTCCTGTTACCTCACGCTTTAGGGCAACTTGTTCCCCTGTTCGGCTATCTTGTTGCCGAACAGTCCACATGGATTAATGACCTCACATGCAACTGGTCCTTATCGTTGTATCTGGACAGATGACCTCACATGTCTCTTGTCCTTTATAGCCGAACAGACTGCCTAGATTAATGACTTCTCATGTTATTGGTCCATATCGTTGTTCGGCGATAAACCCTAACTTCTTACCACGTGGTCCCGTACATCACGTGCTCGGCCACTTATTATAGCTGTTCGAGGATACCTCCCTACACCCAACTCAAATAATGTTGTACTAATTTCCTTATCCATAAAACCACGCATCCCAATTGGAAGAATCTGTTGTATAAGTATATGGTAGTCATGACTTTTTAGGCTAGTTAGTCTACCATTAGTTGAACTCACAGACCTTGATATGTTTGCTGCATAGGCATCTGGATACTTGACCGATTTCACGAATTCAAAGAAAGCCTCCCTCTCTGTAGGGGTTAGCGCAAAGCTCGCACAAGGTTTGACATATGATCCGTCGGGACGTTGTGTCAACCACAGATCTTTTCGGATGCCCTTATCTTCCAAATCCTTTCGTGCCTTGTCCATATCCTTGTTCTTTCCATCAATGCCCAACATTGTTCCAACAATATTTTCGCTGAAATTTTTCTCACAATGCATGACATCAATGTTGTGTAGAAGTTTCCTATCCTCCACAGACGTTAGTTCATACAAAATACTTCTCTTCGTCCAGTTCGGTTTATGACATTTCCTTTTCTTATTGGCTGGATTCTTTCCGAAGATAACCCCGCTTACATTGTTCAACTACTCTTGTATCTTTTCCACCGGCAACTCTAAGGACCTCTTCCGATTCTTGGGCTTACCATTATAGGCCAGCCTTTTTCTCCGTTCGGCATGATCTTCCGGCAAGTAGGCTCAATGATTTGTGTATGCAGTCTTACTTCTCAATGACTCAAAATATGGTTCATCGTTGTAAGTATAACAAGAATAATGGCCCTTTGTTCTCCACCCTGAGATGTCACCCAATGCTGGCCAATCATGTAGTGTCCACCAAAACGCTGCACGCATTTGGAACCATTCACAACTCGCTGCCTTGTAAGTTAATGTACCAGTGTGCCACAACTCCTTCAACTCATCAATCAAAGGTCTCAAATAAACATCGATATCGATCCCAGGTTGTTTATCCCCTGGAATAAGCAACGTCAGCATGAAGAACGAATCTTTCATAACCAACCATGGTGGCAAGTTGTATGGAATAAGAATGATAGGCCATATGCTATAAGAGTTGCTCATGTTACCGAAAGGGTTGAACCCATCAGTTGCTATTCCTAGTCTCACATTGCGAGCCTCACAAGCGAACTCAGGATGCTTAACATCAAACTCCTTCCACTCATCATTGTGGGCTGGATGCCCGGATTCCTCACCATTAGTAAGATTATTCACGTGCCATCTCATGGCCTCGGCTATTGCTCTAGACATGAACAACCGTTTTAATCTTGGTGTCAAAGGGAAGTAACGCAAAATCTTACGCGCAATCTTCTTTCCCCTAGCACAATTGATCTTGTACCTCGACACATTGCACTTTGGACATCTATCCAGTGCTGCATTTTCATTCCTAAAGAGTATACAATCATTTATGCAGGCATCAATGAGCTCGTATGACAAGCCTAAGCCAGACAATAACTTCCTTGCCTCGTTTGTGTTCTTGGGAACTAAATTACCTTCTGGAAAAAGTTTAATCTGGAACTTCAAGAACATATCAAGCGAATTGGTCCAATGGTTTGTTACCTTCATATTAAATACCTCAATAACAAACTTCAACAGAGTATAATCTTTGCTACCTGGGTATATCTCGCGCTGGGAATCATTCAAAAGTTTATCAAAGTTCTGCACTTCCTCATGTTGGGTCGCATCTATTGGTTCCCCTCTTATTCGATCTTCCACCAAAGTATCAATACCACCTAGATCACCATCTCTCATTTCATGATGCCGAACATCATCTGATTCATGGGGTTCTCCATGCTCATGCCAGATAGTGTAACTTTGCATAATTCCATGTTGAATCAAATGAATTTACACAACTTCTGGACTTTTCCGATAAAAGTTTACACCTTTAGACATGGACACGGAATATTGCCTTGTGCATCAATAACCGCTCTTGCAAATTGAATAAACGAAGTAACACCATTATATTACAACTGACTAATTCTTCCATCTGCTGTCATGCCCATTTTCATCCAATTTTTGTCCATGTCTGATAGCAAATGCAAGTAAGATTTAAGTAATCAAATTAATGTCATGTCATGCATCACATAGTTATTAATGTTGCTTACCATGAATGAGGTCTTTGGATTGGATAGATTTGAACAAACAAAAATATTAAAGTAGACCTCCTTACGAAGCTAAGGCACAGTACAAAGTTCAATCTAATAATTTTAGAGTAACCTGATTAACGGAAGTATATAGTTTGATTGTGACTAAGTCTTCAATGGAGTAAAATTCTGAAGTAGGACAAAAGACATGACAACTTTATTGAAGAGCAGTTTTTGAATGACAAGTTGGAAAACACGTTGAAGTCTTCCGTCTTTTCAAGTGGTGGTAGATATATGCTTCAACATACACTCCAACACAGTTCCTATACAGTCTCCTAATCCCCTTAAGCATATAACTTTATCTTGTTCCATTAGTTTTGCTTTTCCATGTTTGAGTTTTTTTCCCTAATAGTTGTCATCAATTGAAAAAGAAAAAGAAAAGACACCCGATAATCCTACCTCATTGCACTTATGGGAAGGACATAACCTACACTAAGAGAGTCACATAGCTTATACAACTCAGAGAGCCATAAAGTAGTAGATATATGATGAACTTATGGTGATGAAGAGCAATAAGTTTTATATACTAAGGAATGAAGGCAGCAGACAACAGATCTATAAACCAACGAAAAAAGGACATGGGAAAGATCTACGGAAGATAGTGGCAAACACATTCTGATTTCTAGGCATGTATGCGAGATCAGATGCAAATAATGCAATGCAGAAAGCTTACAAAGTGATACGAAAGAAAATAAAGGCTATCAGATTTGCATCTGTACACCACGCTTGACATCCATTTAGCAAAAATAAAAGAATACTTGTAAATTGCAAAAACCGTAAAACTCCATCTAGAAAACAAGGAACCTTCACAATAAATAGTTAACCAATAGTAAGTTCATTTGTGCTTAGCACAGGTCCCATTTATTCACTCTCAGCACATGTCCCCTGATTTCTGACTATGTTATGCGGAAGTGTTATGACAAACGCGTATTCAGCACATTTTCAATACTCAAAACTTATACTGACAAAAATTGCCCCATCTCAGCTGTTTATCAAAATATCTTGCACCAATGGCAAAAAAAATCCTAAGCATAGATGCAGGGTTCTGGTGGTGATGGCTCGGGTTTGCAGCACAAGATCCCAGTGGGAGTTTTGTGGCCTGGGAAACAAAAAGGAAGGGTCTATTTGTGTTGTGCAGCTTGTGCGCCCCCACCCAACGACACAACTGACTCTAGGCAAGAGCTGGAAGAAACCCTTACATTTTTGACACCGAAATAGCAAAGATACAATGCTGATATGCTGACAGAGCGATTGTCCAAAACTATAGGAAATGGCACGTTGGAGGAAATGATAAAAATATGTTTCTACATGTGTTCTGCATGAAAGTTTTCTTCAAGAAGTAAAACACAACGCTGGTTAAATTAAAGAGCCTTCCATAACTTAAAAGACCAGTATATTTTCCAAATAGTAATAGTATTCAATCAAACATGCTACGCAAAGGATCTGTTAACCACTGCCCATTCAAAAAAATGCTCTAAATACGCTAGGAAACTTTCATGACGCTCTATGGACACTCGAAGGACCAGTCAGAGGTGCCAAATGAAATAGCAGACTATAGTTAAACTTTATCGAAGGAGACCACCAAACTCTTGATTTCAATGCCATCAAACCACCACAACACAACTTACAAGAGTATCAAATCCATATAATAAAGCGCTGATATGGTTGTATATACATAAAGAGTCAACTTTTATGCCGTTATGGTTGTATCAAACTAGTTGGTGCCCTGGTTTGAAAATGTGAAATGGGAACACGTAAAAACAAACATTTAGTCAGAAAAGAGAGTACTAAGATGTCTATGTGCAAAACAAATCCAGCAACTTAAAAATTTCGTAAAGTTAAAGTAATTTCTGCAAATGTGGAGTGGGATCCATAATGACTAAAAATGCAACTCTTCTACTAAAATGGAAGTAATTCGCTGTCAAGTAATTTCTACAAATGTGGAGTGGGATCCATTTTGGTAGCTGTTACGTAGAATTTTCTCTTTACAAGACATAAATTCCTCTTGAAGGACAAAGGCCTTAAGATGTAGTTGGATAGTATGGGAACCATGAGAAATATGTGTGGGCTTCGGATATAGAAGCATTGTAGACACCCCAATCCAAGCCATGAAAGTGCTTTAAATATTCCGATGATGAAATAAAGGAAACAAATACCTCCAAGAGCATGGAAATGGGACTCTCCCAAAATAAACCAAAGGCCCAGAGCCAAAACCAAAGGCCCAGAGCCAAACCAAAAGGCCCAGGACTGGACCCTTAGTACCGCACGGCACACCTCTACATCGCGCGGCATAACAGATTTTATTACGCCACACGAGGTCATGAGGTCAACCGCACGGCATTTTGGATAAAGTTCTGACTGGCTCAGCTAGCTGTCGGCCACGCCCACTTGAGCCACTGCTACAAGCTAGCTCAGCCGAAAAGGCACTTCTGGCCCGCCCAGAAAATACCTCCACCATTTGAAATTCAAAATCCTTGGATTTTGCCTATAAATACAACCCTCCACTCAAGAGAAAAGGGGCTGAATTCTCTTTTTCTCTCATCATGCTTTCATACTCACTCCTCATTCCAAAGTCTTGAGAAAGTGTTCCCAAAAACATTCTCAAGGCTCCCTCTTTCTCAAAGTTTCCCATTTTTCTCTTCATCATTAAGATGAACTTCCCACCTCTGTAAATACTTCAACTGCATATATCACCATCCATCACTCGTACCTACAACCCGCTCCCCTCAACCGGTCTCATCCGTGTTCATCCGCAACCACTCATTCCCATCCAAGCTCAAAGATCAAAGATATAAACTAGTTTCCTTGGGATAGGCCTTGCCCCTATCCCTGAGGGAACCTCGCCGTGGTCAGGATCAGCCTCCTTTGAGTCAGATCCTAACTTAAAAACCATTTTTCAGAACAAAAGCAAGCCTCTGTGCCAAGAAGGCTACACCGCGCGGCGTTTTGATGCGTCGCGCGGCGTAGCTGACTGAAATGCACGGCATTTTAAGTTTACTGTTTTCTTTGCTCAAACCATCTAAATCACTGCTATCCTCTGTCGGGTCTTTTATTAAAACGTCAGGCATAGTTACTTCACGAAAATAGACCATATCTACAAGCCATGTGTAGTTTTTCTTCCTTTTCAAGAAAATGGAGCATTTTTTTGGGCTATTCAGAAAGATCAGGGGTTCATAAACTTCTTTTCCGTTCATGGCTTGGAAGAATGGTGTTTTCCAAAGTCATCTGGTAATGAAAACGTTGTTTTGATGTAAGCTTAAAACCTGTGCGTGCTATCCAAGATGCCGGGCGGTATTCTGAAACTTCGTGAAAACCTGACAATCCAAAGAAACCCCGCACGGCATTCTGTAAAACTGTGCGCGGTATTACAAAATGCCGCGCACAGGAATACTTTGATCTAGACAGTTTCTACTGAAAGTTCCTTTCATCTTGCATTATCTTTATCATCACTGTACAGTTAACACCACGAGCACGCCAACGTGATTTAGTACCTATGCCCCTTTCCCCTTTGCTTGCTTATTTAAGAGTTTGATTTTCCAAAAGATATTTTAATCCCCTCTTATTGAAAGGTTTAGTAGAGACCGGTTTTTACCGGGCGAGCGGGGTGCTTTTTCTAAACGAAACCTTCCCCGTTTGTAACGTGGCTCTCGAACCCAAAATCTCAAACGTTTTTGCTAGACCAAAAGCCTTTCGAGACGAACTCTCGGTTTCTCGGATCATCCATCTCAAAAATCCGGGTGGCGACTCTTCTTCGGGCGCGCGCCGGTACAGGGAGCCCACAAGCATCCTTCTACAGGGCTTTCATCTTAACCATGAAGTTGGGCATTCAATTCTTAGACTCGTTTCGAAAGGTTCAATCCCCTCCCTAAAGGAGAGAACTTCATCAATAAAACAAAGAAAAAACACAAGGCAGCACTACCAAAGCTAGTAAGCTACAGCATAGAGACAACGCAAAGGAGACACACAATCCAACTATAACCATAGAACCTTGCCATAAAACAATACAACATAAAGACAGACAAACCATGGAGAGAACTCCATGAATAAAATAGAGAATAGCAATCTCACAAAGAAAAGAACATTACATCCAATGGGAAAATTGAATGAGCCCATAGCCATCACAAACCAATCTTCCTACACATAAGTGTACAATACATCATTACAAGGCATAAATCAACACCAAGTTGGCCTAAATCTTGGCAACACTTGACCAATTCTGTATGAAACCTTGCCAGTAATGCATGACATCAATGTTGATCTTTAAAGCTAGCAGACTGAATTAGATATCAGCAAGATTATATTCCAAACAAGGACTACAAATCAGCACCACACCTTCCACACTAAAAACTTAGCAGCTAAGTTTTGATAGCAACAGCATAAGACGCGTAAAGGGGATCATCACAGGATCAAAATGATGGAAAATGACACAATATCCGGCCTCGTAGCCCTCCCACGATTGGGAGATGGAAAGAGGTATTAGAGAGAACACATAACTTGTATTCATTCCTAACATCAGCAAAAAAATTGATGCAGGGAAGCGAATAAGAAAACTGATGATCAAAGCAACGAGGACAATCACAAACACAATAGTTAGAGAAACTCTCTCTAACTCTTTTCTTTATTAATAATCAACTCCCCAGCCCTAAGGTGTAAAACGGAATATATAGGTAGCAAACCTAACCCTAGAAAACATAAAGGAGACAATACTGAAATTATTATACAAACCCACAAAATAGAGGAAAAAACAAGACTTCAGAAAAAAGAATGGGCTGAAACGAAACTTCCTACGAAAAGTTATAAGAGCGCAAAGAATGGCCTCAAAACAGAATGAAGGCTCGTTAGGAGGCCCAAACGGCCTCGGAAGGCTAAAATCCACATGGTACATGGCCAAAGGCCATGCGTTCTGACCGTTGGGCCGTTTCGGATCGAACCCAGGCGGGCCCGTCGACTAAATCCACGGTCAAGTATATTATGAAAAAATTGGTTAGTAGAAATAGTTTTTGGAATGCTTAAGATGGTACTCCTCCTCTTTGGCTACTGCATCAAAAACCAGTAGCCTACAATCAATTCTGCCCCTAAAACAGCCTTAAAAGATCCCTAAAGTAGGCTACAATCAGAACCAAAACCAGCCCCAAATCTGACCCCAAGCAACCCCCATCTGCCCTTAAAAAAGCCCTACAAAAAAATCCTAAAACCAGCCCAAAATAAGCTCCGAATACAACTCAAAAAATCACTAAAATCAGTCCCAAAATAGCCCCCAAGCAACCATAGCCCCACCCTTATCCCTCCTCTATTAACTACAATCATTTTTTACTAAATAAAAAAGTTAGCTCCATTAAAAAACTAGGGCATAAGTTATAAGGGTACAAGTATCAGAGAAATACTAAACAATCTCACTGTGTCAGCACACAAAAGGAACAAATTTGATAAAATAATCAAAAAATTCACATTATGAATAAACTAATCACGTATGGGAAATCTATATAGAAAACGTAGAATGGGTTACACTGAGTTTACGAAGAAACCGAGGGAGGCTTATGGGTAGAGGGGGAGTCCAATAGTTATAAAAGATTTAAACGATCTATGGGATTACAGATCTAGAGTTCAATGGGTCAATAGAACGGGGTGTTCGCTCCACAATTCCTACGCATATGCAAAAACCTTTCTTCATCACTTCACCTGGCTTGGAAAATGTCCCCCGAAACCCAAAAGCAAACGACTGTATTCTACCTATTTTAGACGCTCAATTTCTTTCATGCTTTGTCATTTCTCCGAAGAAAAATTTGCAACCTAATCAAGAAAAATCAAGGGGAATAGAGAGATCGAAGAGAGAGAGAGAGAGAGAGAGAGCGCGCTCACCTGAGTCAGGAAACTGATGATTGATGATGCCGCTGCAAGAAAAAGGAATGCAGCTAAGAAATTGGGATGAAAGTGACAAAGGACCCATAGACGAGAAAAGAGAGAGAGAGAGAGAGAAGACAGAACACCATACATTGAGAGAGAGAGAGAGAGTCGATGTTGCAGAGATGGAGGCTGGGGAGCAGTCTGAGAGAGATGGAGATGGAGCGGTCCGAGAGAGATGGACTGGTCTGATGCTGATGAAAGGGGAACTTTGGGATGAACGCCCAAATAAATCCCTGCCCTGAAACCCGCCAAAATTTTTCGCCTCTATTTTTTTTTTAATTGTTTCAATCCCCCCTTTAAAATGGAAGACAAAAAGAATTTGTCACCTAAAGCATTTCCTTTTGTGAGGAATTATTTCGTCACAAAATGGTTGCAAGTATATGTGGAGGAAACGGATTGGTGACGAAATTTATATTTTCGTCACCTATATTTTTTTGTCTACTCTTTTGTTGACAAAATTTATTTTTTCGTCAGTGATTAACTGCTTTTAGTGACAAAATAAAATTTCCTTACCTTAAAGTTTTTTGCCCTCTTAATTGGTGACAAAAAAATATTTTCCTCACAAAATAGGTATATTTGGAGACAAAAACTACTTTTGTCACCACTATTTCGTCACATATTCTAATTTTTCTTGTAGTGAAGTGAATACGAAAAGTTAATCATTTTAATTTAAAAGAAAATATTCCTACCCAAAATCTTATTCTAGAACAACAAAAATAAAATACGAAAACTCTCTATTTTTGTCCTAAATCAGTTTCCTTTTCGTCAAAAGAACTCGCCCTCGAGTTCTCATCAGAAACTTGCAACCTTCCATTCCAAGGAAATAGATAATTTGAATAATTCAACCTCTCGCCTGTCTTCAAAAAATGATTCAAAGAAAAGTGTTTATGAAATGATTTTTTCTCTTCATACTTCGACTTGTTGATAGTATCCACTAGATGGGAATTGAAAATCAAATCTAACTTCTCAACGCCAAGAAAATCAACGACGTAAATTTTATGCTGACTTTGTCGGTTCCCTCGATGTTGTCCCATCTTAAAATTGGTTGGCATTTCTTTGTCAGAAAATCGATTTTCCACAACAAATATATTTTCTTTTAGTGTTGCAGTCAACTCCGTTGTGGGTGATTCGTCAAGCCCAAATACACAAATCTTCAATGCAATATTTTTCACAAAGAGTTACGAGTTATTTGAGTAAATACCAAGCAATTTCTGAAATTCAACAAAATAGTCATGTTCTTTCAACTTCAAGTTCCACACTTCTTAATTGTATTGATGGATATGAGATTGCCGAAGAGGATGGAGATTGAGTTAAACTAGAGAAAGTGATATTTGTTAAACCTAATATCGAAGAATCAATGGAGGTCGATGTGGAATGCAATCATTATGGGTGCATTGAAGCTGATGATAAAAGAAAAAGTTGACCTTTATATTAGCGAAAAAGAAGAATGCAAAATTGAAGTTCATGATCATGATCAAATTGGCATCAATACATGTGTGCAAAAGAATATTGAAATTATTTCAGATGAGGTTTATTTCAAACAAATCAAGGACAGCAATTGTATCAAGAATACCGAAGAAAACTTAAGTCAAAACAAATGTTGCAAGGTACTTTTGATTTGCAATATTATTGATAAAAATTATGAAAGTTTAATAGTTGAATAGGTTACAGCCCTTTTTATATGACCCTAACCCTAAAAATCCTACTGTAAAAGAAATAATAAATCATGCCAAAACAAGCGGCAGTAAATAAAAAATATTTCATAATTAATTAAACTAAAATCCTAATTCTAGTAAATAAAGAATCCTAATAGAGGCAGAAATCAAAATCAAAGTGAATACGGAAAGTTAATAATTTTAATCTAAACGAAAATATTCCTACCCAAAATCTTATTCTAGAATAACAAAAATAAAATACAAAAACTCTCCATTTTTGTCCTACATCAGTCTCATTTTCTTCAAAACAACTCTCCCTAGAGTTCTCATCAGAAACTCGCAACCTTCCATTCCAAAGAAATAGATATTTTGGATAATTCAACCTCTCGCCTGTCTTCAAAAAAATGATTCAAAGAAAAGTGTTTATGCAATGATTTTTTCTTTTCAAACTTCGACTTGTTGATAGTATCCACTAGATGGAAATTGAAAATCAAATCAAACTTCTCAATGCCAAGAAAATCAACGACGTAAATTTTATGCTGACTTTGTGGGTTCCCTCGATGTTGTCCCATCTTAAAATTGGTTGACATTTCTTTGTCAGAAAATCGATTTTCCACGACAAATATATTTTCTTTTAGTGTTGCAGTCAACTCCGTTGTGGGTGATTCGTCAAGCCCAAATACATAAATCTTCAATGCAATATTTTTCACTAAGAGTTACGAGTTATTTGAGTAAGTACCTAGCAATTTCTGAAATTTAACAAACTAGCCATGTTCTTTCAACTTCAAGTTCCACACTTCTTAATTGTATTGATGGATATAAGATTGCCGAAGAGGATGGAGATCAAGTTAAATTAGAGAAGGTGATATTTGTTGAACCTAATATCGAAGAAACAATGAAGGTCGATGTAGAATGCAATCATTATGGGTGCATTGAAACTGATGATAAATAGAAAGTTGACCGTTATATTACGGAAAAAAAAAGAATGCAAAATTGAAGTTCATGATCAAGATGAAATTGGCATCAATACTTGTGTGAAAAGAATATTGAAATTATTTCAAATGAGATTTTCTTCAATCAAATCATGGTCAGGAATTATATTAAGAATACTGCAGAAAACTTGAGTCAAAACAAATGTTCAAGATACTTTTGATTTGCAATATTATTGATAAAAGTTATAAAAGTATAATAATTGAATATGTTACAGCTCTTTTTATAATACCCTAACCTTAGAAATTCAACTGTAAAAGATATAATAAATCATGCCAAAACAAGCGGCAGCAAATAAAAAATATTTCCTAATTAATTAAACTAAAATCCTAATTCTTATATATCAAGAATTCTAATAAAGGCAGAAATCAAAATCATACCGAATACAGAAAGTTAATAATTCTATTTTCAACAAAAATATTCCTAACCAAAATCTTATTCTAAAACAACAAAAATAAAATACGAAAACGCTCCATTTTTGTTCTGCATCAGTCTCCTTTTATTCAAAAGAACTCGCCCTCGAGTTCTCATTAGAAACCTGCAACCTTCCATTCCGAAGTAATAAATATTTTGAATATTTCAACCTGTCGCCTATCTTCAAAAAATGATTCAAAGAAAAGTATTTATGTAATGATTTTTTCCCTTCGAGCTTCAACTTGTTGATAGATGGAAATAGAAAATCAAATCAAACTTCTAAACACCAAAAAAATCAACAACTTAAATTTTATGTTGACTTTGTGGGTTCCCACGATATTGTCCCATTTTAAAATTGGTTGGCACTTATTTGTTAGAAAATCGATTTTCCACAACAAATATATTTTCTTATAGGGTTGCAGTCATCTCCGTTGTGGGTGATTCGTCAAGCCCAAATACATAAATCTTCAATGCAATATTTTTCACAAAGAGTTACGAGCTATTTGAGTAAATACCAAGCAATTTCTGAAATTCAACAAACTAGCCATCTTCTTTAGACTTCAAGTTACACACTTCTTAATTGTATTGTTGGAAATAAGATTGCCGAAGAGGAAAGAGATCGAGTTAAATTAGAGAAGGTTATATTTGTTAAACCTAATATCGAAGAAACAATGGAGGTCGATGTAAAATGCAATCATTATGGGTGCATTGAAACTGATGAAAAAAAGAAAGTTGATCTTTATATTAGCGAAATAGAAGAATGCAAAATTGAAGTTCATGATCAAGATGAAATTGGCATCGATACTTGTGTGCAAAAGAATATTGAAATTATTTCAGATGAGGTTTTATTCAATCAAATCATGGTCAGGAATTGCATTTAGAATACCGCAGAAAACTTGAGTCAAAACAAATGTTCCAAGGTACTTTGATTTGCAATATTATTGATAAAAGTTATGAAAGTTTAATAATTGAATAGGTTACAGCTCTTTTTATAAGACCCTAACCCTAGAAATCCAAATGTAAAATAAATAGTAAATCATGCCAAAACAAGCGGCAGTAAATAAAAAATATTTCATAATTAATTAAAGTAAAATCCTAATTCTTGTAGATTAAGAATCCTAAGAAAAGCAGAAATCAAAATAAAACCGATTACGGAAAATTAATAATTCTAATCTGAATGAAAATATTACTCCCTCCGTCCCTTTTTAAGTGTCATACTTCGTAATTCTAACTTATTAAAAAAACATCATCATTATACCTTTCACATCAACTTTTTCCTCCACTTTTCCTACTTACCTATCATCATTACACTTTTACTCACTAACTTTTTAAAAAGGAATCTACTTTTAGGGACAAAATAGACAATGCACCAACTTTTACCCACTAACTTTACAAAATGGACACTTATTAAGGGACAGCCCAAAATGGAATACTGGACTATAAAAAAGGGACGGAGGGAGTACTAGCCAAAATGTTATTCTAAAACGGCAAAAATAAAATACGAAAACTCTCCATTTTTGTCCTACATCAGTCTTTTTTTTCTTCAAATGAACTCGCCCTCGAGTTCACATTAGAAACTTGCAACCTTCCATTCCAAAGTAATAGATATTTTGAATACTTCAACCTCTCGCCTGTCTACAAAAAATGATTCAATGAAAAGTGTTTATGCAATTATTTTTGCTCTTCATGCTTCGACTTGTTGATAGTATCCACTAGATGGGAATTGAAAATCAAATCAAACTTCTCAAGACCAAGAAATCAACAACGTAAATTTTATGTTGACTTTGTGGGTTCAGTCGATGTTGTCCCATCTTAAAATGAGTTGGCACTTCTTTGTCAGAAAATCGATTTTTCAGAACAAATATGTTTTGTTGTTGAGTTCCAGTAAACTCTGTTGTGGGTGATTCGTCAAGCCCAAATACACAAATCTTCAATTCAATATTTTTCACAAAGGGTTACGAGTTATTTGAGTAAATACCTAGCAATTTTTGAAATTCAACAGACTAGCCGTGTTCTTTCAACTTCAAGTTCCACACTTCTTAATTGTATTGATGGATATGAGATTGCTGAAGAGGATGGAGATCGAGTTAAACTAGAGGAGGTGATATTTGTTGAACCTATTATCGAAGAAACAATGGAGGTTGATGTAGAATGCAATCATTATGGGTGCATTGAAACAGATGATAAATAGAAAGTTGACCTTTATATTAGTGAAAAAAAAGAATGCAAAATTGAAGTTCATGATCAAGATGAAATTGGCATCAATACTTGTGTGCAAAAGAATATTGAAATTAGTTCAGATGAGATTTTATTCAATCGAATCATGGTCAGGAATTGTATTAAGAATACTGCAGAAAACTTGAGTCAAAACATATGTTCGAAGGTACTTTTGATTTGCAATATTATTGATAAAAGTTATGAAAGTTTAATAATTGAATAGGTTACAGCTCTTTTTATAATACCCTAACCTTAGAAATTCAAATGTAAAAGAAATAATAAATCATGCCATAACAAACGGCATTAAATAAAAGTATTTTCTAATTAATTAAACTGAAATCCTAATTCTTATAGATCAAGAATTCTAATAAAGGCAGAAATCAAAATCATACCGAATACGAAAAGTTAATTATTCTAATTTCAACGAAAATATTCCTAGCCAAAATCTTATTTTAAAACAGCAAAAATAAAATACGAAAACTCTCCATTTTTGTCCTCCATCAGTCTCCTTTTCTTCAAATGAACTCGCCCTCGAGTTCACATTAGAAACTTGCAACCTTCCATTCCAAAGTAATAGATATTTTGAATAATTCAACCTCTCGCCTGTCTTCAAAAAATGATTCAATGAAAAGTGTTTATGCAATTAATTTTGCTTTTCATGCTTCGACCTGTTGATAGTATCCACTAGATGGGAATTGATAATCAAATCAAACTTCCCAACACCAAGAAAATCAACAATGTAAATTTTATGTTGACTTTGTAGGCTCGCTCGATGGTGTCCCATCTTAAAATGAGTTAGCACTTCTTTGTCAGAAAATCAATTTTTCACAACAAATATGTTTTGTTGTTGAGTTGCAGTCAACTGCGTTGTGGGTGATTCGTCAAGCCCAAATGCACAAATCTTCAATTCAATATTTTTCACAAAGAGTTACGAGTTATTTGAGTAAATACCAAGCAATTTCTGAAAGTCAACAAACTAGCCTTGTTCTTTCACCTTCAAGTTCCACACTTCTTAATTGTATTGATGAATATGAGATTGCCGAAGAGGAAGGATATCGAGTTAAACTAGAGAAGGTGATATTTGTTGAACCAAATATCGAAGAAACAAAGGAGGTCGATATAAAGGCAATCATTATGGGTGCATTGAAGCCAATGATAAAAGAGAAAGTTGACTTTTATATTATCGAAAAAGAAGAATGCAAAATTAAAGTTCATGATCAAAATCAAATTGGCATCAATACTTGTGTACAAAAGAATATTGAAATTATTTCAGATGAGGTTTTCTTCAATCAAATCATGGTCAAGAATTGTATTAAGATTACTGCAGAAAACTTGAGTCAAAATAAATGTTCGAAGTTACTTTTGATTTGCAATATTATGGATAAAAGTTATGAAAATTTAATAATTGAATATGTTACAGCTCTTTTTATAATACCCTAACCTTAGAAATTCAACTGTAAAAGAAATAATAAATCATGCCAAAACAAGTAGCAGTAAATAAAAAATATTTCCTAATTAATTAAACTAAAATCCTAATTCTTATAGATCAGGAATTCTAAAAAAGGCAGAAATCAAAATCATACCGAATACGGAAAGTTAATAATTCTAATTTCAACGAAAATATTCCAAGCAAAAATTTTATTCTAAAACAACAAAAATAAAATACGAATACTCTTCATTTTGTCCTACAACAGTCTCTTATTATTCAAAAGAATTCACCCTCGAGTTCTCATCAGAAACTTGCAACCTTCCATTCCAAAGAAATAGATATTTGGAATAATTCAACCTCTCGCCTGTCTTCAAAAAATGATTCAAAGAAAAGTGTTTATGCAATTATTTTTTCTCTTCATATTTCGACTTATTTAGTATCCACCAGATGGAAATTGAAAATCAAATCAAACTTCTCAATGCCAAGAAAATCAACGACGTAAATTTTACGCTGACTTTGTGGGTTCCCTCGATGTTGTCCCATCTTAAAATTTGTTGGCATTTCTTTGTCATAAAATCGATTTTCCACACAAATATATATTTTTTTAGTGTTGCAGTCAACTCCGTTGTGGGTGATTCGTCAAGCCCAAATACATAAATCTTCAATGCAATATTTTTCACAAAGAGTTACGAGTTATTTGAGTAAATACTTAGCAATTTCTGAAATTCAACAGACTAGCCATGTTCTTTCAACTTCAAGTTCCACACT
Source organism: Rhododendron mucronatum var. ripense (assembly GCA_019656295.1). Lineage (NCBI taxonomy): Eukaryota > Viridiplantae > Streptophyta > Magnoliopsida > Ericales > Ericaceae > Rhododendron > Rhododendron mucronatum. The sequence goes on along the minus strand of BPLT01000038.1, from coordinate 3,181,326 downwards.
TCTTAATTGTATTGATGGATATGAGATTGCTGAAGAGGATGGAGATCGAGTTAAACTAGAGAAGGTGATATTTGTTGAACCTATTATCGAAGAAACAATGGAGGTTGATGTAGAATGCAATCATTATGGGTGCATTGAAACTGATGATAAATAGAAAGTTGACCTTTATATTAGTAAAAAAAAAGAATGCAAAATTGAAGTTCATGATCAAGATGAAATTGGCATCAATACTTGTGTGCCAAAGAATATTGAAATTAGTTCAGATGATGTTTTCTTCAATCGAATCATAGTCAGGAATTGTATTAAGAATACTGCAGAAAAGTTGAGTCGAAACATATGTTCGAAGGTACTTTTAATTTGCAATATTATTGATAAAAGTTATGAAAGTTTAATAATTAAATAGGTTACAGCTCTTTTTATAATACCCTAACCTTAGAAATTCAGCTGTAAAAGAAATAATAAATCATGCCAAAACAAGCGGCAGTAAATAAAAAATATTTCCTAGTTAATTAAACTGAAATCCTAATTCTTATAGATCAAGAATTCTAATAAAGGCAGAAATCAAAATCATACCGAATACGGAAAGTTAATAATTCAAATTTCAACGAAAATATTCCTCTCCAAAATCTTATTCTAAAACAACAAAAATAAAATACAAAAACTCTCCATTTTTGTCCTGCATCAGTCTCCTTTTCTTCAAAAGAACTCGCCCTTGAGTTCTCATTAGAAACTTGTAACCTTCTATTCCAAAGTAATAGATATTTTGAATACTTCAACCTCTCGCCTAACTTCAAAAAATAATTCAAAGAAAAGTGTTTATGCAATGATTTTTTCTTTTCGTGCCTCGACTTGTTGATAGATGGAAATAGAAAATCAAATCAAATTTCTCAACACCAAAAAAATCAACCACTTAAATTTTATGCTGACTTTGTGGGTTCCCACGATGTTGTCCCATCTTAAAACTGGTTAGCACTTATTTGTTAGAAAATCGATTTTCCACAACAAAAAAATTTTCTTATAGGGTTGCAGTCAACTCCGTTGTGGGTGATTCGTCAAGCCCAAATACATAAATCTTCAATGCAATATTTTTCACAAAGAGTTACGTGTTATTTAAGTAAATACCAAGCAATTTCTGAAATTCAACAAACTAGCCATGTTCTTTAGACTTCAAGTTACACACTTCTTAATTGTATTGATGGATATGAGATTGCCGAAGAGGAAAGAAATCGAGTTAAATTAGCGAAGGTGATATTTGTTGAACCTAATATCGAAGAAACAATGGAGGTCGATGTAAAATGCAATCATTTTGGGTGCATTGAAGATGATGAAAAAAGAGAAAGTTGATCTTTATACTAGCAAAATAGAAGAATGCAAAATTGAAGTTCATGATCAAGATGAAATTGGCCTCGATACTTGTGTGCAAAAGAATATTGAAATTATTTCAGATGAGGTTTTCTTCAATCTAATCATGATCTGGAATTGTATTAAGAGTACCGCAGAAAACTTGAGTCAAAACAAATGTTCCAAGGTACTTTTGATTTGCAATATTATTGATAAAAATTATGAAAGTTTAATAATTGAATAGGTTACAGCTCTTTTTATAAGACCCTAACCCTAGAAATCCTACTGTAAAAGAAATAATAAATCATGCAAAAACAAGCGGTAGTAAATAAAAAATATTTTTAATTAATTAAAGTAAAATCCAAATTCTTGTAGATTAAGAATCCTAATAAAAGCAGAAATCAAAATCAAAATCAAACCGAATACGGAAAATTAATAATTCTAATCTAAATGAAAATATTCCTAACCAAAATCTTAATCTAAAACAACAACAAAAAAATACGAAAACTCTCTATTTTTATCCTACATCAGTCTTATTTTCTTCAAATGAACTCGCCTTCGAGTTCTCATTAGATACTTGAAACCTTCCTTTCCAAAGTAATAGATATTTTGAATACTTCAACCTCTCGCCTGTTTTCAAAAAATGATTCAATGAAATGTGTTTATGCAATTATTTTTGCTTTTTATGCTTCGACTTGTTGATAGTATCCACTTGATGGGAATTGAAAATCAAATCAAACATCTCAACACCAAGAAAATCGACAACGTAAATTTTATGCTGACTTTGTGGGTTCCTTCGATGTTGCCCCATCTTAAAATTGGTTGGCACTTCTTTGTCAGAAAATCAATTTTCCATAACAAATATGTTTTGTTGTAGTGTTGCAGTCAACTCTGTTGTGGGTGATTCGTCGAGCCCAAATACACAAATTTTCAATGCAATATTTGTCAGAAAGAGTTTCGAGTTATTTGAGTAAATAACAAGCAATTTCTGAAAGTCAACAAACTAGCCATATTCTTTCAACTTCAAGTTCTACACTTCTTAATTGTATTGATGGATATGAGATTGCCGAAGTGGATGGAGATCGAGTTAAACTAGAGAATGTGATATTTGTTGAACCTAATATCGAAGAAACAATGGAGGTCGATGTAGAATGCAATCATTATAGGTGTATTGAAGCTGATGAAAAAGAGAAAGTTGATCTTTATATTAGCGAAAAAGAAGAATGCAATGTTGAAGGTCATGATCAAGTTGAAATTGGCATCAATACTTGTGTAGAGACCCCTAAAATTTTTAATTTTTGAAATGGTTATGAAATGTGTAATTGGGAGGATATAATTTATTAGGTGATTGTCGAATTGAGGATTGAAGTGAAAGGATAGAAACTAGAGGGAGTGTGAGTGTGATATAAAGATATATGGGTATAAAAGGGATGTGTGGGGTGTAGGAGATCATTTTTATCTCCTTTTATCTCTCTCTCTCTCTCTCTCTCTCAATCTCTCTCTCTCCCTCTCACGCAGAACTCTCTCTCTCTACCGTGTGTGTGTCTCTCTCTTGCTCTCTCACAAAACTTCACTCTATCTCACAAAATCCTCAAGAACCAACCTCCATTCAACTTTCCATTTGCGCTTTTGAGCTTGGGTTTCGCCGGGTGAAGCTTGGAACGAAGCTTTGAAGTTCAAGGAGGCTAGGGTTTGCTCAAATCTTGTAGATCTTGGTTATCGTCGCGAGGTAGAGACTTCTTTACCTCTTTTATGTGTTTATATGTTGATTTGGTGTAAGAATCGAGCCTTGATCTTTGCACTTCATTCGTTTGAGAACCTGTCAAAATCTGCAGAAATAGCCCGAAATCGCCCAGGGATCGATCCCTAAGCATGAGGGATCAATCCCTCACTTCAAAACTAGACTTTTTCACCTTGGGGATCGATCCCCAAGAGAGGGGGGATCGATCCCTCCCCTCTCTGGACATTCTACCTACTTTCTGGGTTTCAGCCCAATTTCAAACGGCCATAACTTCTTCGTCCGATATCCGTTTCATGTAAATTTTATATCGATTCGAAGTTCTTGAAGTCAGTTTTCATTTGGCACCAAAATCACCTTAAATTTCATAGTACACAGAGATTTATAACCAATTAAGTAGAGGTGTGTCAGTCTACCAATGTCCTTGGCTATTCCTAGGGTTATTCTTGTTCCATGTTATGATTCCCTATATAATTGGAACATGTTTAAGTCACTCTTGAGCATTATTGCTTATGTTCTAATGACTCGTTATTTGATCTTGTCTTTTAGCACTCATTAGAGCATAATATTAACGATGTTGGTTAGGAAAATGTACTGTAAGGTCGATAAGAGTACCGTGGGCTATAAGGGATAAAGTGGTGAGTATTATGAGAAGACATGAGCTTGTCTAGTGATCCGATGGGTAGTTTTGTCACTCATATCCTCGTGCCTCATCTTGTTGAGCTTCCTAATTTCCTTTGGCACTCTTTCTATAAGATTCTCCTTTAGAACCTAGTGGATGGTGTGTCGTGGAGTCATTTGTGGGTACGGTACGTGTCGAAGGGCATCGGGACAGACTTAGAAAAATAATGTGATCTTAAAGTATTTATTAATGTACGATGTGACTACTTTACAATTGATGCCATGTAGTACGATGGGTGAGTCGAGATAAAGAGTTTGGGAACAAAATGACAACACGAGTTAACATGTGAACAGCCTACCTCATATCAATATCTTTCTCCGATCTGCATTATTGAAAATAGGGTCTTGGGAATACGTGGGATGAAGTGTGAAATGGATGTACGGGGTCACGAGTACCCGGAATATATCATGGGTATATGGGGCCCTAAAACCCGAAAAGTAAAATGGATGTATGGGGTCATGAGTACCCGGAATATATCGTGGGTACCTTGAAAGTTTCCTATGATCATTATTTGATGAGTCAATGGATAATGAACTTAGACGTATGTTGGAGATCTTTTGAAGACGTACGGGGTTCTTAAGACCCGGAATGTAAGTCCATTAACGAGGTAATCTTTGTGGTGTTATACTATTGTGACATCCCAGTTTTTTAGTATAAAAAAAAGTATTTTTACTCAAATTATTAAATCTTTAATTTTTTCTTTTTCAAACTTCTTTCTAATAAAAAAAAAAGAGGACGTCAACTGTTATTTAGTTTATGTATTTTGAAAATTTATCTAAACTCAAATAGTTTATATTGAAATTCTAAGTTGGGTTATAATTAGGTATTTTTCCCCAACGAGTGATTATTGAATGTGGAAAAGAAATTTCGGGCTGAACGTGTAATTAAACTAGAAAGGTTGGGTTTGTACGTGGTCAGTTATATAAGGAAGGCATGTGGTAGGGTTTGTTTTTTTATACATCACGTTAGAGAGTGCGTAAGAGAGAGAGAGAGAGAGAGAGAGAGAGAGAGAGAGAGACAGCGGTGGAGTTCGGAGCAGTGGATTGTCGAGAAGATTGCCAAGAAGTCCCGAAGTAATAATCTTCCCCTTGTTTTTTTTTCTTTTGTATTGGATATATATTTCATTAGCTATATAATACTTCTAGTTTGGGTTTTGATTCGTTACAGTGCGGTACAAAGGTTGGCATGTGGCAAGGCAAATTGATGGTCGTAGTTGTAGGGTTAGTTATTAAATTACTACTGGTATAGGTTTAAGAGCCAGAATGGAAGTAGGTATAGTTCTGGTCTTAATTTGTTTATAGGACTAGCGAATGCCCGTGCCTGAAGGCACGGGTGAGCGTGACGTAATATTGCTTCAATTGACAAAACCAACTAATAATATCAATTACTAAATTCTGGTCAATGAATCAAAGTTAAATTCAACAAATCAAATTCTCCGTTAAATTTAACATGTAAAATGGAAATGAACCACAAAACATGGGTTAGATCTTTTAAAGATTTAGCTGCAAAGAGTATTCCCCAAAGGAGAGAGACTAAAGGCACGTAAGTGAAAATGCCATGAACATGTATTTTTTGCTCCATTGACATTGAGGTTGCTTTCTTTTTCCATTGTACACTATTTATGTTCTAGCAAATTTTCCGGTACCCAAAAACAATCAAGCCCTAGGATCTGATCTTATGCCTAGATAACTATAACTACATAATACACAAAGGTGTTCAAATAGGAGATGGTTAGGCCTAATACTTGGCCCATATTTCAAGTTCCAAACTTGAGGTGCATGTGAACTTGTCCAATAACTATGGAGCCATTTGCCTTCTCCGGTTTTGTAAACACCACCAATACCTCATTTTCCTTTACTTTCATCTGTGTTTAGCTTCAGAGTTCTTGCACCAGGAGGATACCATTTAACTAAAATAGGAGAAGTAGCAAGAGGATTTGGAGGGGGAATTTAAATGCTTCAACACATTTAGATTTGTAAGACTCAATATTTCTACAACTTTCTAGAACATTGGAATCAATTTTATCAAAAAATTCCTATTTCTATCTTCCCAAATCTTCCATAGGGTAATTGGAAAGAGAATACACCAAGGAAATACACTTTGGTACTTTCCTATGCATCCAAGTTGTGTGGGGTATTCAAGCCACTCGATCCTATAGAATTGCTCACACCATTCCTCTGCAACTGTATCAATATAAGTTGAAGTATCCATTTTGAGATTATGGTCTAGTCCAAGTGCAGATAAAAAAGGGGAGGGCGGGGGGGGGGGGGGGGGGGGGGGGGGGGGGGGCGGCTTCTTCAAACAATATCACATTATAAATGTGAATAGAATATCTCAAAAGAATTGATGAACCGAAGGAAACCATACTATGAAGCACAGTAGAAGGACGTACTCATGATAAGTTTGTTCCAACCCCAACTCATAAAAACGAAACTTGAAAATTAACAACACATTCCATTCTAAAATCAACTTTACCTAGAAAGATAAACTATTTCGATCAGGGTACCATATCAAACCAGTTAAGTAGTTACTACCAACTTCAACTTAAAATACAAAAAAATGTAACTCATTCTTAATGATGTCGCGATACTTCATTGGTAGAAAACACATGCCTGCCTCAAATAGTTATGCAATACCTAGCTCCAGCTCATTGAGCAAAGTATGTCATGACCCACCGCCCTTCATGCCTACTACTTTTTAAAAATAAACTGTTGCTATGTGTTGGTTTATATAGAAATTAAAATAAAAGTAGACTGCCACTTTTTGAGTAACCCACATCTCTCTCTCTCTCTCTCAAATATCATAACTTGAGCGAAAACATGAATTTGTCATTGGGATTTCATTTGGGTAACCCACATCAACCAATAGCAACAATAAAATAACTACCAGATAGATTATCCCAAAATGTTGCAAATTGCATGAATTGTTTTGTCTCAAACGTGTCTTGCACATAAAAGTCACAAAAAGAATCAAATGTGGAGATATGAAAACCATTCTAGAGATGGTGGTCTATTGAGACAAAGGAAGGGTATCAACGTAGTTTTGACTTTCGATACATTTCCATTCTACCAATGATACCTGCCTAAACATATGCAAAATACAAAAATAGGATTCAAAACTTAATAGGGTTTTCGGGCAAACTTGCATCTTGATTGATGTCTAAAGCATTATTTACAACTAATTGGATTGTACTGGGGAATTTAATCGAACTTAAGCACACCAATTCGACGCTACTCGGATATAAAGAGGACATATAGAGGTTATGCCTTGGAATGAAAGAGAACTCATTGTAAAGCCTTTCGGTTTCGAAGATGGAATTTAATGGAATACAATTGAAGATGGAGCAGATGGTTCTAGTTTTTCAAAAGCCTGAACAGAAAATTGAAACAAAAGCTAAAAATTTTAAAAGCTCTCAAACAAATGAACTGCATGATATAAATCGAAATGATAAAAATTACCTTTGGATCTCAAAGATAGATCACCATATCAAATATGCTGAAATACAGAAAAAGAAATACATATTAGAGGCAGTAGTACCACACCAGATAAAAAGGAGAGCACTATTCTTAATAACATAGAAAAGGAAAAATGTGATAATGAGATAAGCTCAAACCATGTCCCCAAAGCCCTCAAAATCAGATCTCACCAGGGCAATCAATTTGAATTTCTGTTGGGGAAACAAAGAAAGAGCACTAAAAAAATAAACACTACAATTGGGAAGAATTTGGACCAGAAAAAAAGAGCTGAGAACTTCCGAATGAGGGGAAGTAGTGAACGCAGGACAATCATCATTTAGAGCCGTGCTACCTCGATGGTAGACATTAAATCAATAGAAACTCCACCATAACATTAATTACATCGTGAACACCACATACACAGTTTTTTTTTTCTTTTCGGGCATAACTTGCTGTGTGTTTCGTAACCCATGATTCAGACACTTGGCACTTTTGTGGTTAAAGGGAAGGCATGTTGCATTCTTTGCTTGTGAAGAGGGATTTTACCTTCCTTTTTCTTGAACACTCGAGTTACCTTTTCAAAGAAAACAATATAAGCTAAAACTATAATATGCTTCATAAAAATTTGCTTCGTGAAACTGAAATATGGCTCATGAAACTTCAAACCAATTTTATATTATGAACAGGGAACAATTTCCGATGCCAAGGAATGGCATATTAGAAGCAGCGTTAGTTTCGTACCACTCATACAACTCTACAAAAATAAGAGAAGAGGAAAAGGAAAAGAAAAGAGAACCTAAGTCATTGTTTGCAATTTCCAATGAGAGCTAAATCATCTAAAAGGTTAAAACTAAACTCACTGATATAGATGAAACATCCAATTTTTAGCCCCCAGAATCATGCCATATTTGAAAAAGGCTGCTAATTCAAACCCACACCTGAAGTATTTTGACACATGATATTTCATTTGGCAACCATATTATTTCAACTTAATTGTTAAAAAACGCTACCAGATTAAAGGCAGTAGAGGAGAATCCATAATCAACCTTGAAAGGAGAATCCAGACCCCTAACTTCTCGTCCCATCTTCCTCCAAATTTTCTTGGATAGAAACCTGTTTATTAGATCAAAATGTGCGAAGCTTGAGTCACAACATATAATTTCGACAAAAAGATGTATTCATGAGAAAGAGAGTGTGTGGTGAGGGAGAACAGTCTCCTCACTGCTCGGATTTACCTTTGTAGAGTACCTATGCATGTTTCGTGCATGATTGGGAACAACACAGTTTGTAATACCTTCGATGTTCATTGTGGCCTTTTATCAAACAGTTGGTAATCATGAAATGTAATCAATAGCCTAACTTGATCCTAAGCAAAAAAAAAAAAAATTAAGCACAAACAAACAAAAGTGCATGTAGAAATTGTCCATCATCACCTTCATAATAAGAAAAGTGCAGAAATTAACCTTATTCGACGTAGTAGGTGTGAATTGAAGAAGGCAGGGGAAGAAAGAGATGAGTCTGTTGGTGGTGGCGGCGGGACTGTTGTGGGTCAGTGGGTAGGTCGGTGGTGGTGGGTGTGGGGGACCGAGACGATTGAGCGAGGGAGGGAGGGGATTTGAGAGAGAGAGGAGAAGAAGAAAGAGAGGAGACGTGAGGGAGAGAACTGGAAAGGAAACAAAATTGATTAGTTTCGAAAAAGAAACGTAATTATTATTGAACGTTTTGTGGGTCAATTGATTAGTTTGGGAAAAGGAAACAAAATTAAGGGAGAGGATGTGTTATGCAACGTGTAAAGCGCTAGGGTAATAGACCAATGATTAGAAAATGGTCAAAAAAAGTTATCAATTTACAGGCATGGCATTATAGAATGGATGGTGAAGATTTATGCAGAAGGAAGGATAAATTTGGAGCGTTGGTTGTCTTTTGGATTCAAACACAGCTCTGTTTTATTATATAGATGTGTAAATACTTATGGTGATGGTGTATATACTCTTTTGATTCAGATTAGCGGATATTGTTGCGCTTCACATTTGGTTGCACTATTTCGGACCTAAGGTGAGTGGTTAAGCATGTGATCCCTTTCTTGGAATCCTCTTGAGCCTATCGATTCTTGATAGTTCGTTATTCGTTGCTCTCATAATTATTGACAATTGACGTACCCTTTGGCATACAAGATTAATTGAGAATATTTGGGATTGATCGATTGCCCTTATTTTTATTGTTGTCGATTCATTGACTCCATGATATTATTGTGACTATACAACGACACGGGGAATAGTCCTGGCCGGTCAGGTGACTCCAGCTCGCCGTTGTTCTATTTGTGTTTGGGACCATGGACTATGTTTATATTTATTAAAGTCCAAGGAAAAGACCCGTGAGATATCGTCGTGACTTTGGCCACTAGGGAAAAGACTTGTGAAATACCCTGTGACTCTAGTGCTCAACGGATAGGGAAAAGACTTGTGGAATACCCTGTGACCCTATTCCAGATCAGTTTAGGGAAAAGGTCCCAGGCACCATCCTGTGGTGACTCTAAATACGGTGTTAGATCCAACGAGCTAAGCCTTGAGAAAATATTTGGCATATGGTACTTGGTAATTGGAAGATATGGTTCCCACTTTGATTTGGGCTAACTCATTGTTGTTGTTCCTCGTTCTAATATTGTTGAGCAGGCTGTTGGTATAAAATGATTGTTATCATTGTTCTATTGTTCTGATAATTCGTTATTCAGTAATCCATCTTTCGATACTATTTGCTGAGCCATTGACTTCGTTAGTTTGTTGATAATATTCGTTGGACCATCGAGCCTCATTAATTTGAAACCATTTCTTTGGAGCCCACAATAATCTTTTGTTGAAAGTATGTTGCGTTGTATTCTTTACCCTAGCATGCTTAACTACTCACTGAGCTCGTCAGCTGACAGATTTATTCCATATTATTTTTCAGGTTAGTTCATGAAGCATTATAGTGGACTCTGTGGCATTGTCGGGACCTTGTGTTTGGACCTCTAGAGCGTCTGCATTTTTATTTCTTTTCTAATATCAAATAACTTCCGCACTTTAATTATTAGCTTTCGCACTTTTATTTATTGGCAGTTCATTATGGAATTTGGAGTTGGAGAATATGAGATGTTTTAACAAAAATACTGGTTTTGAGTTTGCACATTTTGCTTTAATAAAATATCCAATTTTTCTCTTATTAGTTCGAATTGTAAAAATATTTTTAATTAGGCTTCGTGTCCCATGATTGCTTCATGGTACATGGCCGGTCATGTTCCCGAAACGCAAGAGGTAGAAATATAGATGGTGGAAATTGGCAATAGTGAGTCGTGTCAAGATCTACTAAAGTTGTCAATGTCTTATGAACTAGTTGGCATATCGTGATAATAGCATGTCTTAGAATGATCGTATTGAACGTTGGCATACCCATGAATTAATTATTATCCATCGATTGAGCTGTATCTCTTGTCTTCATCCTTTTGCACTTATCATCATATTTATACATAGTATTGGTAAAGATTTTCCTACTGGGCTAGTGTAGCTCAACCAAATCATTCTTTACAGGTTCAAACGTTGGGTAATAGCTTGCATGCATTGTATGCTTGGAAGTGAAAGACATTTTGGAAGCTATTTATGTTGAGTTACTTAATCATCTTTGTAATTAACTTCCTTTGGATAAAGATGAGTTTGTAACTATTCATTCAAAAATTTCCTTTTGACGAAATTGTTTGTAACTTAACAATCGGTACGTACTTGTCTTAAGCTTATTTGGGTCAGAGTGCCAATGTTGTATTTTTCTTAAATTTGGGGACATATTTGTAAGTTAAACAGGTGGGGACTCATGTAGGATATTATTAACGATATGCGAGGACCTTTTATTAAAGCGAAATATTTATTTATGTTGAAAATCGAGGGCGTGACAACTTGTGTGCAAAAGAATATTGAAATTATTTCAGATGAGGTTTTCTTCAATTAAATCATGGTCAGAAATTGTATTAAGAATACCGCAGAAAACTTGAGTCAAAACAAATGTTCCAAAGTACTTTTGATTTGCAATATTATTGATAAAAGTTATGAAAGTTTAATAATTGAATAGGTTACAGTCATTTTTATAAGACCTTAACCCTAGAAATCCTACTGTAAAAGAAATAATAAATCATGCCAAAACAAGTGGCAGTAAATAAAAAATATTTCTTAATTAATTAAAGTAAAATCCAAATTCTTGTAGATCAAGCATCCTAATAAAGGCAGAAATCAAAATCAAAATCAAACCGAATACGGAAATTTAATAATTCTAATCTAAACGAAAATATTCCTAGCCAAAATATTATTCTAAAACAATAAAAATAAAATACAAAAACTCTCCATTTTTGTCATACATCAGTCTCTTTTTCTTCAAAAGAACTAGCCCTCAAGTTCTCATTAGAAACTTGCAACCTTCCATTCTAAAGTAATAGATATTTTGAATACTTCAACATCTCGCCTGTCTTCAAAAAATTGTTCAAAGAAAAGTGTTTATGCAATAATTTTTTCTCTTCATGCTTCGACTTGTTGATAGTATCCACTAGATGGGAATTGAAAATCAAATCAAACTTCTCAACACAAAGAAAATCAACAACGTAAAGTTTATGCTGACTTTGTGGTTCCCTCGATATTGTCTCATTTTAAAATTGGTTGGCACGTCTTTGTCAGTAAATCGATTTTTTCACAACAAATATATTTTCTTGTAGTGTTGCAGTCAACTCTATTGTGGGTGATTTGTCAAGCCGAAATACACAAATCTTCAATGCAATATTTTTCACAAAGAGTTACGAGTTATTTGAGTAAATACCAAGCAATTTCTGAAAGTCAACAAACTAGCCATGTTCTTTCAACTTCAAGTTCCATACTTCTTAATTGATTTGATGGATATGAGATTGCCGAAGAGAAATAAGATCGAGTTAAATTAAAGAAGGTGATATTTGTTGAACCTAATATCGAAGAAACAATGGAGGTCGATGTAGAATGCAATCATTATGGGTGCATTGAAGCTGATGAAAAAGAGAAAGTAGATCTTTACATTTGCGAAAAAGAAGAATGCAAAATTGCAGTTCGTGATCAAGATGAAATTGTAATCGATACTTGTGTGCAAACGAATATTGAAATTATTTCAGATTAGGTTTTCTTCAATCAAATCATTGACAGGAATTGATTAAAGAATACCGAAAAAAACTTGAGTCAAAACAATTGTTCCAAGATACTTTTGATTTGCAATATTATTGATAAAACATATGAAAGTTTAATAATTGAATAGGTTACAGCCCTTTTTATAAGACCCTAACCCAGAAATTCTACTGAACAAGAAATAATAAATCATGCCAAAACAAGCGGCAATAAATAAAAAATATTTCCTAATTAATTACAGTAAAATCCTAATTCTACTGGATAAAGAATCCTTATAAAGACAGAAATCAAAATCAAACTGAATAAGGAAAGTTAATAATTCTAATCTAAACGAAAATATTCCTAACCAAAATCTTATTTTAGAACAACAAAAATAAAATACGAAAACTCTCCATTTTTGTCCAACATCAGTCTCCTTTTCTTTAAAAGAACTCACCCTCGACTTCTCATTAGAAACTTGCCACCTTCCATTCCAAAGTAATAGATATTTTGAATACTTCAACCTCTCGTCTGTCTTGAAAAAATGGTTCAAAGAAAAGTGTTTACGCAATAATTTTTTCTCTTCATGCTTCGACTTGTTGATAGTATCCACTAGATGGGAATTAAAAATCAAATCAAACTTCTCAACACTAAGAAAATCAACAACGTAAATTTATGCGGACTTTGTGGGTTCCCTCGATGTTGTCCCATTTTAAAATTGGTTGGCACTTATTTGTCAGAAAATCAATTTTCCATAACAAATATATTTTCTTGTAGTGTTGCAGTCAACTCCGTTGTTGGTGATTCGTAATGCCTAAATACACAAATCTTCAACGCAATATTTTTCACAAAGAGTTACTAGTTATTTGAGTAAATACCAAGCAATTTCTGAAAATAAACAAACTAGTCATGTTTTTTCAACTTCAAGTTCCACAGTTCTTAATTGTATTGATGGATATGAGATTGCCGAAGAGGAAGTAGATCGAGTTGAACTAGAGAATGTGATATTTGTTGAACCTAATTTCGAAGAAACAATGGAGGTCGATGTAGAATGCAATCATTATGGGTGCACCGAAGCTGATGAAAAATAGAAAGTTGACCTTTATATTAGCGAAAAAGAAGAATGCAAAATTGGAGTTCATGATCAAGATGAAATTGGCATCGATACTTGTGTGCAAAAAAATATTGAAATTATTTCAGATTAGGTTTTCATTAATCAAATCATGGACAGGAATTGTATCAAGAATACCGAAGAAAACTTGAGTCAAAACAAATGTTCCTCGGTACTTTTGATTTGCAATATTATTAATAAAAGTTTGAAAGTTTAATAATTGAATAGGTTACAGCTCTTTTTATAGGACTCTAACCCTAGAAATCCTACTGTAAAATAAATAATAAATCATGCCAAAACAAGCGGCAGTAAATAAAAATATTTCCTACCTAATTAAAGTAAAATCCAAATTCTTGTAGACCAAGTATCATAATAAAGGCCGAAATCAAAATCAAACCTAATACGGAAAGTTAATAATTCTAATCTAAACGAAAATATTCCTCTCCAAAATCTTATTCTAAAACAACAAAAATAAAATACGAAAACTCTCCATTTTTGTCCTACATCAGTCTCCTTTTCTTCAAAAGAACTCACCCTCGACTTCTCATTAGAAACTTGCCACCTTCCATTCCAAAGTAATAGATATTTTGAATATTTCAACCTCTCACCTGTCTTCAAAAAATTATTAAAAAAAAAGTGTTTATGCAATAATTTTTTCTCTTCATGCTTCGACTTGTTGATAGTATCCACTAGATGGGAATAGAAATCAAATCAAACTTCTTAACACCAAGAAAATCAAAAACGTAAAGTTTATGCTGACTTTGTGGGTTCCCTCGATGTTGTCCCATTTTAAAATTGGTTGGCATTTCTTTGTCAGAAAATCAATTTTTCACAACAAATATATTTTCTTGTAGTGTTGCAGTCAACTCCGTTGTTGGTCATTCGTCATGCCCAAATAAACAAATCTTCAACGCAGTATTTTTCACAAAGAGTTACGAGTTATTTGAGTAAATACCAAGCAATTTCTGAAAATAAACAAACTAGCCATGTTCTTTCAACTTTAAGTTCCAAACTTCTAAATTGTATTGATGGATATGAGTTTGCCGAAGAGGAAGGAGATCGAGTTAAATTAAAGAATGTGATATTTATTGAACCTAATTTCGAAGAAACAATGGAGGTCGATGTAGAATGCATGTGTGCATTGAAGTTGATGAAAAAGTGAAAGTAGATCTTTATATTAGCGAAAAAGAAGAATGCAAAATTGAAGTTCACGATCAAGATCAAGATGAAATTGGCATCGATACTTGTGTGCAAACGAATATTGAAATTATTTCAGATTAGGTTTTCTTCAATCAAATCATGGACAGGAATTGTATCAAGAATACCGAAGAAAACTTGATGTAGGGAGGTATTCCCGAACAGGTACATTTAGTAGCCGAACACAAGTATACAGGAACACGTGGTAAATACGATAGGTCATATTACCGGGTAGGGCGGTGAACGGCGATATGGACCAGTGACATGGGAAGTCATTGGTCCAAGCAGTCTGTTCGGCATTATAAGGACAAAAGACATGTGAAGTCATCTGTCCAAATATAATGATAAGAACAAGTCACGCATGAGGTCAATGGACCAGGCACTCTGTCCGGCAATGAGATAGCCGAACAGGGAAAGAACTGTTGAAAAAAGTAGCCTTAAACATTATGACAGCAGGAATGCCCTAGAAAGTTTCGAAACGGTCTTGTTCCGTAGGAATAAGATCCCGAGTATATAGGATCTAGGGAAGACACCCAACGTGAGTGGGAGGTTTGGCCAGTTGTGGAAGAGAGTCCTGAAATGACTCTTTTCGTGAACTGATAAGGGAACAAGTGCCCAAGATGTCCTGGATTCCTATACGTGATAAGAATCCTAGGACAATAAGGATGCTTGGTCAGCAAGCATCTATGAATCTATAAATACGAGGTAAACCTGGAGGTAAAAGGTACGCAATTCTTAGCATTCATGCGACTCTCCTACTGATAATTAGGGTTTATTGATTAGTACGTGACAACTAACTTTGGCATCGGAGGGCCTTTTCCACGAGAGGCAGAGGTGCGCTCACCCCTTATCTGTTTTGCAGATTAGGGTTCGGACGACGAATTAGGGTTCCGGTGAAGAGGCACAAATAAGCCATAGCAAAAACAATTGATCCGAAGCACCAATTGTTTTCATCCCCCTACAATTGGCGCCGTCCGTAGGAAACAGAACCAATTTTTCTGAAAAATAATCATGATGGAAGAAGATCCAATTGTGGGCATGCGGTGCCCGATTTTCTTTCCTTGGGAAGGGATTCCGTTCCCCTCCTAAAAAAGAGAAAAATGCTGCCGGTTCGCCGAAGCGCTTTTGAAGCTGGACGACAAGCGCTCGCGAAAAATACAGAGTCGCCACTCGGGTTTGAAAGTCCGACACCCAAGGAACCGTATTTCGAAGCACTTGCCGCGCTATTTGATTTGAAAAGTTAAGGAACCAGTCCGTCATAACCATATCTGGGTTCAGGAGCCAGGTTACGAGAGGGCAAGAGTTTTATGGCACCCCTCTCGCCCAATCCGGAGATCGGTCTCTACTTAGGTATTTACAAAACATGTTTGTTTGCGATTCTATTTGATTAATTAATTCTTTAGCCAATTAGGGTGGGGAAACAGTTAATCGGGGATTAAAACTGTAACAGTTTGCAGGATGTGATAGATAATAGCATGGATGGATGAAATTGCGAGAAATAAATGAGATAAAATCTAACACTGATATCGGATGCCAAAACAGTGCCTTGGTTTGAGTTTGTCATGAACGGCCAACTTGCATGTATGGAGATTCTTACATGCAAGTCTGACCATCGCGCGACACTCCCAGTCCATCGTGCGAGTATTGACATCCTACCAATAGGTTAAATTTTATCCCCTTCTGGGCTCTGGAAGGACAAGTGCACACCCAGGGTCAAACCAAACAGTTCATAGGTACTGAAAGTAAATAATTATTACAATCAAAATTAACAGGAACGAGATGCAACCCTTAAACAGTGAGGGTATCAAAACAGAGGCCAAGAGCCTGGCTGCCCATGCGAGGGCAATCATTAGAAACAGACTAACCATTGCGCGATGGAGTCAGATCGTCGCGCGAGTGTCCTGACTGGACTTCCAGGAATTGCTTTACGTGCCTGGACTCTGAGACATATTCAGAAGCAACCTATGGCCATTCCAAAGTAAACAGATAAGTAAACTAAGCTAGCCTACATATTTTTAATATGCAAAGCAGTGGAATATACTAAATATTCTTGATAGGAAAGCATAAAATTATATAAATGGACATGGACAAGAATCCCATCCCCACGAGAACCATATCGTGCTGACTAGAACAGTCGCGCGATGGAGTGGGTGTCTCGCGAATGGGAGTGCTCGTCCACAGTTACTTGTAACTTTGCTGGCTTTAGGGCCAGGACTGGTATTGATTACCAGCCTTGGCCCTGTCAGCCCCCCTCAGGGATCAAAACAGTAAACAATAAGGGTTATACCTTTGCTTGAGTGTCTTGAGAATGGCTTGAATGAGGTGGTATGGCTTGGGAAATGAGTATGTGAGAGTGATTTGAGTGGAAGAAGTGCTTAGGCTTATATCTCTTTCTTCTCTTTTTGGAAATTCTTGGTAACCCTTTGGAAGATGAACCATGGGGGTTATTTATAGGAAGAGTGGTGGCTAAACAAGGCAATGCAACTAGCCAACAAGGCTGGCTGCAGTAGCTTGGTGGAGAAGTGGGGTGCAAAAGTTGATGGGAGAGTGAGGGAGAGGTGGTGCAAAGGCAGCCTTGCAGAATGCTGTTCAGTCGACGAAACGGGGTTGCACAGGTCTGTAGACCCCTGATCATCACAAAATCCATCTGGAAAAAGGTGTAAATGACAGGTGTTGACCATCGCGCGAGGGTATGACTCCATCACGCGAGTGTTCTAGCAGCTCCGCGATGGTCAATCGGTCAAAAGTTTGACTTTGACCACCACCTGGCAAGTAAATCATCACGCGAGAGACCCAGTGGGTCGCGCGATGGTCAAACCTGAGGTCAAGGTTTGGATTTAAGGGTTTTTAGGGTTAAGGAAGGGTTCCACACTCATACCAAGCTCAAACCATTTCATTTTCTCAAGACTGTTTTCGACCTGATTCATCATCGGGGAAACAAGAAACCGGAAAATAAAGTAAAATGATCGGGAAATCAGATTGGGGTGTCTACACCAGTCACGCCGTTTAGTCCAAAGGACCAGTTGGGTGGGGGAAGAGATAAATCCCCACCAGGTGCTCCGAGAAAGCCCACTGGTAGACATGACAGAGATAGCTCCAAAGAAAAAGGAGACAAAACTGCCACTGGCTCCACGAAAAGGAGTAAGTCCCACCGAAGAGAGGAATCAATCACCCATTCAAGAAGTATACACAATGATGACGATGTCCTCGATAAAAGAGAAGGGAAATCGAGGAGTATACTCGTTTGATTAGAAAACGAGAGTACGAGATACAAGAATTACAGCGGGTACGAGAGCACCCAGAAGATTTTGGACTTTCAAGAAGGAATTCCCAGAGGGACAGACGGACTCTGGTAGTCCATAAGTAGGCTCATTCACGGGGGAGAAGGAGCAGAAGTCCTATTATAGGGCAATACGAAGCTTCTCCGTGAAAGAGGAGAAACAGAAGTGAAAGACGAAGGGCTTCTTCACGAAAAAGGAGGAGCAGAGACCGAAGTTCCACCCTAGAAGAGGAGGAAACAAGGAAGCATCACCGGGACAGGTACGAGAGGCCTGATGCTGATTGGGTCAAAGCCATGGCCCACAAGTTGAAGGAACTCACAGATGGGACAATAACTGCACGAGAAGCAGCACGAAAGGCCCTAAGTGACATTGCGGCCTCCCCCTTTGCAAGGAGGCTACAAGAGGCTAGGTTGCCGAGCAGAGTGAAGCACGGTACATTCATACTTTACGAGACAAATGCGTACCCCGTAGCTCACATACAACACTATCAGCAGGCTATGTTTATGCACGAGGGGGATGATGCCATCTTATGCAAAATGTTCCCTTCAAGTCTTGGCAAGGTGGCTTTGTCTTGGTTTCATAAATTGGCCCCACGATCCATACGAGGATGGAGACAGTTGGCTAAGGAATTCACTGCTCGGTTCTTGACAAGCAGAAAAGCCCCAAAGACGTTTGACAGTCTTTACACCATAAAACAGGTGGAAAACGAGCCGATCAGGGATTATACAAAGAAGTACTGGGAAACTTTCAACGAGATTGAAAGCTGCAGTGAGGAATATGCCATAGCAACCTTCAAGACTGGTTTGCCTGTTCGGGGAGAGCTGCGTCGCTCATTGAATAAACATCTGGTAGCCACGTTGGCTAAACTGATGGAACGGATAGAGCAACACGCCAGGATGGAGGATGACAGACTCCGGGAGGATGGCAGGATTGTTGTCGAGCAGCCAAAGGCACCTGTCAAAAAGGTGGATAAGCCAGAGCCCAAGACTTACAAAGAGAGAAAGGAGTATGGGCAGGCTAAGAAAGAGCCGTACAAGGATAAGCAAACTCCTGACCCCAAATCTTTCTTTTCTATCACTACGGTTTGGAAGGAATCAATTTATAGGATTCTTTATCGAATAAAGAATCAGTCATACTTCAAGTGGCCCCCAAGTCTAGGTGGAGATAAGGACGCAAAACGTGCTACGAATCAGCACTGCAGCTGCCATAAAGATTGGGGCCACATGACTGAGGATTGTGAGATGTACAAAAGACACCTTGACGATTTGGTCTCTAGGGCTATCTCAAGGAATTTATCCAGAAGGATCCAAACGAGAAAGGGAAAGCCATGGAACTGGATTATGAGCAGAATCCTAAAGGGGTAATCCACATGATACATGGGTTGGCCACACCTTATACAAGAAATGAGGTTAGGCTACTACAAAGGCAAGTTAAGCATGATCAGCATGTAATGCGATTGGGAAACAAGAGAGGGCGAGAGAATGATGTGTGCAATGAAAGCATAGCATTCACAGATGATAATCTGGGAGAAGTCCAAATATCCCACAACGATGCTTTGGTCATAACCTTACTAGTTGGGGAGTTGTACAGAGGTGATGTACTACGATGCGTTCAGGAAGCTGGGGCTGGCCCAAACAGACTTAGAGCAATCTACAACACCCTTGATTGGGTTCGGTGCAGGAGCAGTCTGGCCTCTTGGAAAAGTAACGCTACCTGTTCGGCCAGGATCAGTGGTGTTGAAGACAGATTTCTTGGTTGTTGATGTTCCTTCTTCCTATAACGCGATTATAGGGAGGACATGGCTGCACAAGATGAGAGCTGTCTCCTCGACTTACCACCAGATGGTGAAATTCCCAGGATCGAATGGGGTTGAAGTAATTGGAGGCAATAAGAAAGTGGCCTAATAGTGTCTAATCTCCATCATTAAAAGAGCTCCAAAGGCCCACCACGTTCATACATTAGAAGTACCAGATCAACCAACTATTGAGGATGTTGAGAGAAGTCCGACAGAAAAGGTGGTCGAAGACCTGGAGAAAATTTAGATCAACAAGACTGATCCTGAAAGATATTTCTTAATTGGAGAATCATTGCCAGCAGATGAAAAGGCTGAACTGATAAGATTTCTGAAGGAGTATGTCGATATATTTGCATGGGTGCCAGAGGAAATGCCCGGAGTAGACGCAGGTGTGATCTGTCACCATTTAAATGTTGATCCTCAACATAAGCCGATCATTCAGAAAAAACGGAGGGCAGCCGTGCAGCATGGGGATGCAGTAATTGAAGAGGTCAATCGTTTGCTGGAGGCCAAAGCAATACGTGAAGTTTACTACCCAGAGTGGTTATCCAACACCGTGGTGGTAAAGAAAAAGAATGGGAAGTGGCGTGTCTGTGTAGATTTCACAGACCTAAACAAGGTATGTCTAAAGGATAGTTTCCCTCTTCCAAGGATAGACCAGTTGGTTGATGCAACTGCTGGGTACGAGTGAATGAGCTTCCTCGACGCATATCGGGGATTTCATCAGATTGCTATGTTCGGGCCTGATCAAGAGAAAACTTCTTTTATTACACCACGAGGGTTGTATTGCTATAGCGTCATGCCATTTGGGCTAAGAAACGCTAGAGCAACGTACCAAAGACTTTCGACCATCATGTTCAAAAAGCTGCTTAGCAAGACTATGAAGGTCTACATAGATGATATGGTGGTAAAGAGTCAAGCTAAAAAGGGACACATAGCAGATTTGAAAGAAGCTTTCGGTATCCTGAGAGAATACAAACTGAAGCTCAATGCCTCGAAATGTGCGTTTGGAGTTGGTTCTGGAAAGTTCATAGGCCATTTGGTGACCATGAGAGGGAATGAAGCCAATCCTGATCAAATTGCAGCCCTGCAAAGGCTACAAAGTCCCAAAACTACTAAGGAAGTCCAAAAGTTGACTGGAATGACTGCAGCACTTAATAGATTTATCAGCAGGTCAAGTAACAAATGCAGACCCTTTTTTCAGTTATTGAAAAAGAGGGAGGGATTCGAATGGGGAGCAGAGTGCGAACAGGCCTTCCAGGACCTGAAGAAGTATCTGGCCGAGCCTCCACTTTTGTCAACACCACAGCCAGGTGAGTCTTTAGTTTTGTACTTAGCTATTTCTGAACATACTGTTAGTGCAGTCCTGTTAAGGGATTTGGGAACCGAGCAAATCCCAATTTATTATGTTAGCAAAACACTGCTGGATGTAGAGACGAGGTATCTGCCCCTAGAGAAATTTGTCCTGGCACTTAGGACAGCCACAAGGAAATTGCCACACTACTTCCAAAGCCACAAGGTTATGGTTTATACTGAGTTCCCGCTGAAATCACTGCTACGAAAAGCAGATTTCTCAGGAAGGATCTCAACGTGGTTCGTCGAGTTAAGATAATACGATATCGATTATCAGCCACGTACGGCAATCAAAGGCCAAGTGTTGGCTGATTTTGTGGCGGAGTTTTCTCCTACGGTAGCTCCCTTGCCTCCTAAGAGAAAGGAACAGGCGACTAAGACATCACCCATGAAGACCAACTCTCAGCCGAACATGACCCCATGGAATGGAAGTTATTCATTGACGGATCAACATGTAATACTGGTTCAGGAATTGGGGTTGTCCTCTTTCCACCTGAAGGAGTAATGATAAAATTTTCTGTTTGGCTTGGTTTCAGTGCATCAAATAATGTGGCAGAGTATGAGGCACTCTTAGTGTCACGCCCTCGATTTTCAACATAAATATTAAAGGTTTTTCATAAATAAAAATTCTCACAATAATACAAATATTACCCAAAAGCCATTTCTATTTCCCTTGTTCGCAAATCATCTCCAAACTCCAAAGCATTTCCAAATTTACATCCTTGGCCCAACGGCCTAAAACCACTAGATCACGTTAAAAGAAAATTAAGAGTTTACATGAATCCTTCATTTAATAGAATAATAATAATAATAAGATTACAATTCCTTCATCCGAAGACAAAGTTTATAAGAGATGCAAGATTAACTCTCTGAAGTCGCTTTCAAAATGTGGGATCACATGCAAGCACAGCAACCCATGTCACAGCCTTTGATTTGTACCTGAAAAATAATAGGTTGAGCTACACTAGCCTAGTAGAAAAATCTATGCTAACTTTATGTGCATACGGGAAGACAAGTGCGAAAGGAAGATCACATCGATAGACGATAGCAATTAGAGCCAAATATGAATGTACTACACAGTCAAGACTTCTAAGAACTCAAGGAATTTCTTGCATTAACCCTCTTTTTCTCATGTCACGTCTCATCGTTCACACCTCCCTACAATTAGATTCCGTTCATAGGCTAACGTGCGAATGCCTATACCGATCTTCCTCACGTGTCACACTATAGTAGGTCATCTATGCCTCTTGTCAAACACTCTACCAAATGAAAAATCACACGATAGATAATAATAAAAGTAGTGTAGCTAAAATCCCACACGAAACCCGTTACCACAAGTCACCATACACTACTATGATATCCCAAATTCTTAGCTCAATACAATCAACATCGCCCTTAGAGTCACCACGGCTTCCCCCAGGTCTTTTCCCTAAGTCGAACCGGAAGAGAGTCACCATGGCTTTACCCAGGTCTATCCTCAAATCCGAAGAGCAGTTGGGTCACCACGGCTTTACCCGGGTCTATTCCCGCATTCACAAGGCACTTGGGTCACCACGGCTTTACCCGGGTCTATTCCCATATTCAACGTATATTCACGATGCAAACCTATCGATACGACTTCATAACGGGGTCTATTGTATGACAATCAGTAAGAGGGCAACACCCACATACCAACGAGTATTACAATTACACCCATCTCACATTAACATAACTTCTATCAATAATAAGTCAGCACGTCACCATTTCAAATGTTAGTTTACCGATAAACCATTTCACCTCGCATTTTCCATGATCGTCATCATTTCACAATTATTGTTCATGTGTCCTCGTACCACATTTCAATCAAAACTCATCCTAAATTCATAACTCAACCTTTGCAATATTTTAAGTCAATCGAACTCATTCTTAAGTTGTGGCAACTATTCCCCCTCTACTTTTGTTGTCCTAACTTTTTGTATACTTAACCTGTCAACGTAATTTTGGTGGCAATTAAAAGATGACTTCAAAACCTCGAAATCGATATATCATACGATCGAATTGAACATCGGACAAGGAAGCTATGGCCATTCGAAGTTGGGTAAAAACCCAGAAAATGACAGGAACAGCAGAAAACGAGGCAGCTGACACACCTTCACTCCTATGATCATAACTTTCTGTGTACTTAGAGTTTTAAGGTGATTTTGGTGGCCCTGGAAAGCTGACTTCAAGATCTCGAATTCGATATATAATTTGCGCGTTTTCGATAACGGACGAGGAAGTTATGACTGTTCGAAATTGGGAAAAATCTCAGAAAAACGGGCAGCAGCAGAAACACAGGACAGCAGCAGATTTTGGGGATTTCAAAGGATTTCAACAACAAATCTCAATACAATGATTAATAGCAAGTTTTAAACACTATATCAACTCATAAACACATAAAATTAGTTAGATTTTCCTACCTCAAGTATCAAAGCCGAGATCAAACAAAGCCCTAGCCTCTAAAACTTCAAAATCAGCCGGTTCCTCCTTCCCCGAGCTTGACCCACGAAATTAAGGCTCAATAATGCGTATAGAAGGTAAAATGGAGATGGGTTTGTGTAGGTTTCATGTCGTTTTGATGGGTTATTGAGTGAGAGTGGAGGAGAGCCGAGAGAAAGAGAGAAATGTGAGAGTTAGAGAGAGAGCCGGGAGATAGAAATGAGAAAGAGGAAAGTGTTCCTCTGGAATTTATTAGAAGACCAAGGGAAAATTATACCCTACTTCTCACACCACACACTCACAAGTACACCTCTCACACATTTATCCTTATATCCTTTCACGAACACGCCGTACCGTAAATCCACACCGTCTATCTCGACAAGTTATACGTTTACAAGGGAAAAAAAATGATCTAAATAAAAAAAAAATACGGGTCTCTACATTCTACCCTCCTTAAAAAAAATTTCGTCCTCGAAATTCGCCAAGGTAAGTCCAACCAAACCAAGTATCATATGGATACGCAAAACCACAACAACTTACATTATGCAACGGTTCAATAATCATGAAAGTGCTACGTCAAAAACTCACATCAATCAACTAAAACAAATGCGGACATTACTCTATAATTTTGTCCCCCTTTTCGCACATAAGCTCGCACTATCAACATCGTCTTACCACTACAAAACTAGATTATGAGAATCTAGGATACGTATCGGTTTCTTTCCATAGGGCACGTCGGCTTCTAACTCAAGTTCGGACCTCTCTAGCACGTGTAATGGATTCGTTTCATACTTCCTCAATACCTATGTATTAAAAAGCATCGCGAATACCCGATAGTCCAATTGACTTCCCGAGACTTCCTCCTAGAATGGGCGGTGATCAAACGCCTCTTCCAATTGGATTTCATCGGTAGTCGCTTGGTTATCCAAAAGACACACATCGTATCCCAATACTCAACCCATAACTCTCATTTTCTTTCTAACGATGAAAGCTTCCCTTTCCACCTAAAACGAGACAAACTCCAACGCGGTGATGCTTTACAAAAACACATTATTCCCCTTTTTCAATTTACATTGGGTGATGACGACAATCAACACAATCCTTTGGTCTTATGCAGTTGGCAATCTTCAAAGAACTATCTTGGTTTGTTTAGTCATTCTCCCTTGAGCTTCCAAATGTCGTTGAGGAATAGATTCCATCGCACCCCTTAACACTAATTCTAGAGAGCCAAGAACACATGCCAATTCCTCTCGAAAGATGCACCGAACTCTCACACTAAGTTAGGTCAAGAGAAGGATTCAGTTAGTATTCCCAAATGAAACATGTAAGCTCAAAGATTCGGACAACACCAAATAAGAATTTAAAGGAAGGTCACGAGGTATCCGGAAATCAAGGAACACACATGGAATCCTTAAAGTGGTTAGGCACCAACTCTACGTACCATCTCATGACAATTCGAAGAATCTAGAAATTATTAATCATAATCCTTCCACTGGCTCCACAAGTCAAATAAACCATGGATTTCCTATCGGCAAAAGAAAGATTCCGAAACTAAGAATAAGCACAAAATAATTAGACCAAGCCCTTGTAGGCAAACTGATACAAGACCAAGAAATTTGTCCAAGACTGGAATGTTTAAACTTCTAACAAATTGAAGCTGGACATTATAGAACGAATCGTGGGTCTCCGAAGTTCGAAAACCATAATAGGATTTAATGCCACAGAAAACAACTACAGCAAGTGAATTTGAATTGAACGGCACCAACAAATGGATACCAGTGAATATATCACCACAAGATTTGGCTCCAATTATGACATAAGAACTTGAGTGGGGTAGCAATCTCCAACAAATAGACTAGTAACTACAATGATGGAATCCAAATCAACCAAAAAGTCTAGGCAAGCAAACGGATAAAATGTGGAAATGAGTTCAAATCAGGGGCTTCAAAGTTGAGATATCTTAACAAACAGTGACGCCAATGCAGACAACAACAGCAAACGAAATTCGAACTTAATGGCACTAACAAACAAATTGGTATTGTGAGACACATGACCACCAAATTTGGCTTTAATAGATAGAAGTCGCAATGTAAGAACTTGCGTAAAACAATAATTGCAAATGACAAAACTGACACTCGTAACAGAGGAGGCCAAGCTAACCGACAAAGTTTTATCCCAAACACGGTAGTGTCCAAAGTAGAACTCGAATGAGGGACAAGAAGCATTCACCAACATCAATAGCAAATGTGTCATAGGATACTTAATCACAAGAATCCAAATAGCACCAAGAAATACTAGGAAAGGTAGTATGAAAGTTAACTCGAACGTCAAAAACCATAATAGGTCAATAGCACAACCGACTTCACGACAGATTACGACACAATTCTAACAAGATTCAACTAGGTTAATATAAAGGATTCACAAAAGAAGCAACCCTTATAGAATTACATTCAGAATGTCTCCAACTATCATAGGTATAACCAATCCCTTACCAAATCAGATCAAACCTCACCATACGCTGAATGGGAAAGTTAATTACTACACAATACATAGGAACGAATAACTCACACCGTTGGTGGACTTAACCTTGAGGTATGACTCCACAAACAACGTAGACTATGATCATTGGTTTTTTTTTTTTTATTTCAAACCACAAACAAAGACATTGCCATGAATGAACAAAATGCTCCCAAATCAAAAGAACTACCACAAAGAAATTTAACAGGAAGGAGAGCAAAATACCCCACACAACTGATGTCTCTGAAGGCTAGAAAGTGGTAGGAGGTGATGAATTAGCTTCGTTAATCGTAAAAGCTCTTTGCCCACTACGTGATCCTCGAACCGAGGTAGCTTGATGGAATTGCTTCTGTTGTTGTTTCGGCGTACGTTTGTGCCGTTGCGTTGAGCCTGACTCACCACGTATTCCCGATTCCTGAGGACAATTTCTCGCAATATGGCCAGGTTCGCCACAAGTATAACAAGACCTATTAAGCAATGGAACTTCCTGATTCCCAGATGAAGTAGGTAGCCTACGATTTGACTGGTTCTGCAAAACCTGATTCGGTTCTCTTTGCCTTTTCCTCCCTTGCTCCCCAAAACTCCCAGACGGCGTACTCACATTAACGGTCGGTTGCCTTGGTTTCCACATCTCTACGTCTTCTAGCGCACCCACTGAATTCTCAATGCTCCTTGCGCATTCGACAATCTCAGAAAACCTTCCAATACGCTGACTTACTACCAACAGCTTAACAGACGAATGCAACCCCTTCTCAAAGCGCCGACACTTCCTTTCCTCTGTCGCCACCAATTCTGGTGCAAAACGTGATAAAGATTGAAATTTCGTAGCATATTCGGAGACAGCCATATTACCTTGTTCTAGTTTCTCGAATTGTTCTCTAAGTTGCTCGCGACATGTTTTTGGAAAATATTGATTCTGGAAGAGTTCTTCAAACTCAGCCCAAGTTAGGTTCTCTACATACGGCTCATTTGTTTGATTAACCGCCCTTGCCGCTCTCCTAGCGTCTCTTCTTGCTCCCAAAACCGATTCCCATCACTCATTTGCCTCACCGATGAGTTGAACTGCCACAATACTCACTCGTAGGTCATCTTCCGCAATCTTAAGAGCGTTAAAGATTTTACGAATTTGTGAAAGCCAATGATCAGCCACAAGAGGATCGCTACTTTCCCCATCAAACTCTGGTGGTTTCATACGACGGAACGCCTTCATTGCTTCCATGGCATGGTCATTCGCATTAGCCCTAAGCGCTGAGTTCAAAAGATTTGACTCTGCAAGTGCCGCTACAATTTCTCTAGCAAGGTTACTCTCACGTCTTGGTGGCATCATGCTACAAGAATTGAAAATATAACACAATCAACGACAACGACTATCAACAATAACAACCACGACTCCATCGTGAGACCAAACGTCCAACTTTCCCAACATAAGTCAACCATACTTTAACAATCTACACTATCGTAAATGCAATGTCGTGCCAATGTACTGACTCATTAATGCAAGCACACATGTCATGTAAAAATTTTGCTATGATTTTGAACCCATGAGACTAAAGTCTCCCCACGGTCTTTAGGTATTCAAACCTAGACGCTCTGATACCAAGTTGTCACGCCCTCGATTTTCAACATAAATATTAAAGGTTTTTCATAAATAAAAATTCTCACAATAATACAAATATTACCCAAAAGCCATTTCTATTTCCCTTGTTTGCAAATCATCTCCAAACTCCAAAGCATTTCCAAATTTACATCCTTGGCCCAACGGCCTAAAACCACTAGATCACGTTAAAAGAAAATTAAGAGTTTACATGAATCCTTCATTTAATAGAATAATAATAATAATAAGATTACAATTCCTTCATCCTAAGACAAAGTTTATAAGAGATGCAAGATTAACTCTCTGAAGTCGCTTTCAAAATGTGGGATCACATGCAAGCACAGCAACCCATGTCACAGCCTTTGATTTGTACCTGAAAAATAATAGGTTGAGCTACACTAGCCCAGTAGAAAAATCTATGCTAACTTTATGTGCATACGGGAAGACAAGTGCGAAAGGAAGATCACATCGATAGACGATAGCAATTAGAGCCAAATATGAATGTACTACACAGTCAAGACTTCTAAGAACTCAAGGAATTTCTCGCATTAACCCTCTTTTTCTCATGTCACGTCTCATCGTTCACACCTCCCTACAATTAGATTCCGTTCATAGCCTAACGTGCGAATGCCTATACCGATCTTCCTCACGTGTCACACTATAGTAGGTCATCTATGCCTCTTGTCAAACACTCTACCAAATGAAAAATCACACGATAGATAATAATAAAAGTAGTGTAGCTAAAATCCCACACGAAACCCGTTACCACAAGTCACCATACACTACTATGATATCCCAAATTCTTAGCTCAATACAATCAACATCGCCCTTAGAGTCACCACGGCTTCCCCCAGGTCTTTTCCCTAAGTCGAACCGGAAGAGAGTCACCATGGCTTTACCCAGGTCTATCCTCAAATCCGAAGAGCAGTTGGGTCACCACGGCTTTACCCGGGTCTATTCCCGCATTCACAAGGCACTTGGGTCACCACGGCTTTACCCGGGTCTATTCCCATATTCAACGTATATTCACGATGCAAACCTATCGATACGACTTCATAACGGGGTCTATTGTATGACAATCAGTAAGAGGGCAACACCCACATATCAACGAGTATTACAATTACACCCATCTCACATTAACATAACTTCTATCAACAATAAGTCAGCACGTCACCATTTCAAATGTTAGTTTACCGATAAACCATTTCACCTCGCATTTTCCATGATCGTCATCATTTCACAATTATTGTTCATGTGTCCTCGTACCACATTTCAATCAAAACTCATCCTAAATTCATAACTCAACCTTTGCAATATTTTAAGTCAATCGAACTCATTCTTAAGTTGTGGCAACTAATCCCCCTCTACTTCTATTGTCCTAACTTTTTGTATACTTAACCTGTCAACGTAATTTTGGTGGCAATTAAAAGATGACTTCAAAACCTCGAAATCGATATATCATACGATCGAATTGAACATCGGACAAGGAAGCTATGGCCATTCGAAGTTGGGCAAAAACCCAGAAAATGACAGGAACAGCAGAAAACGAGGCAGCTGACACAGCTTCACTCCTATGATCATAACTTTCTGTGTACTTAGAGTTTTAAGGTGATTTTGGTGGCCCTGGAAAGCTTACTTCAAGATCTCGAATTCGATATATAATTTGCGCGTTTTCGATAACGGACGAGGAAGTTATGACTGTTCGAAATTGGGAAAAATCTCAGAAAAACGGGCAGCAGCAGAAAAACAGGACAGCAGCAGATTTTGGGGATTTCAAAGGATTTCAACAACAAATCTCAATACAATGATTAATAGCAAGTTTTAAACACTATATCAACTCATAAACACATAAAATTAGTTAGATTTTCCTACCTCAAGTATCAAAGCCGAGATCAAACAAAGCCCTAGCCTCTAAAACTTCAAAATCAGCCGGTTCCTCCTTCCCCGAGCTTGACCCACGAAATTAAGGCTCAATAATGCGTATAGAAGGTAAAATGGAGATGGGTTTGTGTAGGTTTCATGTCGTTTTGATGGGTTATTGAGTGAGAGTGGAGGAGAGCCGAGAGAAAGAGAGAAATGTGAGAGTTAGAGAGAGAGCCGGGAGATAGAAATGAGAAAGAGGAAAGTGTTCCTCTGGAATTTATTAGAAGACCAAGGGAAAATTATACCCTACTTCTCACACCACACACTCACAAGTACACCTCTCACACATTTATCCTTATATCCTTTCACGAACACGCCGTACCGTAAATCCACACCGTCTATCTCGACAAGTTATACGTTTACAAGGGAAAAAAAATGATCTAAATAAAAAAAAAAATACGGGTCTCTACACTTAGCTGGATTGAGGAGTGCAAAGATTCTGAAAGTAAAACGAGTCAGGGTGTATTGTGACTCACAGCTCGTAGTTAATCAACTGTCCGGGGAATACCAAGCCCGGAATGAGAAGATGGCAGCATATGTGGAAGCGGCCAAGGATTTACTTGATACCTTCGAAAGGGTTCACATTGAACAGATAAGTTCGGGACAGAATGCTCATGCCGATTCTTTAGCGTGGTTAGCCGCAGCTGTTCCAACTGAACTCAAACGAAGGGTAGCAGTTGAGTATCTGACAGAGCCGAGCATTGGGAGGAGTGTTGAGTTGATCTTGGACGTGAACCAAGGACCAAGCTGGATGGACCTAATCGTGGAGTTTTTACGAGATGGAATACTCCACTGATAAAAAGGAAGCTCATAAGATTAAAACCAAGTCTGCAAGATTTTGGCTATCCCCAGAAGGAAAGCTTTACAGGAAGTCCTTTACAGGTCCGTATTTACTCTGTGTGCACCTTGAAATGGTGCAAAAATGTAGCAACCCGTAATTTTGGCCCGTATTTTTTTTTAAGAAGTATTGCAATTATTAGTAAAGGCGTAGCACGTGGAAATACGCGTAGAGTCGTGGTTATATATGATTAGGGGATCGATGTGACATTATTGCAAGTGCAAGGGTATAAGTGTGAGAAGTATATGTATATGTATATATATGGACGTGTACAAGGGGAAAATTTCCCTTTCACTTTATTTTTTTTCTCTTTCTTTCTCTCTACTCTCATCCGGCTCTCTCTCGCCTCTCACCTCCCCTCAACTTCTCTCCTCGATTTCATCTTCTTAGAACAAGATTCCGGACGAAGTCCGAGAATTAAAGTTGTTATACGGAGCGCGGGCTTTCCGGATATCCAAGAAAAATCACGATCGGACCACGTGAGCTTCGGTTGACTTGGTCAAAGGGTCGGATTTTGCTCAAAACCCTTGAGGTAGGGATTTTTTACGCTTGCTATGCGTTTATATGTTGATTATGTTGATAGATCGTGCTTGAAATCGTTGTTTGAGGTTGATTCCTTCATTCCTGAATTTCTGCAGAACTGGGTCTTAGTTTTTGGAGTTTTTCGTCTTCTTAAACTCATGATTGAATTTTGGTTCCTTCATATGAAATAGAGTAGACTTAGAGCCCGTTCTAATGCCGCTTGAATCACCCGAAACCGTTGAGAATTGAATTTATGGTGATTTTTAGAATACTGGTCTGCAATCTGTCTCGTTTTCTGGGTTTCAGCCCACTTCGAATGGCCATAACTTTCTCGTCTGATGTTCGTTTTATACAAACTTTATATCGGTTCTAAGGTCTTGAAGTTAGCTTTCATTTGCCACTGGAATCGTCTTTAAACTCTTAGTGCACAAAACGTTATGATCGTTTGAGTGGAGGTGTGTCAATCTGTCATGCTGCGTGACAGATTCATGTAGCCTCGGTAAACCCATGTTTAACCACCCTTGGAGTGCAAGATTTGACAAGAGTTCCTTCGTGACCTTTAAGCTTCGTTCAATCGCGCAACTTGTGGGACTAGAATCGCTCAAAAATATTAAGCACTCGATTTATAGTGATTTTTAGAAGATTGAACTAAAATCTGAAAATCTGGGCAGCTCACTGAGCAGCGTTTTTCATTGTTTAGCTATGGTTAAACGACCCTATTGGTTATGGGTCCTTATAGGTCTTAAGGATGGGTAAGTTGGTGATGTTTTGGTGTTAGAATCATTGAAAAATATTGAGTATGCTATTTTTAATAAACTTTTGAATACGGACTGCTCTGCTGAAAATCAGAATATTTGACAATCATTCCTAAGTTTGAAAGATCGTATCGTATGACTCGTCGAACGTATCTATGCCATTGGTTTTTTTTTCTTTCGTTAGTATAGTTGGAGTATTGTCGTAAAGGCTATAGTAGCATAAAAGAGTCCGTGAACGTCGTAGACTATAAGAAATATTGTGACGTGCGTACTTGTTAGAGAAGTACTTGTTTGATTAAATGACTTTTGGATTCGATTGAATGATTTGATGTTTGTGGAACGTGGAATGAACGTGGATGACAAATGGTCACAAAGAGATGGTTTGGTGGTTGTAAATTGAAATGTGAATAACAATCGGACGCAATGAGAATATTACAGGGCTCTTAAATGAGTAAATGCCTGGGAGCTATATGCTCAAATCGTATAATTACAGGGCTCTTAAATGAGTAAATGCCTGGGAGCTATATGCTCAAATCGTATAATTACAGGGCTCTTGAATGAGTAAATGCCTAGGAGCTATATGCTCAAATCGTATAATTACAGGGCTCTTAAATGAGTAAATGCCTGAGAGCTATATGCTCAAATCGTATAATTTCAGGGCTCTTGAATGAGTAAATGACTGGCAGAAGCTAAATGCTCTTATCATTTGTCTTTGGGGCTCATTATCGAGGAAGTGCCTGGCAGGAGCTTAGCTCAGACACATGACATGAAATTGGTTTATGAAGTTGACAAAAGAGATTCTGATGATTGATGATAATGAGGAATGAGATTTTTTTGATGAAATGAGAAA
Organism: Rhododendron mucronatum var. ripense; assembly: GCA_019656295.1. Classification (NCBI taxonomy): domain Eukaryota; kingdom Viridiplantae; phylum Streptophyta; class Magnoliopsida; order Ericales; family Ericaceae; genus Rhododendron; species Rhododendron mucronatum. The sequence continues at coordinate 3,148,776 of BPLT01000038.1, read as the reverse complement.
TGTGAAAGATTGTGAAATTGTATGAGATGTAATGAAACGGTACTGAAACTGCTGTTAATTTGCTTGGAATGATGTAGGAATGTTGATGGTCTTTGTTTGACGTATGAGTAGATAGGTCCTTCACATAGGTTGTCTAGAATCTCTGATCATAGTGTGCTGCTGTTGAGTTTTGTATACTTGGGATTATCTATCGTTATTCACTCTAGATGCATAACTCATCATATTTTCCTATAACTTGCGTATAGATTTCTCTACTGGGCTAGTGTAGCTCAACCTATCATTTTCAGGTAAAAAGCAAGGAAATCGGCATGGCGTGCATCTCATGCTTGTAGTTCGTGTGTCTCGGAGGTATAAAGGATTAGTTGAATTTGCATTTTCATTGAAAGTAGTATCCGGAAGAATGAATAATGAAAATTGTAATATTATTTTGGTATTTGCATAACTTGGGGTTTCGAACCAGGATTGTAACTTGTAATTTTAACTTTGAGAACTGGGAAAGTAAGTCATTTGGGTATTATCCGTACGTCAATATTGATTATATTTATTGAAATTGATTAGTATTTATGTTGAAAATCGAGAGTGTGACAAATTGGTATCAGAGCATTAGGTTTGAATACCTAGAGACCGTGGGGAGACTTAGTCTCATGGGTTCAAAAAAAAAAAAAAAGGGGTCATTGCATATCTTAACAAAAACGTGTGGGTGCTTGCATTACTGATGTGCGTTCACAGAATTGGTATTGCATTCATGTCTACATGAAACAGTGAAAGGTTGATGAAAAAGGGAATTTTGACTTCATTGTAGTAGTTATGGTGGAATCTATGGCTGTAGTTGTTGTTGACGGTCTTGCTTTTGAGATTTTGGTAGTTGCTTTTTTTTTTTTATGAGATGCTAAGCAAAAAGAAAATTGAGATGTTGATGGTAGTGCGTAGTGGTGATGTTGACGTGTGAAAGAGGATAATTGTTAGTATATTATAAAGGAAAGAAAATATTAAGATGACTTATGAGATAAGTGTTAGATGTGTATTTTATTTAAATTGTATAGATTACGTGCTATGTCTTGAATACGTGAAGTGAGTGACGTGAATCTCATGTGATGTAAGTTGCATTGAGTGTAAGTATACGAAGGATAATATTTGTGTGACAGGAATCATAGTTTGTCCGAAAAATGAGCAGGATGTATTATAGCTAGATGATTGAGTTAGTGTATGCTTCGAATATGTAGGGAAGGTAATGATCTATTGTGGTAATGATTGAGGTTGGTTGTTGTTATTGAGGTTAGTGGGGCTATGATAGTGAGTAAAGGTAGGGCAAGTCGAGCCCAGCCCACATAGGGAGATATTTGTATGTAAGGTCGAAATAGAAAAATGAGGGTTATAGGTAGGGTGTCGGGATACAGTATGTGTCTTCTGGACACCCAAGCGACTACCGAAGAGATCCAGTTGGAAGAGGCGCTTGATCACCGCTCCTTCTAGATGGAAGTCTCGGAAAGTCAATTGGACAATAGCAAAGGAGAAGTGTTATGGTGGCGTTGTCAACATTGCTGAAGTGATTGCCATGGCGGTGTCAATATGACATGTTGGTAGGAAAACAAGGGTAGTATTGATGGGTGCTAGACCGAGACATAATAAGATTTAAGGTGAATTGTATCAAATGTGATTGAAATTGAGTGGTTGATGTAAGTTATGTGTTGAGAAAGCTGTTTGAAGTGGGGGGCACTTTTAACGTGAACTATTGTGGTTAATAACAAAGTGGAGTGTAATTTATGTTCTGAGTTGAAATGGTGGGAATTTTGGAATGATTGGTATGAGGGAAACAGAATGCTATGAGTTGGAGGATTGAAGCATAGAAATTGTGTATGATTTGTTTTCGGCGATATAGATTTGACTGGGTACAGTAGAGGACGAGTCGGGGTATATTATTGGGATAATACGATCGGTTGAGTGTGATGAGGGGATAATTGTAATAGTAATAGTGATAGTAATGATAGTGATGGGAATGATATGGTCATTGTTGTTGAGGTTGAGTGTGATTGATGTGAATGTTGCTGAGGTATGATGATGTCAGCATGACCACTTAGTGGAGAGAAGAGATTTGAGAACTGTGAGAATTTGTGGTGAGCGGAACCGTTAGGAGTTATATGTGTGAGTGAATTTGGTTCTTAAGAGATGGGGTAGTAAAAGTCTTAGAACGTAACAATGAGTATAGACACATTGTGTTTGAAACCCCCGAGTCTTTTTGGTGTTTGGGAAGAAGTCCGTTAATTTATTTGTATTTGTATTGGTGTTTAAATTTTAGTATTGAGATAATCAATAGTAGTGGAAGTTCATTAGTTCAGTTATTGCACACATTGTGTAGGTATGTGGGTGATGAAATGTCGTGTGATTGTAATGTTGATAGAGAAATGATTAATATTGATGCTGTGTATTTGTTATATGATATTTAAGATTGTGAAAATGGGAAACATGTGGCTTGACTAGACTAATTGACGAGAATATTCAAGATTGATGGGTGAATAGAAAATGTGAAAGGTATTATGAGGTTGAAAAGATTGAGATTATTATTGGACTTTTTAGAGCCATGAATTGTGAAGTGATGAACACATTGTGGGTACGTGGATACATGGCGAGTCCATTGGATACTGAGTGAGTTTGTTAATGCGTGGATGTGTCTGGTGTTGTGTAAGCTAATAAATTGTACCGTGGGGTTGTTAAAATATTTTGTGAATGAAATGTGCTGTTGTTTAGCTTTAACCTACATGTTTGATTTATTAAGTCATCTCAATGCGTGAAATTTGCTTTTAGTATACGATGTAGAATAAACAGTGATGCTTATGTGGGTAGTTGCAACAAGTGTATGCTTTTCTCGAGTAGCAGCAACGATGTTTGGAGAACTGGGTTTAAGGAAAATAGTGGATTGATAGTTTATCAGAACGGTTTTAATGTGTGTTGTGAAGAGTTATGTAGAAGGGACGCGTTACAATAGAAGTGAATTTAGATTTCCGAAAATAGAAACCGGTAGTGATTCAAAGTGGGCTAAGGAATGTGAAGTAGTGTTAGGTTCTTAGTTGTGTTTGAATGTTGAAGGACGAAAAAGCGTTTGAGATTTGTACAGCGTGGATATAAGAGTTGTGTGGGTAAACAAAAGTGTGAGTTAGGTTAACGATTTTGTGTTAGGTGCATTTTGTCGTAACAAGAGAGGTTAACTATGTCTTTTTGAGGGAAAAATGTGTCAAGTTGCCTTGGACCGTTTGGGAATCATTAAGGAAGTGGTGTTGTCAAAAAAATTAGCAGAATTGGTAGAGTTAGAATCAGTTGTGAGATGAGTTTACTCTTGGAGTTAAAAGGGTTGTCGCCAGCTTTGATTTGTGAGAGGTGAAACTATGGTGAGTTGGTGTTAAAACAGAGCAGATGGTGACGAACGTTATGTAGTCAAATTATTGGATTTTGGATTTCTTGGTTTTATTGCAGTGGAGAGTATTTGGGTAAAAAAAAAAATTTTGATTGATTGATCTATCAGTTGGCGTTGATTGAAAAAAAAAAAAAAAAGAGAATTGGAGTTCTATAAATAGTTTTACATGTCCTTCTGGGAAAATGAGAATTTGAGTTCTATAAGCAGTTTAACATGTCTAGGAAATCCGAAGATACTTAGTTGAATAAGGCCCAACTTGAAGAGTGTGGGTGTACGAATTGTTGGATCTCGGGGTGAGTGTTAGAACTTGAGTGTTTGTGAAGATTGCAATTTAATGAGAACAATTAGAAGTTGGTGTAGTTTTTGAGGAGAAACTAATGTGCATCTTAGGCATGAGTGAAAGGACCATTCCATGAGTGAGTTTTGTAAAGCAATCAAGGTAAGAAAAAGTACGTATGAAAGGGAGGATGAGGATATGATTATGGAATTATGATATGAAGATTGGTATTGAGATTGATGACTAGGCTAGATTTGGTTTATCAAATTTCGAGGACGAAATTTCTTTAAGGAGGGAAGGGTGTAGCGATCCGTAATTTTGGCCCGTATTCTTTTTTAAGAAGTATTGCAATTATTAGTAAAGGCGTAACACGTGGAAATACGCGTAGAGTCGTGGTTATATATGATTAGGGGATCGATGTGACATTATTGCAAGTGCAAGGGTATAAGTGTGAGAAGTATATGTATATGTATATATATGGACGTGTACAAGGGGAAAATTTCCCTTTCACTTTATTTTTTTTCTCTTTCTTTCTCTCTACTCTCATCCGGCTCTCTCTCGCCTCTCACCTCCCCTCAACTTCTCTCCTCGATTTCATCTTCTTAGAACAAAATTTCGGACGAAGTCCGAGAATTAAAGTTGTTATACGGAGCGCGGGCTTTCCGGATATCCAAGAAAAATCACGATCGGACCACGTGAGCTTTGGTTGACTTGGTCAAAGGGTCGGGTTTTGTTCAAAACCCTTGAGGTAGGGATTTCTTACGCTTGTTATGCGTTTATATGTTGATTATGTTGATAGATCGTGCTTGAAATCGTTGTTTGAGGTTGATTCCTTCATTCCTGAATTTCTGCAGAACTGGGTCTTAGTTTTTGGAGTTTTTCGTCTTCTTAAACTCATGATTGAATTTTGGTTCCTTCATATGAAATAGAGTAGACTTAGAGCCCGTTCTAATGCCGCTTGAATCACCCGAAACCGTTGAGAATTAAATTTATGGTGATTTTTAGAATACTGGTCTGCAATCTGTCTCGTTTTCTGGGTTTCAGCCCACTTCGAATGGCCATAACTTTCTCGTCTGATGTTCGTTTTATATAAACTTTATATCAGTTCTAAGGTCTTGAAGTTAGCTTTCATTTGCCATGGAATCGTCTTTAAACTCTTAGTGCACAAAACGTTATGATCGTTTGAGTGGAGGTGTGTCAATCTGTCATGCTGCGTAACAGATTCATGTAGCCTCGGTAAACCCCTGTTTAACCACCCTTGGAGTGCAAGATTTGACAAGAGTTCCTTCGTGACCTTTAAGCTTCGTTCAATCATGCAACTTGTGGGACTGGAATCGCTCAAAAAAATTAAGCACTCGATTTATAGTGATTTTTAGAAGATTGAACTAAAATCTGAAAATCTGGGCAGCTCACTGAGCAGCGTTTTTCATTGTTTAGCTATGGTTAAACGACCCTATTGGTTATGGGTCCTTATAGGTCTTAAGGATGGGTAAGTTGGTGATGTTTTGGTGTTGGAATCATTGAAAAATATTGAGTATGCTATTTTTAATAAACTTTTGAATACGGACTGCTCTGCTGAAAATCAGAATATTTGACAATCATTCCTAAATTTGAAAGATCGTATCGTATGACTCGTCGAACGTATCTATGCCATTGGTTTTTTTTTTTCTTTCGTTAGTATAGTTGGAGTATTGTCGTAAAGGCTATAGTAGCACAAAAGAGTCCGTGAACGTCGTAGACTATAAGAAATATTGTGACGTGCGTACTTGTTAGAGAAGTACTTGTTTGATTAAATGACTTTTGGATTCGATTGAATGATTTGATGTTTGTGGAACGTGGAATGAACGTGGATGACAAATGGTCACAAAGAGATGGTTTGGTGGTTGTAAATTGAAAACGTGAATTGAAATGTGAATAACAATCGGACGCAATGAGAATATTACAGGGCTCTTAAATGAGTAAATGTCTGGGAGCTATATGCTCAAATCGTATAATTACAGAGCTCTTAAATGAGTAAATGCCTGGGAGCTATATGCTCAAATCGTATAATTACAGGGCTCTTGAATGAGTAAATGCCTGGGAGCTATATGCTCAAATCGTATAATTACATGGCTCTTAAATGAGTAAATGCCTGGGAGCTATATGCTCAAATCGTATAATTACATGGCTCTTAAATGAGTAAATGCCTGGGAGCTATATGCTCAAATCGTATAATTACAAGGCTCTTAAATGAGTAAATGCCTGGAAGCTATATGCTCAAATCGTATAATTTCAGGGCTCTTGAATGAGTAAATGACTGGCAGAAGCTAAATGCTCTTATCATTTGTCTTTGGGGCTCATTATCGAGGAAGTGCCTGGCAGGAGCTTAGCTCAGACACATGACACGAAATTGGTTTATGAAGTTGACAAAAGAGATTCTGATGATTGATGATAATGAGGAATGAGATTTTTTTGATGAAATGAGAAATGTGAAAGATTGTGAAATTGTATGAGATGTAATGAAATGGTACTGAAACTGCTGTTAATTTGCTTGGAATGATGTAGGAATGTTGATGGTCTTTGTTTGACGTATGAGTAGATAGGTTCTTCACATAGGTTGTCTAGAATCTCTGATCATCGTGTGCTGCTGTTGAGTTTTGTATACTTGGGATTATCTATCGTTATTCACTCTAGATGCATAACTCGCCATATTTTCCTATAACTTGCGTATAGATTTCTCTACTGAGCTAGTGTAGCTCAACCTATCATTTTCAGGTAAAAAGCAAGGAAATCGACATGGCGTGCATCTCATGCTTGTAGTTCGTGTGTCTCGGAGGTATAAAGGATTAGTTGAATTTGCATTTTCTTTGAAAGTAGTATCCGGAAGAATGAATAATGAAAATTGTAATATTATTTTGGTATTTGCATAACTTGGGATTTCGAACCAGGATTGTAACTTGTAATTTTAACTTTGAGAACTGGGAAAGTAAGTCATTTGGGTATTATCCGTACGTCAATATTGATTATATTTATTGAAATTGATTATTGCTTATGTTGAAAATCGAGAGCGTGACAAAAAATTTCTGCATGAAATTCATGAAGGGACTTTTGGAAGCCATGATGGAGGTAGATCCATCGCCCACCCAGCAATTACTCAAGGTTATTGGTGGCCACATATGCAAGAGGACGCCAAGGTGTATGTAAAAATTTGTGAAAAGTGTCAGAAATTCTCACCAATGATTCGAACACCAGCCGAGGATCTGGTGCCTTTGACAAGTCCTTGGCCATTTGCTCAGTGGGGAATGGACATCGTGGGTCCACTCCACAAAGCAACTGGGAATCGAAAATTCCTGCTCGTGGCAACAGACTACTTCACTAAGTGGATTGAGGCAGAACCATTGGCTAAAATTACCGAACCAATGATAGAAAGGTTCATGTGGAAGAGTATTATTACCCGATTTGGGGTCCCCTATTCCTTAATCACAGACAATGGATCCCAATTTCAGAAGAAATTCAAGGCTTTTTGTGCCCAGTACGGAATACAAAATTATTTGTTCGACCCCAGCTTACCCTCAGAGTAATGGGCAGGCAGAGGCGTCTAATAAGACTATCCTTGACGGGATCAAGAAGAGGCTGGACAAAGCTAAAGGGAAGTGGCCTGACGAGTTACCACTAGTGCTGTAGGCTCACCGAACAACGCCTAGGAGGTCTACAGGAGAGACCCCCTACTCTTTGGCATATGGAACAGAGGCAGTAATTCCTTTGGAGGTTGGTTTGCCAACCAATAGGACTGCATTGGTTGAGAGTGGGGGCAATGACAGGGCCCTCGAAATTGAGCTTGATCTCGCCGAGGAAAGGAGGGAAAGGGCCCTGGTACATCTGGCTTCTTACCAGGAACAGCTGATGAAGAGCTATAACAAGCACGTTCACCCTCGAGAATATGGTGTTGGGGACCTTGTACTACGAAAGGTGCTCGGCAACACCAAGGTAGCCAGTGAAGGCAAGCTAGGGGCCAATTGGGAAGGCCCGTATCGAGTAACTGAGGTTGTGGGTATAGGAGCCTATAGGCTGGTTGATCTGGACGGCAATCCAGTACCGAGACCTTGGAACGTTCATATCCTAAGAAAATTCTTTGTTTGAGTTTAATTTTAAGTACACTACGTAATTGTGTGGGAGCTACGAACAAAGCTCCTCTGTTTTTCTAAATATTTATTAGTTGCAAGGGGTACGAGTAACGCCCCCTTGAGTTTTATCTATCTTGCTTCAGAGTACACTACGTATGGAGCTCCTCTGTTATCTGTTAGTTGCTTGGGGTACGAATAACGCCCCCTTGAGTTCAAGTTTCTGAATAAAGTCATTTCTTTCTAGTATGTCAAGCTTTTTTCGCTTTGGAAATATGACATATGGAGTTTTGCATTATTTTCCTTTTTCATATTGGGGAGCAAGGGATTGGCACGAATGCCATGTACAAATACACTTATCCTTACCAAAAGTAAACGGATAGCTTGATAAGTATGAAAAAACTTGGGATACTAAAAGTACGAGATACTAAAAGTACGAGAGGCTTAAATATGTTTGTCGATCAAAGTATGAGGGACTTAGATCCATTTTTTAAAGTATGAGATACTTAAGTACGAGTGACTTACAGATATCTAAGTACGAACATACTTAGTGAAATCTAAGTACGAACAAATTATGGGGCTGCATACGAGAACATGCAGAAATCAAGTACGAAATACTTGGGCAACAGACATAACGAGATATGTCTAAAATACTTTTGACTAAGTACGAGAGACTTAGATCTGTTTGTTGAAAGTACGAGAGGCTTCAATCAAATACTAATATCCTGCATACGAGGATATGCATGAAACCTGCCACTTGGATAAACGAGATGTTCAAAGTGAACAATTTGAGGGCAGCATACAAATAAGCACAAAACTAAGTATGAGAAACTTAAATACACACAACTATACCCTAGCTTGAAGAACTTGGGATGCATTTCAAAGTATGAAGTCTGTTCGGACACGATCATTTAAGAAAAACACTTGTGGTATGAGCTACTTGGCTACAGAGGACCATCAAAAACCAAGAGTTATGACACAAGGGGCCAAATACCTGTGTCGTCAAAAGTAGAAATAAAGAGATGTGCTGATGCCTCGCAGGGCTAAAAATACTACGGTCACGCATGACCTGCAAAAGTGTTCTAAGGAATCGAGTCTAAATGTTCACACTTTACTTACCTGCTAGCTCAATCCAGCTATTGGATCTCTAGGAGAACGTCATCTGTAACCTCTGTATCAATGACACTGTCATTAGCAGCAGCACTCTCCTCTGGGATGATGGTCTCATTGGTCGCCTCCTGAACTGATGTATGTTCAATCACAGCATCCTGAGATTCCATCTGAATCTCTTCATTAGCATCAGCAAAATCATCTATCTGTTGATCCACATCATCAATAGGAGGCCCATCAGATTCCCGAGCAGCTGCAGCTTGACGGCTTGGTAAGTCATTGTCTTCCCAAAGGGGAGAATCCTCAACAATGCCCACCTTCGTCAGACACGTCTCCTAGCAAGCAACCCAGATCTGGTCTTGAATGGCTGGCATCTGGTCCACATAGCTGGCCGTTGTTGCGTCAAAGCCCTTTTGATAACCTTCTTCATACGCAGCCTTTTTGGTGCTGTCAACCTCTGCCAGAGCTTGACCAAGACTATCCTCGGCAGTCTCAAGTTTGCTTTTTGTTTCAACAACCTCTGCCTTGGCCTTATCTCTCTCTCTCTCTCTCTCTCTCTCTCTCTCTCTCTCTCTCTCTCTCCAACCTTGAGACTGTTCGGAGTAACCTCGTGTTGTCATTTAAGAGTCTAATTCTCTCGGCATCGACCTCTTGAAACTTTTGGCCCAGTGTCATCATTTTTTGGATAAACTGTACAAATACCACAAATAAGTTAAACGATTTGTTAACTGCTACAATTAAGGTAAAGCTAAAAAAGGGTTTTAGTTACCTTAATTCCACTGACGAGACCAGTGGACACAAGTCTATCTGCAGATGATGAGGATTCTTTTTGCATGTCGATAGGAAGCGATAAGCCCTGTGCCAAGGCTAGTGCAGTTTCGGAGGAGCTGGCACTATCTCCGACGTTTACAAGTCGTTCCCCCTTCATGGGTTGAGGGGCCCAGACTTCAGGCATGATTGGGATGCTCGGCGGAGGAGTTTCCAATGGTACTGAAGCAGCTGGAGCTTTAGTATCTCTGGCATCTTCGCTCCGGGGACGTTTGTCCCGATGAGCATCAATAGCCTCAAGGGAACTATCGTGTTCCCGAAGAGAAGAAGATGATCGTGTTGATCCCCCTATTGCGACGAGATCGTGGGGGGCAGCACCAGTTGATGCCACCATACTGGCAGCACCATGTCCCCGCGTGGAGACAGTGAGAAAAGCGCTAAGGTCAACCGGTTGGCGAGTCATCGTACCTGGGGCTGGGGGAGATCGAGAGTAGCCGGAGGAAGACGACTGGCTGGTAACGCAGAGGGGAACGAGTTGTTGTTCAGGGATGACTTGCCTTCGTTCAGATCTTCTGAGCACCACGCGTGTTAGAGGAACGCCTTCAAGGATAGTAACTTCACCTGGCTGTCCGGCAAGGGTAACACTAGCCTGCAATCTCGAACTCCGTGGTTGAGGAGTAGTGGAGGTAGAAGCAGCACTGGTACTTGGATGGGCGAGCCTTCTATCGATAACCCCTCTGTACGAAGGATCGTATCCCAGTAATATGTTAGCGTTACGACCCCGACCAGCTGTCCGGGTATCAGGTTCACCTGTATACTTTAAGATCCTGTTGATGTCCTCTGTTCGGGCGTAAATCGGTTCTCGTCTGGGACGCTTGTTAGCATTGTCAGCTGCAAGATCGAAATCCAAAGTGAAAATTAAAAACATGAAAAAGCTACGAGAAATCGATAAACAAAGAATTGCAAGTCAAAAGCGAGAGCATACGTGGATAGCCCCATATGTGGGGGCAATGGAGCCCCACCACTTGGCCATCTTCCTCTATTGGCTTGAATGCTCCCGTTACATAGAGGAAATCAATCTCGTGGTCACGAGCAGAATCTGGCAGATTTAGCACAAGACGTTTGTCTGCCCTCCTAACCTTGAAGTAATACGTATTGTACTCGGGGTTTAGTACTATATTATACCACCATTGGATATCCCAGATTCCCCCAGAATCCTATTTAGGGCCGTAATCCCCATCACCAGCCTAAAAACATTTGTTGAAACTTGCATGGGGGTGAGGCGGTACCAGTTCAGAACCTGGCGGAGTAGTGGGTGAAGGGGAAAACGGACTCCACTCTCGACAATCGCTACGATGGGAACGCACATTCTGTCCCACGAGCAGTCATCCATGTCCGCCCCCAAAGGGGCGAGTTCGCCCCACATTGTCAGGGATGTTGTATTCAGTCCTAAAGGCCGCCATGGCTGTAGGGTTCTCACAGAGTTTTTTAAACTTACTGGGTTTGAGAGTATTTTCGTTTTCATCTGCCATGGATGACTGTTGGGACTCAGAAATGAAAGGGGATTTCTAGAAAGGGAAACAGACGAAACTCTCAGAGGAAAAGCTAAGGTCGAAATCCCAGAAACTGAAATGGATTAGAATGAGAAGTGAAATGCTTACGGAATCAAAAGAGCAGTTTCCTGGGACGCGAATGAGTTGCAGATGGCGGCGATGGCGGAGAAGTATGAGGTTCTTCGTCTGGGTTGTGGAAAGGATAAAAGCCCTAACAAAGCATCCCAGGGAAGATTATAAGGGAATAAGACGGAGGCGAAGCGATGGGTTTCACGCCATTACGAGTTAAAATAACGGAAAGCAAATGCCGTTCTGACGCCGATTGATAAAACGTCAGTTCAAAATTAATGATAGGCATACGAAACATGCCACGTGGAGTCACTACCCCGAAATGGTATAATGACAAAGGTGCCAAAAGCATTAAAGAGTATTAATATTATGACTGCCCGGGACCAGAGAAGTTCGGCTCAGGGTCTAATTTTAAGCTTTACCAGTTATCCCCGAACAGTGTCAAACAAGCAAAGCTGGGGAGCAATTGTAGGGAGATATTCCCGAACAGGTACATTTAGTAGCCGAACACGTGGTATACAGGAACACGTGGTAAATACGACAGGTCATATTACCGGGTAGGGCGGTGAACGGCAATATGGACCAGTGACATGGGAAGTCATTGGTCCAAGCAGTTTGTTTGGCATTATAAGGACAAAAGACATGTGAAGTCATCTGTCCAAATATAATGATAAGAACCAGTCGCGCAGGAGGTCATTGGACCAGGCACTCTGTTCGGCAATGAGATAGCCGAACAGGGAAAGAACTGTTGAAAAAAGCAGCCTTAAACATTACGACGGCAGGAACGCCCTAGAAAGTTTCGGAACGGTCTTGTTCCGTAGGAATAAGAACCCGAGTATATAGGATCTAGGGAAGACACCCAACGTGAGTGGGAGGTTTAACCAGTTGTGGAAGACAGTCCTGAAATTACTCTTTTAGTGAACTGATAAGGGAACAAGTGCCCAAGATGTCCTGAATTCCTATACGTGATAAGAATCTTAGGACAATAAGGATGCTTGGTCAGTAAGCATCTATGAATCTATAAATACGAGGTAAACCTGGAGATAAAAGGTACGCAATTCTTAGTATTCATGCGACTCTCCTACTGATAATTAGGGTTTATTGAATAGTACGTAACAACTAACTTTGGCATCGGAGGGCCTTTGCCACGAGAGGCAGAGGTGCGCTCACCCATTGTCTGTTTTACAGATTAGGGTTCCGACGACGAATTAGGGTTCCAGTGAAGAAAGACGAATAAGCCGTAGCAAAAACAATTGATCCGAAGCACCAATTGTTTTCATCCCCCTACACTTGAGTCAAAACAAATGTTCCAAGATACTTTTGATTTGCAATATTATTGATTAAAGTTATGAAAGTTTAATAATCGAATAGATTACAGCCCTTTTTATAAGACCTTAACCCTAGATATTCTACTGTAAAAGAAATAATAAATCATGTCAAAACAAGCAGCAGCAAATAAAAAACATTTCCTAATTAATTAAAGTAAAATCCTAATTCTATTGGATAAAGAATCCTAATAAAGGCAGAAATCCAAATTAAACCGAATAAGGAAAGTTAATAATTCTTATCGAAATGAAAATATTCCTAAACAAAATCTTATTCTAGAACAACAAAAATAAAATACGAAAACTCTCCATTTTTGTCCTACATCAGTCTCCTTTTCTTCAAAAGAACTCGCCCTCGAGTTCTCATTAGAAACTTGCCACTTTCCATTCCAAAGAAACAGATATTTTGAATACTTCAACCTCTCGCGTGTCTTCAAAAAATGATTCAAGGAAAAGTGTTTATGCAATGATTTATTCTCTTCATACTTCGACTTGTTGATAGTATCCACTAGATGAAAATTGAAAATCAAATCAAACTTTTCAAGACCAAGAAAATCAACGACGTAAATTTTATGCTGACTTTGTGGGTTCCCTCGATATTGTCCCATCTTAAAATTGGTTGGCACTTCTTCGTCAGAAAATCGATTTCCCACAACAAATATATTTTCTAGTAGTGTTGCAGTCAACTCCGTTGTGGGTGATTCGTCAACCCAAAAACACAAATCTTCAATGCAATATTTTTCACAAAGAGTTACGAGTTATTTCAGTAAATACCAAGCAATTTTTGAAAATAAACAAACTACCATGTTCTTTAAACTTCAAGTTCCGCACTTCTTAATTGTATTGATGGATATGAGATTGCCGAAGAGGAAGGAGATTGAGTTAAACAAGAGAGGGAGATATTTGTTGAGCCTAATATCGAAGAAAGAATGGAGGTCGATGTAGAATGCAATCATTACGAGTGCATTAAATCTGATGATCAATAGAAAGTTGAGCTTTATATTAGGGAAAATAAGAATGCAAAATTGGAGTTCATGATCAAGATGAAATTGGCATCCATACTTGTGTGCAAAAGAATATTGAAATAATTTTAGTTGAAGTTTTCATCAAACAAATAATGGACAGGAATTGTATCAAGAAAACCGAAGAAAACTTGAGTCAAACAAATATTCCAAGGTACTTTTGATTTGCAAAATTATTGATAAAAGTTATGAAAGTTTAATAATTCAAAAGGTTACACCAATTTTTATAAGACCCCAACCCTAGAAATCTTACTGTAAAATAAATAATAAACCATGTCAAAACAAGCGGCAGTAAATAAAAAATATTTCTTAATTAATTAATGTAAAATTCTAATTCTTATAAATAAAGAATCCTAATAAAGATAGAAATCAAAATCAAACAGAATACAGAATTTTAATAATTTTAATGTAAACGAAAATATTCCTAGCCAAAATCTTATTCTAAAACAACAAAAATAAAATACGAAAACTCTCCATTTTTGTCCTACATCAGTCTCATTTTCTTCAAAAGAACTCGCCCTCGAGTTCTCATTAGAAACTTGCCACCTTCCATTCCAAAGAAATAGATATTTTGAATACTTCAACCTCTCACCTGTCTTCAAAAAATGATTCAAAGAACAGTGTTTATGTAATAATTTTCTCTCTTCATGCTTTGACTTTTTGATAGTATCCACTAGATGGAATTGAAAATCAAATTAAACGTCTCAACACCAAGAAAATCAACAACGTAAATTTTATGCTGACTTTGTGGGTTCCCTCGATGTAGTCTCATCTTAAAATTGGTTGGCACTTCTTTGTCAGAAAATCGATTTTCCACAACAAATATATTTTCTAGTAGTGTTGCAGTCAACTTCGTTGTGGGTGATTCGTCAAGCCCAAATACACAAATGTTCATTGCAATATTTTTCACAAAGATTTTCGAGTTATTTTTGTAAATACCAAGCAATTTCTGAAAATCAACAAACTAGCCATGTTCTTTCAACTTCAAGTTCCACACTTCTTAATTGTATTGATGAATATGAGATTGACGAAGAGGAAGGAGATCGAGTTAAACTAGAGAAGTTGATATCTGTTGAACCTAATATCGAAGAAATAATGGAGGTCGATGTAGAATGCAATCATTATGGGTGAATTGAAGATGATGATAAAGAGAAAGTTAAACTTTATATTAGCGGAATATAAAAATGCAAAATGAAAGTTCATGATCAAGATGAAATTGGCATCGATACTTGTGTGCAACAAAATATTGAAATTATTTCAGATGAGGTTTCTTCAATCAAATCATGGGCAGGAATTGTATCAAGAATACCGAAGAAAACTTGAGTCAAAACAAATGTTCCAATGTACTTTTGATTTGCAATATTATTAATAAAAGTTATGAAAATTTAATAATTGAATAAGTTATAGTCCTTTTTATAAGACCATAACCCTAGAAATCCAACTGTAAAAGTAATAAAAAATCATGCCAAAACAAGCGGCAATAAATAAAAAATATTTACTAATTAATTAAAGTAAAATCATAATTCTTATAGATCAAGAATCCTAATAAAGACAGAAATCAAAATCAAACCGAATACGGAAAGTTAATAATTCTAATCTAAACGAAAATATTCATAACCAAATTCTTATTCTAAAACAACAAAATAAAATACGAAAACTCTCCATTTTTATCTTACATCAGTCTCCTTTTCTTCTAAAGAATTTGTTAGAAACTTGCCACCATCCATTCCAAAGAAATAGAAATTTTGAATACTTCAACCTCTCGCCAGTCTTCAAAAATGATTCAAAGAAATGTGTTTATGCAATGATTTTTTGTCATCATGCTTCGACTTGTTGATAGTATCCACTAAATGAGATTTGAAATGAAATCAAACGTCTTAACACCAAGAAAATCACCAACATAAATTTTATGCTGACTTTGTGGGTTCCTTTGATATTGTCCCATCTTAAAATTGGTTGGTATTTCTTTGTCAGAAAATCAATTATTCACAACAAATCTACTTTCTTGTAGTGTTTTAGCCAACTCCGTTGTGGGTGATTCGTTAAACCCAAATACACAAATCTTCAACGCAATATTTTTCGCAAAGAGTTACGAGTTATTTCAGTAAATACCAAGCAATTTCTGAAAATAAACAAACTACCATGTTCTTTAAACTTCAAGTTCCACACTTCTTAATTGTATTGATGGATATGAGATTGCCGAAGAGGAAGGAGATCGAGTCAAACAAGAGAGGGAGATATTTGTTGAGCCTAATATCGAAGAAAGAATGGAGGTCGATGTAGAATGCAATCATTACGAGTGCATTGAATCTGATGATCAATAGAAAGTTGAGCTTTATATTAGAGAAAAGAAGAATGCAAAATTGGAGTTCATGATCAAGATGAAATTGGCATCGATACTTGTGTGCAAAAGAATATTGAAATAATTTCAGATGAAGTTTTCATCAAACAAATCATGGACAGGAATTGTATCAAGAAAACCGAAGAAAACTTGAGTCAAACAAATGTTCCAAGGTACTTTTGATTTGCAAAATTATTGATAAAAGTTATGAAAGTTTAATAATTCAAAAGGTTACAGCAATTTTTATAAGACCCTCACCCTAGAAATCTTACTGTAAAATAAATAATAAACCATGTCAAAACAAGCGGCAGTAAATAAAAAATATTTCTTAATTAATTAATGTAAAATTCTAATTCTTACAAATCAAGAATCCTAATAAAGATAGAAATCAAAATAAAACAGAATACAGAATTTTAATAATTTTAATCTAAACGAAAATATTCCTAGCCAAAATCTTATTCTAAAACAACAAAAATAAAATACGAAAACTCTCCATTTTTGTCCTACATCAGTCTCATTTTCTTCAAAAGAACTCGCTCTCGAGTTCTCATTAGAAACTTGCCACCTTCCATTCCAAAGAAATAGATATTTTGAATACTTCAACCTTTCACCTGTCTTCAAAAAATGATTCAAAGAAAAGTGTTTATGTAATAATTTTCTCTCTTCATGCATCGACTTTTTGATAGTATCCACTAGATGGGAATTGAAAATCAAATTAAACGTCTCAACACCCAGAAAATCAACAACGTAAATTTTATGCTGACTTTGTGGGCTCCCTCGATGTTGTCCCATCTTAAAATTGGTTGGCACTTCTTTGTCAGAAAATCGATTTTCCACAGCAAATATATTTTCTAGTAGTGTTGCAGTCAACTTCGTTGTGGGTGATTCGTCAAGCCCAAATACACAAATGTTCATTGCAATATTTTTCACAAAGATTTTCGAGTTATTTTTGTAAATACCAAGCAATTTCTGAAAATCAACAAACTAGCCATGTTCTTTCAACTTCAAGTTCCACACTTCTTAATTGTATTGATGAATATGAGATTGACGAAGAGGAAGGAGATCGAGTTAAACTAGAGAAGTTGATATCTGTTGAACCTAATATCGAAGAAATAATGGAGGTCGATGTAGAATGCAATCATTATGGGTGAATTGAAGATGATGATAAAGAGAAAGTTAAACTTTATATTAGCGGAATATAAAAATGCAAAATGAAAGTTCATGATCAAGATGAAATTGGCATCGACACTTGTGTGCAACAAAATATTGAAATTATTTCAAATGAGGTTTTCTTCAATCAAATCATGGGCAGGAATTGTATCAAGAATACCGAAGAAAACTTGAGTCAAAACAAATGTTCCAATGTACTTTTAATTTGCAATATTATTAATAAAAGTTATGAAAGTTTAATAATTGAATAAGTTATAGTCCTTTTTATAAGACCATAACCCTAGAAATCCAACTGTAAAAGTAATAACAAATCATGCCAAAACAAGCGGCAATAAATAAAAAATATTTACTAATTATATAAAGTAAAATCATAATTCTTATAGATCAAGAATCCTAATAAAGGCAGAAATCAAAATCAAACCGAATACGGAAAGTTAATAATTCTAATCTAAACGAAAATATTCATAACCAAATTCTTATTCTAAAACAACAAAATAAAATACGAAAACTCTCCATTTTTATCTTACATCAGTCTCCTTTTCTTCTAAAGAATTTGTTAGAAACTTGCCACCATCCATTCCAAAGAAATAGAAATTTTGAATACTTCAACCTCTCGCCAGTCTTCAAAAATGATTCAAAGAAATGTGTTTATGCAATGATTTTTTGTCTTCATGCTTCGACTTGTTGATAGTATCCACTAAATGAGAATTGAAATGAAATCAAACGTCTTAACACCAAGAAAATCAACAACGTAAATTTTATGCTGACTTTGTGGGTTCCTTTGATATTGTCCCATCTTAAAATTGGTTGAAATTTCTTTGTCAGAAAATCAAATTTTCACAACAAATCTACTTTCTTGTAGTGTTTTAGCCAACTCCGTTTTGGGTGATTCGTCAAACCCAAATACACAAATCTTCAACGTAATATTTTTCACAAAGAGTTACGAGTTATTTGAATAAATACCAAACAATTTCATAAAGTAAACAACTAGTGATGTTCTTTAAACTTCAAGTTCCACAATTCTTAATTGTATTGATAGATATGAGATTAACGAAGAGGAAGGAGATCGAGTCAAAACAAATGTTCCCCTGTACTTTTGATTTGAAAAATTAGTGATAAAAGTTATGAAAGTTTGATAATTGAATATATTATAGCACTTTTTATAGGATCCTAATCCTAGAAATCCTACTGTAAAATAAATAATAAACCAAGCCAAAACAAGCGGCAGTAAATTAAAAATATTTCCTAATTAATTAATGTAAATTTGTAATTCATATAGATCAAGAATCCTAATGAGGGCAGAAATAAAAATCAAAACGAATACAGAATGTTAATAATTTTAATATAAACGAAAATATTCCTAGCCAAAATTTTATTCTAAAACAAAAAAAATAAAGTACGAAAACTCTCCATTTTTGTCCTACATCAGTCTCCTTTTCTTCAAAAAACTCGCCCTCGAGTTCTAATTAGAAACTTGCCACCATTCATTCAAAAGAAATAGATATTTTGAATACTTCAACCTCTCACCAGTCTTCAAAATATGATTCAAAGAAAAGTGTTTATGTAATGATTTTTTGTCTTCATGCTTCGACTTTTTGATAGTATCCACAAAATGGGAATTGAAAATCAAATCAAACTTATCAACACCAAAAAAATCAACAACGTAAATTTTATGCTGACTTTGTGCGTTCCCTTGATATTGTCCCATCTTAAAATTGGTTGGTACTTCTTTGTCAGAAAATCGATTTTCCACAACAGCTCGATTTTCTTGTAGTGTTGTAGTCAACTCCGTTTTGGGTGATTCGTCAAGCCCAAATACACAAATTTTCAATGCAATATTTTTCACAAAAAGTTACGAGTTAATTGAGTAAATAGCAAGCAATTTAATAAAGTTAACAAACTAGTCATGGTTGTTAAATTTCACGTTCCACACTTCTTAATTGTATTGATTGATATAAGATTACCGAAGAGGAAGAAGATCGAGTTAAATTAGAGAAGGTGATATTTGTTAAACCTAATATCGAAGGAATAATGGAGGTCGATGTATAATGCAATCAATACGGGTGCGTTGAAGCTGATGATAAAGAGAAAAGTTGACCTTTATATTAGCGAAAAAGAAGAATGCAAAATTGAAATTCAAGATCAAGATAAATTGGCATCGATACTTGTGTGCAACAAAATATTGAAATTATTTCAGTTGAGATGTTCTTCAATCAAATCATGGACAAGAATTGTATCAAGAATACCGAAAAAAACTTGAATTAAAATAAATGTTCCAAAGTACTTTTGATTTGGAAAAATTATTGATAAAAGTTATGAAAGTTTAATAATTGCATAGATTACAGCACTTTTTATAAGACCCTAACCTTAGAAATCCCACTGTAAAACAAATAATAAAGCATGACACAACAAGCGGCAGTTAATAAAAAATATTTTTTAATTAATTAATGTAAAATCCGAATTCTTGTAGATCAAGAATCCTAATAAAGGCAGAAATCAAAATCAAACAGAATACAGAAAGTTAATAATTCTAATCTAAACGAAAATATTCCTAGCTAAAATCTTATTCTAAAACCAAAAAAATAAAATACGAAAACTCTCCATTTTTATTCTACATCAGTATCCTTTTTTTCAAAAGAACTCGCCCTCGAGTTCCCATTAGAAACTTGCCACCTTCCATTCCAAAAAAATAGATTTTTTCAAAACTTCAACCTCTCGGTTGTCATCAAAAAATGATTCAAAGGAAAGTGTTTATGCAATAATTTTTTGTCTGCATGTTTCAACTTGTTGATAGTATCCACTAGATAGGAATTGAAAATCAAATTAAACTTCTCAGCACCATGAAAATCAACAACGTAAATTTTATGCTGACTTTGTGAGTTCCCTCGATGTTGTCCCATCTTAAAATTGGTTGGTACTTCTTTGTCAGAAAATCGATTTTCCACAACAAATAAATTTTATTGTAGTGTTGCAGTCAACTCCGTTATGGGTGATTCGATACTTGTGTGCAAAAAAATATTGAAATTATTTCAGATGAGGTTTTCTTAAATCAAATCGTGGACAGAAATTGTATCAAGAATACCGAAAAAAACTTGAATCAAAACAAATGTTCCAAGCAACTTTTGATTTGCAATATTATCGAAAAAAGTTATAAAAGTTTTATAATTGAATAGGTTATACCACTTTTTATAAGACCCTAACCCTAGAAATCCTATTGTAAAAGATATAATAAACCATGCCAAAACAAGCGGCAGTAAATAAAAAATATTTCTTAATTAATTAATGTAAAATCCTAATTCTTGTAGATCAAGAATCTTAATAAAGGCAGAAATCAAAATCAAAACGAATACAGAATGTTAATAATTCAAATCTAAATGAAATATTCCTACCCAAAATCTTATTCCAAAACAACAAAATAAATTATGAAAACTCTCCATTTTTATCCTACATCAGTCACATTTTCTTCTAAAGTACTCACCCTCGGGTTCTAATTAGAAATTTTCCACCCTCCATTCCAAAAAAATAGATATTTTGAATATTTCAAACTCTCGCCTGTTTAAAAAATTAATTCAAAGAAATGTGTTTATGCAACGATTTGTTCTATTCATGCTTCGACTTGTTAATAGTATCCACTAGATGGGAATTGAAAATCAAATTAAACATCTCAACACCAAGAAAATCAACAACGTAAATTTTATGCGGACTTTCTGGTTTCTCTCGATGTTGTCCCATCTTAAAATTGGTTAGTATTTCTTCGTCAGAAAATCGATTTTCCACAACAAATGTATTTTCTTGTAGTGTTGCAGTCAACTCCATTGTGGGTGATTCGTCAAGCCCAAATACACAAATCTTCAATACAATATTTTTCACAAAGAGTTACGAGTTAGTTGAGTAAATAACAAGCAATTTCATAAAGTTAACAAACTAGCCATATTCTTTAAACTTCAAGTTCCACACTTCTTAATTGTATTGATAGATATGAGATTACCGAAGAGGAAGAAGATTGAGTTAAACTAGAGAAGGTGATATTTGTTGAACCTATTATCGAAAAAACAATGGAGGTCGATGTAAAATGCAATCATTACGGGTGCATTGAAGCTGATGATAAGGAGAAAAGTTGACCTTTATATTAGCGAAAAAGAAGAATTTAAAATTGAAATTCATGATCAAGATGAAATTGGCATCGATACTTGTGTGCAATAAAATATTTAAATTATTTCAGATGAGATTTTCTTCAATCAAATCATGGACAGGAATTGTATCAAGAATACCGAAGAAAACTTCGGGCAAAACAAATGTTCCAAGGTACTTTTGATTTGCAAAATTATTAATAAAAGTTATAAAAGTTTAATAATGGAATTGGTTACAGCACTTTTTATGAGACCCTAACCCTAGAAATCCTACTGTAAAAGAATTAATAAACACTGCTAAAACAAACGGCAATAAATAAAAAATACTTCCTAATTAATTAATGTAAAATCCTAATTCTTGTAAATCAAGAATCCTAATAATGGCAGAAATTAAAATCAAACCGAATACAGAATTTTAATAATTCAAATATAAATGAAAATATTCTTAGCCAAAATTTTATTCTAAAACAACAAAATAAAATACAAAAACTCTCCATTTTTATCATACATCAGTCTCTCTTTCTTCTAAAGAACTCGCTCTCGGGTTCTAATTAGAAATTTGCCACCATTCATTCCCAAAAAATAGATATTTTGAATATTTCAATATCTCGCCTGTCTTCAAAAAATGATTCAAAAAAATGTATTTATGCAATGATTTTTTCTATTCATGCTTCGACTTATTGATAGTATCCACTAGATGGGAATTGAAAATCAAATTAAACATCTCAACACCAAAAAAATCAACAACGTAAATTTTATGCTGACATTGTGGGTTCCCTCGATGTTGTCCCATCTTAAAATTAGTTGGCACTTCATCGTCAGAAAATCGATTTTCCCCAACAAATATATTTTCTTGTAGTGTTGCAGTCAACTGCGTTGTGGGTGATTCGTCAAGCCCAAATACACAAATCTTCAATGAAATATTTTTCAAAAAGAGTTACGAGTTATTTTTGTAAATACCAAGCAATTTCATAAAGTTAGCAAACTAGCCATGTTCTTTAAACTTCAAGTTCCACACTTCTTAATTGTATTGATAGATATTAGATTACCGAAGAGGAAGGAGATCGAGTTGAACTAAAGAAGCTGATATTTTTTGAACCTAATATCGAAGGAACAATGGAGGTCGGTTTAGAATGCAATCATTACGGGTGCATAGAAACTAATGATAAAGAGAAAGTTGACCTTTATATTAGTGAAAAAGAAGAATGTAAAATTGAAGTTCATGTTCAAGATGAAATTGGCATCGATACTAAGCTTGTGTGCAACAAAATATTGAAATTATTTCAGACGAGATTTTCTTAAACCAAATCATGGACAGAAATTGTATCAAGAAATACCGAAGAAAACTTGAGTCAAAACAAATGTTCAAAGGTAATTTTGAATTAAAAAATTGTTGATAAAAGTTATGAAAGTTTAATAATCGATTATGTTAGAGCACTTTTTATAAGTCCCTAACCCTAGAAATCACACTGTAAAAATAATAATAAACCGTGCCAAAACAAACGGCAGTAAATAAAAAATATTTTCAAAATTAATTAATGTAAAATCCTAATTCTTATAGATCAATAATCTTAATAAAGGCAGAAATAAAAATCAAACCGCATATAGAATGTGAATAATTATAATCTAAACGAAAATATTCCTAGCTAAAATCTTATTCTAAAAAAATAAAAATAAAATACAAAAACTCTCCATTTTTGTCCTACATCAGTATCTTTTTTTTTTCAAAAGAACTCGCCTCGAGTTCTCATTAAAAACTTGCCACATTCCATTCCAAAAAAATAGATTTTTTCAAAATTTCAACCTCTCGCCTGTCATCAAAAAATGATTCAAAGGAAAGTGTTTATGCAATAGTTTTTTGTCTTCATGTTTCGACTTGTTGATAGTATCCACTAGATAGGAATTGAAAATCAAATTAAACTTCTCAGCACCATGAAAATCAACAACGTAAATTTTATGTTGACTTTGTGAGTTCCCTCGATGTTGTCCCATCTTAAAATTGGGTGGCGCTTCTTTGTCAGAAAATCGACTTTTCAAAACGAATATATTTTCTTGTAGTGTTGCAGTCAACTCCGTTGTGGGTGATTCGTCAAGCCCAAATACACAAATCTTCAATACAATATTTTTCCCAAAGAGTTACGAGTTATTCGAGTAATACCAAGCAATTTCTGAAAATAAACAAACTAGCCATGTTATTTCATCTTCAAGTTCCACACTTCTTAATTGTATCGATGGATATGAGATTGCCGAAGTGGAAGGAGATCGAGTTAAACTAGAGAAGGTGATATTTGTTGAACCTAATATCGAAGAAACAATGGAGGTCGATGTAGAATACAATCATTACGGCTGTATTGAAACTAATGATAAAGAGAAAGTTGACCTTTATATTAGTGAAAAAGAAGAATGTAAAATTGAAGTTCATGTTCAAGATGAAATTGGCATCGATACTAAGCTTGTGTGCAACAAAATATTGAAATTATTTCAGACGCGATTTTCTTAAACCAAATCATGGACAGAAATTGTATCAAAAAATACCGAAGAAAACTTGAGTCAAAACAAATGTTCAAAGGTAATTTTGATTTAAAAAAATGTTGATAAAAGTTATGAAATTTTAATAATCGATTATGTTAGAGCACTTTTTATAAGTCTCTAACCCTAGAAATCACACTGTAAAAGTAATAATAAACCGTGCCAAAACAAACGGCAGTAAATAAAAAATATTTTCCAATTAATTAATGTAAAATCCTAATTCTTATATGTCACGCCCTCAATTTTCAACATACGTATATATGATTTCCATAAATAAACCTCGCCATGATCCATACGATAACCCAAAATAATATAGCATTCCCAAGATTTTACATCCTTGGCTCCGAGGCGAAAATTAACAGAAGTAGTGAATATTCGGGAGTTAAGGATTACAATATTCCATAGTCAAAAGATCTACAAATGAAGTTACAAATACATCTTCAAAAGAAATTTACAAAGATGCCTAAGTAACTCTTCGATGTTAGCTTTCAAAACAAAGATCACATCCAAGCACTCTGAGCATGCATGCTATTGTCCTGCGTGGATACCTGAAAATGATAATTGGCTTGAGCTACACTAGCTCAGTAGGAAATTCTACGCTAACATTATATGCAAGAGAAATTCAAGAATGATCACAAGGTAAGAACGGGACATAGACCAAACGATAAGCAATAGCCAAGGTTTTACAATCCAATATACTCGATACGAAATTTGGTAAACACCTCAACCTCCAATCATATCAATTTCCCATGTGTTCAATGTCACCTCGCGTTATGTGTCATGAGCTAAAGCTCCCGCCGGGCTAATTATGGGACCCCGATATCCCCTGCCAAGCACCCACCCGTAGAAGGTTAGGCCTTGAGTGTTCAATATGAGCATAGGCTCCTGCCAGGCTAATTATGGGACCCTGATATCCCCTGCTAAGCACCCACCCGTAGAAGGTTAGGCCTTGAGTGTTCAATATGAGCATAGGCTCCTGCCAGGCTAATTATGGGACCCTGATATCCCCTACCAAACACCCACCCGTAGAAGGTTAGGCCTTGAGTGTTCAATATGAGCATAGGCTCCTGCCAGGCTAATTATGGGACCCTGATATCCCCTGCCAGGCACCCACCAGTCGATGGGCCCCGAATGTTCTCGTTGTGTCGGTAAATATCCAAGAATCTCGTACTCACATAAGGTGTCATTTCAATTCAATTCAATTCAAGCGAAGTTCATGTGTTAATCGATATCAAAATTTATCGCACAAGGGCAAGGGATGCAAAGGACGCACAACGAACTCAAGGGATAAGATTAACAATATTATGGAGTGATTTGGTAATGTCTAGAACAAGTTAGAAATGATCGGGAGCCAAAACAATGGAG
Source organism: Rhododendron mucronatum var. ripense (assembly GCA_019656295.1). Classification (NCBI taxonomy): domain Eukaryota; kingdom Viridiplantae; phylum Streptophyta; class Magnoliopsida; order Ericales; family Ericaceae; genus Rhododendron; species Rhododendron mucronatum. The sequence continues at coordinate 3,123,608 of BPLT01000038.1, read as the reverse complement.
TTTGAAGCAAAGAACAAAGGCTGGGCTAAGGTACTGTTGTATGGATACTGCGGATTTCAGTATCTATACAACAGGGGCTAAAAACGGTCGAGAGAGTATTGTATCGATACTGATTTAATCAGTATCGATACTGATTTAATCAGTATCGATACTGATTTAATCAGTATCGATACAACAATAGCTAACAACGTTCCAGAGAATCGTGTATCGAGACTGAATTAGTCAGTATCGATACAAACGGGTGTTCGTCCAGATTTTCTGCAGATTTCGGCGATTCCAACAACCACAACAACCAAATACACGATTTAAGGCTAGAAAACACTTCTATTACATATATTGAGAGGTAGAATCCCTACCTCGAGGTCGAAGAACGAAACCCACAAAGATACGAGCCCTAGCTTTTCAAAAACCTTGATTTGAACGAAATACGACTCCTCCGAGCTCAAACCAACGTGGTACAGACCACCTTACGCGTAGAGGATGAAGGTTTGAAGGTTATTTTGGTGGGTTTTGAGAGAAATTTGGAGAGAGAGCAAGAGAGAGGGAGAGAGACCGAGAGAAAGAAAGAGAGCCGGTGAGGGAGTGAGGGAGAAAATAATCTCCTACCCTCTCACCCTCCTATATATACCCAATAATATGCTAATTACACATTGTATCCTTCTACAATCAATTCTAAAACTTTAGCCCAAAATCACATAAACACAATTATTTCATATTTTTCCATTTATAAACATTAAACTTAATTAAATTAAATACGGGTCTCTACATTATAGATCAATAATCTTAATAAAGGCAGTAATAAAAATCAAACCGAATACAGAATGTGAATAATTATAATCTAAACGAAAATATTCCTAGCTAAAATCTTATTCTAACAAAATAAAAATAAAATACGAAAACTCTCCATTTTTGTCCTACAGCAGTATCTTTTTTTTTCAAAAGAACTCGCCTCGAGTTCTCATTAAAAACTTGCCACTTTCCATTCCAAAAAAATAGATTTTTTCAAAACTTCAACCTCTCACCTGTCATCAAAAAATGATTCAAAAGAAAGTGTTTATGCAATAGTTTTTTGTCTTCATGTTTCGACTTGTTGATAGTATCCACTAGATAGGAATTGAAAATCAAATTAAACTTCTCAGCACCATGAAAATCAACAACGTAAATTTTATGCTGACTTTGTGAGTTCCCTCGATGTTGTCCCATCTTAAAATTGGTTGGCGCTTCTTTGTCAGAAAATCGACTTTTCAAAATGAATATATTTTCTTGTAGTGTTGCAGTCAACTCCGTTGTGGGTGATTCGTCAAGCCCAAATACACAAATCTTTAATACAATATTTTTCACAAAGAGTTACGAGTTATTCGAGTAATACCAAGCAATTTCTGAAAATAAACAAACTAGCCATGTTATTTCATCTTCAAGTTCCACACTTTTTAATTGTATCGATGGATATGAGATTGCCGAAGTGGAAGGAAATCGAGTTAAACTAGAGAAGGTGATATTTGTTGAACCTAATATCGAAGAAACAATGGAGGTCGATGTAGAATGCAATCATTACGGCTGTATTGAAACTAATGATAAAGAGAAAGTTGACATTTATATTAGTGAAAAAGAAGAATGTAAAATTGAAGTTCATGTTCAAGATGAAATTGGCATCGATACTAAGCTTGTGTGCAACAAAATATTGAAATTATTTCAGACGAGATTTTCTTAAACCAAATCATGGACAGAAATTGTATCAAGAAATACCGAAGAAAACTTGAGTCAAAACAAATGTTCAAAGGTAATTTTGATTTAAAAAATTGTTGATAAAAGTTATGAAAGTTTAATAATCGATTATGTTAGAGCACTTTTTATAAGTCCCTAACCCAAGAAATCACACTGTAAAAGTAATAATAATCCGTGCCAAAACAAGCGGCAGTAAATAAAATATATTTCCAAATTAATTAATGTAAAATCCTAATTCTTGTAAATTAAGAATCTTAATAAAGGCAGAAATAAAAATCAAACCGAATACAGAATGTGAATAATTATAATCTAAACGAAAATATTCCTAGCTAATATCTTATTCTAAAAAAATAAAAATAAAATACGAAATTCTCCATTTTTGTCCTACATAAGTCTCCTTTTCTTCTAAAAACTCGTCTTCGAGTTCTCATTAGAAACTTGCCACCTTCCATTCCAAAAAAATAGATATTTTGAATACTTCAACCACTCACCTGTATTCAAAAAATGATTCAAAGAAAAGTGTTTATGCGATGATTTTTTTCTTCGTGCTTCGACTTTTTGATATTATCCACTAGATAGGAATTGAAAATCAAATTAAACTTCTCAGCACCATGAAAATCAACAACGTAAATTTTATGCTGACTTTGTGAGTTCCCTCGATGTTGTCCCATCTTAAAATTGGTTGGTGCTTCTTTATCAGAAAATCGACTTTTCAAAACGAATATATTTTTTCTTGTAGTGTTGCAGTCAACTCCGTTGTAGGTGATTCGTCAAGCCCAAATACACAAATCTTCAATACAATATTTTTCCCAAAGAGTTACGAGTTATTCGAGTAATACCGAGCAATTTCTGAAAATAAACAAACTAGCCATGTTATTTCATCTTCAAGTTCCACACTTCTTAATTGTATCGATGGATATGAGATTGCCGAAGTGGAAGGAGATCAAGTTAAATTAGAGAATGTGATATTTGTTGAACCTAATATCGAAGAAACAATGGAGGTCGATGTAGAATGCAATCATTACGTCTGTATTCAAACTAATGATAAAGAGAAAGTTGACCTTTATATTAGTGAAAAAGAAGAATGCAAAATTGAAGTTCATGTTCAAGATGAAATTGGCATCGATACAAAGCTTGTGTGCAACAAAATATTGAAATTATTTCAGACGAGATTTTCTTAAACCAAATCATGGATCGAAATTGTATCAAGAAATACCGAAGAAAACTTGAGTCAAAACAAATGTTCCAATGTAATTTTGATTTAAAAAATTGTTGATAAAAGTTATGAAAGTTTAATAATCGATTATGTTACAGCACTTTTTATAAGTCTCTAACCCTAGAAATCACACTGTAAAAGTAATAATAATCCGTGCCAAAATAAGTGGCAGTAAATAAAAAATATTTCCAAATTAATTAATGTAAAATCCTAATTCTTGTAAATTAAGAATCTTAATAAAGGCAGAAATAAAAATCAAACCGAATACATAATGTGAATAATTATAATCTAAACGAAAATATTCCTAGCTAAAATCTTATTCTAAAAAAATAAAAATAAAATACGAAACTCTCCATTTTGTCCTACATCAGTCTCTTTTTCTTCTAAAAACTCGTCCTCGAGTTCTCATTAGAAACTTGCCACCTTCCATTCCAAAGAAATAGATATTTTGTGTCACGCCCCCGATTTTTAACTAAATAATAATATATTTTCTACAAACAAAAGTCTTTCTCTCAACTATATTTATCTTTAAATGTCATGTAAATCCAAATAGCAAATCAAGTCGCTTCTTCTTCTTCGCTCCAATATTTTTTTTTCTTACATAAAGTCTCCCAAATGTCTTCCATTTAAAGAGATTCACAATAATCACGGAGATGAGTTTATACATAGCTTTACATATGATCTAATCAAATGGTACAACTCTCAATTGCGAGTAAAATACATAACATGAATTAGACTAAATGATAAACACTTCCTTAACGATACCAATGAAGCTCTCAAGAGACATCGCAATGTGCACTCCATGCAATCCAAGCTATGTGTCATGACGAGTACTTGAAGGGATAGGGTGAGCTACACTAGCTCGTAGAGATATCCATACCTAAATTATATGCAGCAGTGAAGACAGATCCCAAGGAAAAACATTTTCCGAAAGCATATTTGTTTTGTTAAAATGTGGAACCCAAAATACCATACTCACGCTGGAAAATATTTAACTCCATTTCTCAAACACTGACACTCTCACCCACACACACCAATATTCGTAAAAATCTCAGCTTACCGTTACGGCGTTACCCAAATCAATCCCTGCTTTTTCATTTCCATTTCAAAGACCTAAAGATTAATCTAAGTTCTTTAATGAATAGCATCATTCTTCTTGTCTTAAATAACTGGCCAACCTCTCACCAAAAATATACACCACGCAGGTAGAGTCAAAATATGGAATAACAATAACACATCGAATAATACCACACCTCGACCATAAGGAGACTCACCCATAAACCCCAAATCAAATTCCAAATCTCAAGTTAACTTCAAGCCAAAAACCCTTCTCCTTAAGGTTTTCTTTATAAGTCTAACGTGCAAATACCCTATGTGTAACTCCCACAATGCATCACACCACAAGGTACCAAATATACATTAACACAGAACAAGTTGTCTACCGCATATCAGGAGAACAAGCCACAATGATTTGGAGACCTACAAGAAGAAATATAAAACACCAATTGACATACTAGACGATCCAAGGTGGCAACTCAAGTTCAAGTTCTGTTTCTCTTACGCATATTCCACTTTGTCTCAAATTCACATCATCGATTTTCAAAACCAATTTCGCTTTCTTTTTTTCTTCTTTTTGAAAGCACCAATAACCCAGCCATTAGAAACATACCACCAAAGTAGAACCATAACTTGCCTTCAGATAGGAATTTGCAAATTGCCATACACATTAAAACTTAACATCTTGATGCAGAAGGATTCATAGCATAATGTAACAAATAAGCGACCAATTTCCAATCACTTATGTCATGTGTTTAATCTCATTCATTCACTTTCTGTGCTTAAAATTTTATAAGCATGTTTTCATTCAAATTCCGGGCTTTTAGGACCCCCGTGCGTCCACTAAAATCCTTTCTTTAAACTCCAGGCTTTTAGGACCCCCGTGCGTCCATCAAAATCCTTTCATTAAACTCCGGGCTTTTAGGACCCCCGTGCGTCCATCAAAATCCTTTCATTTAAACTCCGGGCTTTTAGGACCCCCGTGCGTCCATCCATCAAAATCATTTCATTAAACTCCGGGCTTTTAGGACCCACGTGCGTCCATCAAAATCCTTTCATTTAAACTCCGGGCTTTTAGGACCCCCGTGCGTCCATCAAAATCCTTTCATTTAAACTCCGGGCTTTTAGGACCCCCGTGCGTCCATCAAAATCCTTTCATTAAACTCCGGGCTTTTAGGACCCCCGTACGTCCATCAAAATCCTTTCATTCAGAGTCTAATTTGCAAATACCTATAAAGATCCACATTTATGTAGTACCCCTCAATACTTGACAACCATGCATCCGTGACAAATGATTCACCAAATTCTGTTTTTAACTCACTGCAAGCCCAAATACTCAATCTCATGAAAAGACATCAAATAATTCACACATCGCTACAAACATTCTATAACTTAATTTATCATCGATCGTATCATCCATCTAATCCAGTTTCTATTCCAATCGTTTACAAGTATTTTAACCCTTATGCTTACTAGTTCTCATATCCCTATAATTAATCATACACACTTCAAGTTCTGACGATGTCCGATCAAATAACAGAAGTTTAAGAACGACATTTAAACCATTGAGAAGTAGGCTTCTTTTTCTTTGATCCATAGGTCATACATCAAACACGGAATTTGGGTAGCCTTATTACGGCCATGCAATTATAGCTCAACGTAATAATGAAACTAGTGCAAAGGCAGAATTTGGGTCAAATTTGGATGCAATTTTGTTATTGTTCGGACCTACCCATGATGCATGTGATGTATCGTTGGAAAGCTCTATGTGTCTAGTTTCTAACAAAACAAACGGTGTGTCGTTTCGAGTCCCGAGCTAGGAGTTATGTCCATTTTACCAAAGTCCGCCGGTGCTGTCAGATTCTACGCGGGAATAAGTAAAATTGATTGAAAAATCATAACTCGTTCATCTTAAACCCAAAAATATTGAAACCAATGCAAAAAGTTGCACCACTACAAGCCCTACCCTCAGTAAAAATTCCAGGTTCAGAAACGAGAGGAGGTTAACCCAACAATCAAAAGAAAAACCAATTTGCAACCATCTTCGCACCAGTCAACCAACCCTGCTTTAGAAATTCACCAAAAATTGTATACTTAACCAAATTACTTGATTCCAACGCCAATCTCTTTTTAATTTAAATATGCAGCTCCTGTAAAAGACCCAAAGCCACCCAAAATGTTCATCATGCCCAGAAAGTTAAAAGAAGACAGCCACGCACAGATTCGCACATCCAGCAGACAGCCAGTATTCAAAAATTCATAACTAATTGTGTGATTATCGGTTTTTGCATGATCTTGGTACCGAAATCTTCGTATTGAAACGTACTTTAACTGTTATGAAGACACCAAAAATTGATTCCTACCAGAAGGGCTCCCAAAAGACAGATTACCAAAACCCACGAAATTTTCAGCATACTCAAGATTTATTCAAGACTCAAAATAGATGATCAAACTTAATTCTTGTACATCCAACTAACACTTAAACATGTAAAGAAGGTAGGAGATCCCTACCTCGAAGGTTAGAAGCATGCCCGAACATGGAGGAAACTTCGAAGCGCTCCGATCTTGAATTTTCTTGGATGGATAGGAAGCTCTCGTCGCGTAGAACAACTTTAGTACTTGGGATTTTTCCGAAATCTCACTCGTAGTAGATGAGATCGAAGAGAGAAGGTGAGGGAGGAGAGAGCCGAGAGAGACGCCGGAAGAAGAAAGAAAGGGAAAAAGAAAAATGGATCTCCTGCTCCTGATTTTTGACTTATATAGGTCAAATAACACTTACACCCCTTCACTCCTATTGTATTACGTCAACTCCCACAACTTACAAGTCATCTCACATTGACCCAACTCATATCTACCTCATATTTCACATTTCATAGTATAATCTCGCATTAAAATTATTAAAATAAATACGGGTCTCTACATTTTGAATACTTCAACCTCTTGCCTGTCTTCAAAAAATGATTCAAAGAAAAGTGTTTATGCAATGATTTTTTTCTTCGTGCTTCGACTTTTTGATATTATCCACTAGATGGGAATTGAAAATCAAATTAAACATCTCAACACCAAGAAAATCAACAACGTAAATTTTATACTGACTTTGTGGTTTTCCTCAATGTTGTCCCATTTTAAAATTGGTTGGCACTATCTTGTAAGAAAATCGACTTTTCAAAACAAATATATTTTCTTGTAGTTTTGCAATCAACTCCGTTGTGGGTGATTCGTCAAGCCCAAATACACAAATTTTCAATACAATATTTTTCACAAAGAGTTACGAGTTATTTGAGTAATACCAAGCAATTTCTGAAAATAAACAAACTAGTCATGTTCTTTCATCTTCAAGTTCCACACTTCTTAAGTGTATTGATGGATATGATGTCACACCCTCGATTTTCAACATAATTATAAAGGAATTTTCATAGATAAAATCTCACTTAATACGCACAATTCCCCAAAAGAAAGTTGACATTTCCATTTCCATCAATTACGCTCTAACGCCCAAATTTTCACAAAAGTACATCTTTGGCTCAATGGCCCCAAATCGTCAAAAGTATTGAATATCAAAGAAATTAAAAGCTTACAATGTTCTTTAATCAAAAGATTTACAATTAGAGTTACAAATACATCTTTCAAAAATAGATTACAAAGATGCCTTAATAACTCTTCAGTGTTAGCTTTCAAAATCGTGTCCACAATCCATGCACTCCCAACATGAGGTTACTGTCCAGAGTTAGCACCTGAAAAGAAAGTAAGGTTTGAGCTACACTAGCCCAGTAGAAAGCTCTAATCTAGCAATGTATGCATATGAAATGTAGGAACGATAACAGGAAGAACAACAGCAATTGAAACCAATGGAATGGAGCAACAACAGTAATCCAACTTCAATCTTTCATTTTCAAAATCAATCATATTTTTCAACGTATAAACTTTGGAAGCATCGTGAATCAAAATGTATCTCGCACGTGTGTCATGAGCCGAAGCTCTTACTGGGCCAATTAAAGGACCCCAATGTCCTCTGCCAGGCTCTTTACCCATTCGGGATGTCCTGATAGGAGCATATAGCTCATGCCGGGCCATTTATAGGACCCCGATGTCCTCTGCCAGGCTCTTTACCCTTTCGGGATGTCCTGATATATTTTCGTTGTGTCCGTAAAGTTTCAAAATCCTTTTCCAATCAGTCCGTACCGTTCAAATCCATCTTTGGTCTTTAAATAATTTTTTTGTTGTACAATCGTGTTCAAATGAGCATTAAGATCATAGATACGTGCAATGAAGACATTAGATATGAGTACTCAAGTTAAGGGATTATTCAGGAAGTTCTTGGAGTGATTCAGAAGTGAATGGAACCCAAAACATTAAAGGATGGATCAAGTCAGCAAAATTATCCAGACAGAACGTGTTATCGATAACCTTTACGAGTGTTATCGATAACAAAAAGTTGAGGTCAATTAAAACGCAACGTTATCGATACCATGAAGGGGGGTATCGATAACAAATGGGTTAATATTGTTCCAGACGCGAAGGGTATCGATAACAATGACAAATATTAGGGATAACAATGCAATGTTAGGGATAACAATGCAATGGTAGGGATAACAATGACAAATGTTAGGGATAACAATGCAATGGTAGGGATAACAATGACAAATGTTAGGGATAACAATGCAATGTTAGGGATAACAATGGATTTCTGGGTTTGGAACGTAACGTTATCGATAACAGTGGAAATGTTATCGATAACAAATGGGTTTCGAGCAGATTTTTGACAGAACCACGTGGGTTTTCAACAACAACTACCACAACAATCAATGGCACGAATCAAGGCAATAGAAACAAGTCATAAACATATATTGCAAGTTAGAACTCCATACCTCAAGATCAAAGAACGAAATCAAAGGAATCCTCCAAGCCTTAGCCTCAAATCTTGGAACCGGATGAGATACGCTTCCACCGAGCTCAAACCAACGCAATACGGACTGCAATACGCGAGGGAAAAAGGTTTTGAGGTTGGGTTTTGGGTGATTTTGGTTGAAATTTGGTAAGGGTGAGTGAGAGAGAGGGAGGCCGAGAGAGAGAAGAGAACGGGAGAGTGAGAGAGAGTGAGGAAATTATTTCCCTGCCTCTCACCCCACACACAAATATCCACACAACACACAAATCACACTTTCACCCCTCTAAATGCAACACTTTATCACTTTAGCCCCAATTCTCAAAGTTCTAAATCGATTTCCTCTTTTTTTTATTTCCATTTAAAACATTTAAATAAATTTTACGAATTTACGGGTCTCTACATATGAGATTGCCGAAGTGGAAGGAGATCGAGTTAAACTAGAGAAGGTGATATTTGTTGAACCTAATATCGAAGAAACAATGGAGGTCGATGTAAAATGCAATCATTACGGGTGCATTGATGCTGATGATAAAGAGAAAATTGACATTTATATTAGCGAAAAAGAAGAATGCAAAATTGAAATTTATGATCAAGATTAAAATGGCATCGGTACTTGTGTGCAATAAAATATTAAAATTAATTCCGATGAGGTTTTTTCTTCAATCAAATCATGGACAGGAATTGTATCAAGAATACCGAAGAAAACTTGAGTCAAAACTAATGTTCCAAGTTACTTTTGATTTGCAAAATTATTGATAAATGTTATAAAAGTTTAATAATTGAATTGGTTACAGCACTTTTTATAAGGCCCTAACCCTAGAAATCCTAATGTAATAGAATTAATAAACCATGCCAAATCAAGCGGCAGTAAATAAAGAATATTTCCTAATTAATTAATGTAAAATCCTAATTCTTGTAGATCAATAATCCTAATAATGGCAGAAATTAAAATCAAACCAAATACAGATTGTTAATAATTCTAATCTAAACGAAAATATTTCTAGCCAAAATCTTATTTTAAAACAACAAAAATATATTACGAGAACTCTCTATTTTTGTCCTACATCAGTTTTCTTTTTTTCAAAAGAACTCGCCCTCGAGTTCTCATTAGAAACTTGTCACCTTTCTTTCCAAAGAAATAGATATTTTGAATACTTCAAAACCTCTCGCCTATCTTCAAAAAATGATTCAAAGAAAAGTATTTATACGATGATTTTTATCTCTTCATGCTTCGACTTTTTGATAGTATCCACTAGATGGGAATTGAAAGTCAAATTAAACTTCTCAATACCAAGAAATTAAACAACGTAAATTTTATACCGACTTTGTGGGTTCACTCGATGTTGTCCCATCTTAAAATTGGTTGGCACTTCTTTGTCAGAAAATCGATTTTTCACAACAAATATATTTTCTTGTAGTGTTGCAGTCAACTCCGTTGTGGGTGATTCGTCAAGCCCAAATACACAAATCTTCAATACAATATTTTTCACAAAGAGTTATGAGTTATTTGAGTAAATACCAAGTAATTTCTGAAAATTAACAAACTAGCCATGTTCTTTCAATTTCAAGTTCCACACTTCTTAATTGTATTGATGGATATGAGATTGCCGAAGAAGAAGGAAATCGAGTTAAACTAGAGAAGTTGATATTTGTTGAACCTAATATCCAAGAAACAATGGAGGTCGATGTAGAATGCAATCATTATGGGTGCATTGAAGCTGATGATAAAGAGAAAGTTGAACTTTATATTAACGGAATAGAAGAATTGAAAATTGAAATTCATGATCAAGATGAAATTGGCATCGATGCTTGTGTGCAAAAGAATATTAAAATTATTTCAGATGAGGTTTTCTTCAATCAAATCATGGACAGGAAATGTATCAAGAATACCGAAGAAAACTTGAGTCAAAACAAATGTTCCCAGGTACTTTTGATTTGCAAAATTATTGATAAAAGTTATAAAAGCTTAATAATTCAAAATGTTTTTTTTTATAAGCAACAAAATTTTATTAGAACTCGACAAAGGATACATCGAGGGCAGACCAAATACAGACCACAGAGCATGAGGTACCATAAGAGGCCTACAAAAGAAAGAAAAGAAGAGGAAAAAAAGCATTCAATGGATATTGAATGGGCCCAGAAAAAAGATGGCCCAAATAACATCATTTTCAGACCATTTGAGTAGACAATACCAGCACCAAATCTCTAACCCATGGGGTGCCTTCAATCATTTGAGACTTTCAGCTTCATACCATCTCTACATCAAACCATTTGGAACAGTCAGCGACTTCAGCATAACCTCCAAATCAGGAAAGGATTCCAAGTCAGTAAAATTCCAGCAATAACATATCAGAATCATTGGGAGCCAAAAACTGAGAATCTCAGCCGAAAGATTTCCGGCAAGAAATATAAAATATATCAGCTTAAACATTCAGCTCGTTTTGAAATCAATAAGACATCATTAGTTGGGATAACATCAGACATGCTCAACTCATCAACATCCAAATAACTCTTAGCCCTCCCAAGCATTGGGATCCAGTTGAAAAGAGAGAGTAGAACACCCCAGGGATCTTTAATGATTTGAGTAATGAAAATGCCCAAAACTGAAGCATTCTTCTAACAATACCAGCAGCAGAAGTTGATTGCTATTTCTCCAGCATCTCCTAGCCCTCCCCGGAATTAGGAGTCGAAAAGAGGAAAAAATCTGCACCTTTTGCCTCCTCCATTATGCACTAACATTACCGTTTATTAGTTTAACCTCGGAGCGAAATGCTCAAACTTTTTTAAAGCCCTTACCCTCATTAATAATTGAATATGTCACAGCAATTTTTATAAGACCATAACCCTAAAAATCCTACTGTAAAAGAAATAATAAACCAAGCCAAAACAAGCGGAAGTAAACAAAAAATATTTCCTAATTAATTAATGTAAAATTCTAATTCTTGTAGATCAAGAATCCTAATAAAGGCAGAAATCAAAATCAAACCGAATACGGAAAGTTAATAATTCAAATCTAAATGAAAATATGCCTAGCCAAAATCTTCTTCTAAAACAACAAAATAAAATACGAAAACTCTCCATTTTTATCCTACATTAGTCTCATTTTCTTCTAAAAACTCGCCCTCGAGTTCTAATTAGAAATTTGCCACCATCCATTCCAAAAAAATAGATATTTTGAATACTTCAACCTCTCACCTGTCTTCAAAAAATGATTCAAAGAAAATGTGTTTATGCAATGATTTTTTCTATTCACGCTTCGACTCTTTGATAGTATCCACTAGATGGGAATTGAAAATCAAATCAAACGTCTCAACACCAAGAAAATCAACAACGTAAATTTTATGATGACCTTGTGAGTTCCCTTGATATTGTCCCATCTTAAAATTGGTGGCACTTCTTTGTCAGAAAATCGATTTTCTACAATAAATCTATTTTCTTGTAGTGTTGTAGTCAACTCCGTTGTGGATGATTCTGTAACGCCCCGAATTTTGGGTACGTTAAATAAAATATTTTATTATAAAAACAAAGCGAGTCCAGCTCGTTATTACATTATAAACCTTACAAAAGTACTCTCATTTACAAAACGGAGGGATCTAGGTTCCTAACTGCAGTTCTTCTTGCTTCTCCAGCTCCTCGGCTTCGAACGCCTCCAAGGTGAATAGTTCGTCCTGTTCGTCTATCAAATCTGACATATTATACCGGCGTCGCCACCCATATAATATGCCAGGGTCACCACAAGGCAACACCATGAGCTACGAAGGCTCAGGAGTATAATCCTAATACTAGCATCGATTTCCACATGATAAGTACATAAACAGTGATAAAAGACAATAACGCTAACAATCGCTTTACGATTACCGTTGGTGTCGACTCATCGTAACCCTTGTTGTTATTACCCTTTTCAAAAACACCTTTTTAACTCACCCAACCTCGGTTCCGCCGCGCCGGGTTCCCGAGTATCCTCACAATGGTTCCGCCGCGCCGGGTTCCCATTGGCACACATTTGCATTGGCTCCTCTCCGCGGATAACCAAGCTATACCTCACCATGGTTCCGTCGGTCCGGTTTCCCATGGGAACACACACAAACTCACATAATACCCTCGAGATGGTTCTTACGTAGTTTCGAAAATATTTTCCAACCGGGAAACACAACTTCTTGTTAAAACACACCCTAGGTGCCATGTTTCTACTTTTCTCGATTTTCGTGTCACGTTCTCATGCAAGACTCCGCCTGTGGGACTTTCCATACAACATGCATTCAATCCAACTTCGAAATAGTATATCAAGAACATTTAAGTCCACATAGCATGCTTGAATCTCAAAAACAACATAATCATACATTTTTACCTTTTTCATCTACAATCAAGTAACTTTTTAAACTTTTGGAAAGTAAGTAGAGATTTCAAGTAGCAAGACTATAGCTACTTATCGAAAATAAAGTAAGGACTTGGAAATTAGGTAAGGATCACTACCGTTCTCCTAGGCGGTGGATGTGGACGTCGGTTGATTCCGGCGGCGTAACGGCGTCCGGTTTGCTTCGAAAGGAAAAGATTTGCGTTTCTTTTCCTAGAAACAACTTCCTAACTTTCCCTAAACTACTTTAAGGATCGTTGGGTGGTATTTGGAAGTGGTTTGGTGGTTTTGCTCAAGAACACTCAAGAACAAGAAAGTTCTTGAACTTTGAACAAGAATACTAGAAATTCTAGAGAGAAGGAAGAGCTATTGCTTTGAGGTGTGAGTTCAAGCATGAGAATGGCCTTCTATTTATAGGCAAGGGCTCCCCCTCTCCTCTTTATGGCCGGCCCCCCCTCTCTCCTCCATTCCCCAATTTTTTAATCCAAAAAGATGTGTTCACATGGAGAATTAAGGCTAAAATCCTAGGTTTGCATGGCTATGGTGTCCTTAAATTTGATCTTGGAACCAATGGATGGTGGAGATGAGTTTGTACAAGATTCTTAGGCTTAAACAAATACTAGAATGTACAAAGAAGGACAATGGAGTTAAGACTTTGGTTGGAAGAATAAGAATCCAAGGATTTGGAAGTACCATGGAAGATCAAAGGTCAAGAGTACTATCAAATCTCTCCCCTCCTCTCTCCCACATCCGGCCCCCCTCCCCTCTCTCTCTCTCTCGGCCCATCTCTCCTCTCTCTCCCTCTCACTCTCTTGCCAAGTACATGTATACATATATGCATGTGATGTATTGCAAGAAAAGAAATAAAAAAGTAGTTTTCTTTGGTACTTGAGATCAACATAGGTCTAAAAGTCTAGGATTTGCCCACCAACTAATAAATAGGCATAGGGTACTTTAGATAATATTCTAACCATCTAAGTACTAATATATATACACACATATATACTCATGTACAATTGGTGGTTAGAATCCCCATTAAAGAATAAAAAAGGGTACTTTGAGAATATTAGTACCATGTACTTTTTAATTAAAATATTAAGTACCTTGGTCACATGGCTTAAAAGATAGGATTAGTTTAATAAATCCCATGGTACTAGAAAGATTCACTCTTTTATCCAATGGGTAATAATTCCCCTAATTTCTATTATCCAATGGATAATAGTTATTAGGTCACCTATAATATTAGAATAATAAAAAATACTTTAAAGTAAGTATACTTTTTAATATAAACAATAGGATGCTATTATCCAATGGGTAATAGCTTCCCTAACCATTATTGTCCAATGGACAAAGAATATAACCAATTTGATTAAAAGAAAAAGAATATTAAAATTCTAAGTCTAGGGTTCAAAAGTTCCAATGAGGGGCAAAACGGTCATTTTGAAGTAACTAGGAAGCTTTCCAATTAGTTCTTCTAACCGGATGGTTAGAAGCTAGTTAGACTTGCTAAGTGGGGCTAAAGTGCAAGAAACGATAGTTCAAGGGCTAAATTGCAGTTATGACAAACTATCGGAAATTAAAGCAATATAACCAATTTAAATAAATAACTTGAATAAGAAATAAATTCAAGGGGCAAAAATGTAATTACGACAAATTATAGGATTTTAAAAGTAAATCAAAGCAAATTCAAGTAATCAATAAAAATTCAAATATTTAACGAAATTTTTAACGACTGAAAATCAGGGTCGTTACAGATTCGTCAAGCCCAAATACACAAATCTTAAATGCAATATTTTTCACAAAGATTTAAGAGTTATTTGAGTAAATACCAAGCAATTTCTGAAAGTTAAATAACTAGCCATTTTCTTTAAACTTCAAGTTCCACACTTATTAATTGTATTGATAGATATGAGATTACTAAAGAGGAAGGAGATCGAGTTAAACTAGAGAAGATCATGTTTGATAAACCTAATATCGAAAGAACAATGGAGGTCGATGTAGAATGGAATCATTACGGGTGCATTGAAGCTGATGATAAAGAGAAAAGTTGACCTTTATATTAGCAAAAAAGAAGAATACAAAATTGAAGTTCATGATCAAGATGAAATTGGCATCGATACTTGTGTGCAACAAAATACTGAAATTATTTCAGATGAGGTTTTCTTCAATCAAATCATGGACAGGAATTGTATCAAGAATACCGAATAAAACTTGAGTCAAAACAAATGTTTCAATCAACTTTTGATTTGCCAAATTATTGATAAAAGTTATGAAAGTTTAATAATTAATTATGTTACAGCACATTTTATAAGACCTGACCCTAGAAATTCTACTACAAAAGAATTAATAAACCATGCCAAAACAAGCGGCAGTAAATAAAAAATATTTCCTAATTAATTAATGTAAAATCCTAATTCTTGTCGATCAAGAATTCTAATAAAGGCAGAAATCAAAATCAAACTGAATACGGAAAGTTAATAATTCTAATCAAAACCAAAATATTGTTAACCAAAATCTTATTCTAAAACAACAAAATAAAATACGAAAACTCTCCATTTTTATCCTACATCAGTCTTCTTTTCTTCAAAAGAACTCGCCCTCGAGTTCTCATTACAAACTTACCACCATCCATTCCAAAGAAATAGATATTTTGAATACTTCAACCTCTCGCCTGTCTTCAAAAAATGATTCAAAGAAAAGTGCTTATGCAATAATTTTTTTCTTCATGCTTTGACTTTTTGATAGTATCTACTAGATGGAAATTGAAAATCAAATTAAACTTCTCAATACCAAGAAAATCATCCACGTAAATTTTATGTTGACTTTGTGGGTTCCCTCGATGTTGTCCCATCTTAAAATTGGTTGGCACTTCATTGTTAGAAAATCGATTTTCTACAACAAATATATTTTCTTGTAGTATTGCAGTCAACTCCGTTGTGGGTGATTCGTCAAGCAAAAATACACAAATCTTTAATACAATATTTTTCACAAAGAGTTACGAATAATTTGAGTACTACCAAGCAATTTCTGAAAATAAACAAACTAGCCATGTTCTTTTCACTTCAAGTTCCATACTTCTTAATTGTATCGCTGGATATGAGATTGCCGAAGAGGAAGGAGATCGAGTTAAACTAGAGTAGGTGTTATTTGTTGAACCCAATATCGAAGAAACAATGAAGGTCGATGTAGAATGCAATCATTACGGGTGCATTGAAGCTGAGGATAAAGGAAAAGTTGACCTTTATATTAGCAAAAAAAAAGAATGCAAAATTGAAATTCATGATCAAGATGAAATTGGCATCGGTACTTGTGTGCAACAAAATATTTAAATTAATTCAAATGATGTTTTTTTCAATCAAATCATGGACAGGAATTGTATCAAGAATACCGAAGAAAATTTGAGTCAAAACAAGTGTTCGAAGCTACTTTTGATTTGCAAAATTATTGATAAAAGTTATGAAAGTTTAATAATTGAATAGGTTACAGCACTTTTCATAAGACCCTAAACCTAGAAATCCTACGGTAAAATAAAAAATGCCAAAAAAAGCGGCAGTAAATAAAAAATATTTCCTAATTAATTAAAGGAAAATCCAAATTCTTGTAGATCAAGAATCCTAATAAAGGCAGAAATCAAAATCAAACCGAATACAAAAATGTAATTATTCTAATCTAAACGAAAATATTCTTAGCCAAAATCTTATTCTAAGACAGGAAAATAAAATACGAAAACTTTTCATTTTTATCCTATATCAGTCTCCTTTTCTTCTAAAGAACTCGCCATCGAGTTCTCATTAAAAACTTACCACCATCCATTCCAATTATTTCAGCCTCTCACATGTCTTCAAAAAATGATTCAAAGAAAAATGTATATGCAATGATTTTTTCTCTTCATGCTTCGACTTTTTAATAGTATCCAGTAGATAGGAATTGAAAATCAAATTAAACTTCTCAATACCAAGAAAATCAATAACGTAAATTTTATGCTGACTTTGTGGGTTCTCTCAATGTTGTCCCATCTTAAAATTGGTTGGCACGTTTTTGTTGAAAAAATCGATTTTCCAAAACAAATATATTTTCATATAGTGTTACAGTCAACTCTGTTTTGGTGATTTGTCAAACCCAAATACACAAATCTTCAATGCAATATTTTTCACAAAGAGTTACGAGTTATTTAAGTAAATACCATTTAATTTCTGAAAGTCGGCAAACTAGCCATGTTCTTTCAATTTCAAGTTTCACACTTCTTAATTGTATCGATGGATATGAGATTGCCGAAGAGGAAGGAGATCGAGTTAAACTAGAGAAAGTGATATTTGTTGAACCTAATATCGAAGAAAACAATGGAGGTCAATGTAGAATGCAATCATTACGGGTGCATTGAAGCTGATGATACAGAAAAAGTTGACCTTTATATTACCGAAAATATAGAATGCAAAATTGAAGTTTATGATCAATATGAAATTGGCACCGATACTTGTGTGCAAAATAATATTGAAATTATTTTAGAAGAGGTTTTTCAATCAAATCATTAACAGGAATTGTATCAAGAATACTGAAGAAAACTTGAGTCAAAACAAATGCTCCAAGGTACTTTTTATTTGCAAAATTGTTGATAAAAGTTTTGAAAGTTTAATAATTTAATAGATTACAGCACTTTTTATAAAGCCCTAACCATAGAAATCCTACTCTAAAAGAAATAATAATAAACCATGCCAAAAAAAACGGCAGTAAATAAAAAATATTTCCTAATTAATTAATGTAAAATCCTAAATCTTGTAAATCAAGAATCCTAATAAAGATAGAAATCAAAATCGAACCGAATACAGAATGTTAATAATTCTAATCTAAACGAAAATATTCTTAGCTAAAATCTTATTCTAAAACAACAAAAATAAAATACGAAAACTCTCTATTTTTGTCCTACATCAGTCTCCTTTTCTTCAAAAGAATTCGCTCTCGAGTTCTCATTAGAAACTTGCCACCTTCCATTCCATAGAAATAGATATTTTCAATACTTCAACCTCTCGCCTCTCTTTCAAAAATGATTCAAAGAAAAGTGTTAATGCAATGATTTTTTCTCTTCCTGCTTCGACTTGTTGATAGTATCCACTAGATGGGAATTGAAAATCAAATTAAACTTCTCAATACCAAGAAAATCGACAACGTAAATTTTATGCTGACTTTGTGGGTTCCCTCGATGTTATCCCATCTTAAAATTGGTTGGCATTTCTTTGTCAGAAAATCGATTTTCCACAACAAATATATTTTCTTATAGTGTTGCAATCAACTCAGTTGTGAGTGATTCGTCAAGCCCAAATACACAAATCTTCAATGCAATATTTTTCACAACAAGTTACGAGTTATTTGAGTAAATACCAAACAATTTCTTAAAGTCAATAAACTAGCCATTTTCTTTAAACTTCAAGTTCCACTCTTCTTAATTGTATTGTGGGATGTGAGATTGTCGAAGAGGAAGGAGATCGAGTTAAACTGGAGAAAGTGATATTTGTTGAAGCAGATGATAAAGAGAAAGTTGACCTCTATATTAGCGAAAAAGAAGAATGCAAAATTGAAGTGTATGATGAAGATGAAATTAGCATCGATACTTGTGTGCAAAATAATAATGAAATTATTTCAGATGAAGTTTTCTTCAATCAAATCATGGAAAAGAATTGTATCAAGAATACCGAAAAAAACTTGAGTCAAAACAAATGCTCCAAGGTACTTTTGATTTTAAAAATTATTGATAAAAGTTATGACAGTTTAATAATTGAATGGGTTGCAGCACTTTTTATAAGATCCTAACCCTAGAAATCCTACTATAAAACAAATAACAAACTATGCCAAAACAAGCGGTAGTTAATCAAAAAAATTTCCAAAATAATTAATGAAAAATCCTAATTCTTGTAGATCAAGAATCCTAATTAAGGAAGAAGTCAAAATCAAACCGAATACAGAATGTTAATATTCTAATCAAAATGAAAATATTCCTAGCTAAAATCTTATTCTAAAATAACCAAAATGAAATACGAAAGCTCTCCATTTTTGTCCTAAATTAGTCACCTTTTCTTCAAAGGAACTCGCGCCCGAGTTCTCATTAGAAACTTGTCACATTTCATTTCAAAGAAATAGATATTTTTAATACTTCAACCTCTCGCCTGTTTTCAAAAATTGATTCAAAGAAAAGTGTTTATGCAATGATTTTTTCTCTTCATGCTTTGACTTTTTGATAGTATCCACTAGATGGGAATTGAAAATCAAATCAAACTTCTCAACTCCAAGAAAATAAACAACGTAAATTTTATGCTGACTATGTGGATTCCCTCGATGTTGTCCCATCTTAAAATTCGTTGGATTTTCTTTGTCAAAAATCGATTTTCCACAGAAAATATATTTTCTTATAATGTTGCAGTCAACTTCGTTTTGGGTGATTCGTCAAGCCCAAATACACAAATCTTCAATGCAATATTTTTCACAAAGAGTTACGAGTTATTTGAGTAAATATCAAGCAATTTCTGAAAGTCAACAAACTAGCAATGTTCTTGAAACTTCAAGTTCCACTCTTCTTAATTGTATTGAGAGATATGGGATTGTCGAAGAGGAAGGAGATCGAGTTAAACTAGAGAAGGCGATATTTTTTGAACCCAATATCAAAGAAAACAATGAAGGTCAATGTAGAATGCAATCATTATAGGTGCATTAAAGCAAATGATAAAGAAAAGTTGACCTTTGTATTAGCGACAAAGAAAAATACAAAATTGAAGTTCTCGATCAATATGAAATTGGAATCGATACTTATGTGCAAAATAATATTGAAATTATTTCAGATGAGGTTTTCTTCAATCAAATCATGGATAGAAATTGTATCAAGAATACCGAAGAAAATTTGAGTCAAAACAAATGTTTCAAGGTACTTTAGATTTGCAATATTATTTATAAAAGATATGAAAGATTAATAATTGAATAGTTTACAGCCCTTTTTATAAGACCCCAACCCTAGAAATTCAACTGTAAAATATATAATAAATCATGTCAAAACAAGCGGCAGTAAATAAAAAGTATTTCTTAATTAATTAAAGTAAAAATCCTAATTCTTGTAGATCAAGAATCCTAATAAAGGTTGAATTCAAAATCAATCCGAATACGGAAAGTTAATAATTCTAATATAAACGAAAATATTCCAAGCCAACATCTTATTCTAAAACAACAAAAATAAACTACGAAAACTCTCCATCTTTGTCCTACATCAGTTTCCTTTTCTTCAAAAGAACTCGCCCTCGAGTTCTCATTAGAAACTTGCCACCTTCCATTCCAAAGAAATAGATATTTTAAATACTTCAACCTCTCGTCTGTCTTCAAAAAATGATTCAAAGAAAAATATTTATACGATGATTTTTTCTCTTCATGCTTCGACTTGTTGATAGTATCCACTAGATGTGAACTGAAAATCAAATCAAACTTCCCAACACTAAGAAAATCGACAACGTAAATTTTATGCTGACTTTGTGGGTACCCTCGATGTTGTCCCATCTTAAAATTGGTTGGCACTTCTTTGTCAGAAAAATCTAATTTGCACATCAAATATATTTTCTTATAGTGTTGTAGTCAACTCCGTTGTGGGTGATTCGTCAAACCCAAATACCTAAATTTTCAATACAATATTTTTCACAAAGAGTTACGAGTTATTTGAGTAAATACCAAGCAATTTCTGAAAGCCAACAAACTAGCCATGTTCTTTCAATTTCAAGTTCCACACTTCTTAATTTTATTGATGGAAATGAGATTGCCTAAGAGGAAGGAGATCGAGTTAAACTAGCGAATGTGATATTTGTTGAGCCTAATATCAAGGAAACAATGGAGGTCGATGTAAAATGCAATCATTATAGGTGCATTGAAGCTGATGATAAAGTGAAAGTTATCCTTTATATTAATGAAAAAGAAGAATGCAAAATTGAAGTTCATGATCAAATATTTGAAGTGCAAAATTGAAACTATTTCAGATGAGATTTTTTTCACTCAAATAATGGACAGGAAATGTATCAAGAATACCGAAGAAAACTTGAGTCAAAACAAATGTTCCAAGATACTTTTGATTTGCAATATTATTGATAAAAGTTTCAAAAGTTTAATAATTGAAAAGGTTACAGCGCTTTTTATAAAACCCTAACCTTAGAAATCCTACTGTAAAAGAAAAAATAAATCATGCCAAAACAAGCGGCAGTATTTAAAAAATATTTCTTAATTAATTAAAATAAAATCCTAATTCTTGTAGATCAAGAATCCAAATAAAGGCAGAAATCAAAATCAAATCGAATACGGAAAGTTAATAATTCTAATCTAAACGAAAATATTCCTAGCCAAAAATCTTATTCTAAAACAACAAAAATGAAATACGAAAACTCTCCATTTTTGTTCTACATCAGTCTCCTTTTATTTAAAAGAACTCGCCCTCGAGTTCCCATTAGAAACTTACCTCCTTCCATTCTAAAGAAATAGATCTTTTGAATACTTCAACCTCTCGCTTGTCTTTAAAAAATTATTCAAAGAAAAGTGTTTATACAATGATTTTTTCTCTTCGTGCTTCGACTTGTTGATAGTATACACTAGATGAGAATTGAAAATCAAATCAAACTTCTCAACACCAAGAAAATCAACGACGTAAATTTTATGTTGACTTTGTGGGTTCCCACGATATTGTCTCACCTTAAAATTGGTTGGCACTTCTTTGTCAGAAAATCAATTTTCCATAACAAATATATTTTCTTGTAGTGTTGCAGTCAACTCCGTAGTGGGTGAATCGTCAACCCCAAAGGCACAAATCTTCAATGCAATATTTTTCACATAGACTTACGAGTTATTTGAATAAATACCAAACAATTTTTCAAACTTAACAAACAAGCCATGTTCCTTAAACTTCATGTTCCACTCTTTTTAATTGTATTGAGGGATATGAGATTGTCGAAGAGGAAGGAGATCGAGTTAAACTAGAGAAGATGATATTTGTTGAACCAAATATCGAAGAAAGCAATGGAGGTCGATGTAGAATGCAATTATTATGGGTGCATTGAAGCTGATTATAAATAGAAAGTTGACATTTGTATTAGCGAAAAAGAAGAATGCAAAATTGAAGTTTATGATCAAGATGAAATTGGCATCGATACTTGTGTGCAAAATAATATTAAAATTATTTCAGATGAGGTTTTCTTCAATCAAATCATGGACAGAAATTGTTTCAAGAATACAGAAGAAAACATGAGTCAAAACAAATGTTTCAAGGTACTTTTAATTTGCAATATTATTGAAAAAAGATATAAAAGTTTAATAATTGAATAGGTTACAGCCCTTTTTATAAGACCTTAACCCTAGAAATCCAACTGTAAAATAAATAATAAAACATGCCAAAACAAGCGGCAGTAAATTAAAAATATTTCCAAATTAATTAAAATAAAACCCTAATTCTTGTGGATCACGAATCCTAATACAGGCAGAAATCAAAATCAAACCGAATACGGAAAGTTAATAATTCTAATCTAAACGAAAATATTCCTAACCAAAATCTTATTCCAAAATGACAAAAATAAAATACGAAATCTCTCCATTTTTGTCCCCCATCGGTCTCCTTTTATTCAAAAGAACTCGCCCTCGAGTTCTCATTAGAAACTTGACGCCTTCTATTCCAAAGAAATATATATTTGGAATACTTCAACATCTCGCCTGTCTTGAAAAAATGATTCAAAGAAAAGTGTTTATGGCATGATTTTTTGTCTTCATGCTTCGACTTGTTGGTAGTATCCATTAGATGGGAATTGAAAATCAAATCAAATTCTCAACACCAGAAAAATCAACAACGTAAATTTTATGCTGACTTTGTCCATTCCCTCAATTCTTTCCCATCTTCAAATTGGTTGGCACTTCCTTGTCAGAAAATTGATTTTCCACAACAAATATATATTCTTGTATTATTGCAGTCAACTCCGTTGTGGGTGATTCGTCAAGTCCAAATACATAAATCTTCAACGCAATATTTTTCACAAAGAGTTACGAGTTATTTAAGTAAATACCAATTAATTTCTCAAAGTCGACAAACTAGCCATGTTCTTTCAACTTCAAGTTCCCCACTTTTTAATTGTATTGATGGATATGAGATTGCCGAAGAGGAAGGAGATCGAGTTAAACTAGAGAATGTAATATTTGTTGAACCTAATATCGAGGAAACAATGGAGGTTGATGTAGAATGCAATCATTGTGGGTGCATTGAAGCTGATGATAAAGAAAAAGTTAACCTTTATATTAGCGATAAAGAAGAATTCAAAATTGAAATTCATGATTAAGTTGAAATTGGCATCGATACTTGTGTGCAAAAGAACATTGAAATTTTTTCAGATGAGGTTTTCTTTTATCAAATCATGGACGTGAATGGTATCAAGAATACCGAAGAAAACTTGAGTCAAAACATTTGTTCCAAGGTACTTTTGATTTGCAATATTATTGTTAAAAGTTATGAAAGTTTAATAATTGAATAGGTTACAGCCCTTTTTAGAAGACCCTAACCTTAGAAATCCTACTGTAAAAGAAATAATAAATCATGCCAAAACAAGCGGCAGTAAATAAAAAATATTTCCTTATTAATGAAAGTAAAATCATAATTCTTGTAGATCAAGAATCCTAATATAGGCTGAAATCAAAATCAAACTGAATACGGAAAGTTAATAATTCTAATCTGAACGAAAATATTTCTAACCAAAATCTTATTCTTAAACAACAAAAATAAAATACGAAATCTCTCCATTTTTGTTCCACATCAGTCTCCTTTTCTTCAAAAGAACTCGCCCTCGAGTTCTCATTAGAAATTTGCCACCTTGCATTCCAAAGAAATAGACATTTTGAATACTTCAAACTCTCAATTGTCTTCAAAAAATGATTCAAAGAAAAGTGTTTATGCAATGATCTTTTCTCTTAATGCTTCGACTTTGTGGGCGTGGCGATGCCCTTTTTCCTCTTCGAGAAAGGATTCCGTTCCCTTCCCAAAGAGGAAAATGCCGATTCGCGGGAACGCTTTAAAGCTGGACGACAAGCGCTCGCGAAAATACAGAGTCGCCACTCGGGTTTGAAGGTCCGACACCCAAGGAATCGTATTTCGAAGTACTAGCCGCGCTGTCTGATTTGAAAGAGTTTAAGGAACCAGTCCGTCATAACCATATCTGGGTTCGGGAACCAGGTTACGAGAGGGGAAGG
This sequence comes from Rhododendron mucronatum var. ripense, assembly GCA_019656295.1. NCBI lineage: Eukaryota > Viridiplantae > Streptophyta > Magnoliopsida > Ericales > Ericaceae > Rhododendron > Rhododendron mucronatum. The sequence goes on along the minus strand of BPLT01000038.1, from coordinate 3,099,134 downwards.
ATTTTATGGCACCCCTCTCGCCCAATACGGATATCAGTCTCGCCCAATACGGAGATCGGTCTCTACTTAGGCATTTGCGATAATATTTGTTTGCGATTCTGTTTGATTAATCAATTTTTAGTCAATTAGGGCGGGGGAACAATTATTCGGGGATTAAAATTGTAACAGTTTACAGGATGTGATAGATAATAGCATGGATATGTGAAATGGCAAAAAATAAATGAGATAAAATCTAACACTGAGATTGGATACCAAAATACTGCTTATGTATGGGTTTGGCACAAACAATGGCCAACTTGCATGCATGGGTCTGCCAGCATGCGAGTCTACCATCGCGCATCAAACCCACTCCATCACGCGAGGGTTGGCGTCCTGCCAGCAGGTTAATTTTTATTTCCTTTTGGGCTCTGGAATGGACCAGTGCACACCCAGGACAAACCAAGCAGTTTATATGTGCTGAAAGTAAATAATTATTACAAACAAGATCAACAGAAATAAGATTCAACCCCTAAACAATGGGGGATATTAAAATAGAGGCCAAGGGCCTAACTGCCCATGCAAGGGCAACCACCGGAAATAGGCTGACAATCGCGCGACGGAGTCAATGCATCACGCGAGTATCATGACTGGACTTCCAAGAATTGCTTTGCATGCCTGGACTCTGAGACATATTCAGAAGCAATCCAGGGGCATTCCAGAGTAATTAACTGTGCGAAGTAAATTAACTAATTGATTTTATCATGCAAAACAATGAGCTATTCTAAACATGCATCACAACAAAAGCAGAAAATCATGTAAATAAAGAAGGATCAGGATCCCATCCCCACGAGAACCATATCGTGCTGACTAGAACCGTCGCGCGATGATGTGGGTTACTTGCGCGTGGGAGAGCTGATCCGAGGTAACTTGTAACTCTACTGGCTTTAGGACCAGGACTAGTATTGATTACCAGCCTTGGCCCTGCCAGCTGCCCTCGGGGATCAAAACAGTAAACAGAAAGGTATTATACATTTGCTTGAGTGCTTTGAAAATAGCTTGAGATAAGACGATGTGGCTTGGACAATGAGTATGTGGGAGTGGATGAAGTATGAAGTGTTTGGGCTTGTATCTCTTTCTTTTCTTTTGAAAATTTTTTGGTAACCTTTTCGAAGAAAAAGCAATAGGGTATTTATAGGAGAAGGGAATGGGCTTGGTTGGTGGTTCTACAAGGGTATACAACCAGCCAACAAGGCTGGTTGTGGTTGCTTGGTACAGAAGTGGGGTGCCAAAGGTGATGGGAGAGTGGGGGAGAGGTGGTGCAAGGGCAGCCCTGCAGAACGCTGTCCAGTCGATGAAACGGGGTTACACAGGCCTGTAGCCCCTGATCATCACACAATCCAGCTGGAAAAAGGTGAAAATGACAGGTGCTGACCATCGCGCGAGGGAGTGGCTCGATTGCGCGAGTGTTCGACTAGCCCCGCGATGGTCAACAGTCAAAACTTTGACTTTGACCACCACCTGACAAGTAAATCATCGCGCGAGATAACCAGTAGGTCACGCGACAGTCAAGCCTAAGGTCAAGCTCGATCCTAAGGGTTTGAGGGATAAGGATGGGTTACACATATTTCATGCTCAAGCCATTTCATTCTCAAGACTGTTTTCAACCTGATTCATCATCGGGGAAACAAGAAACTGAAAAGTGAAGTAAAACGATTAGGAGATCAGATTGGGGTGTCAACAGACTTGTTGATAGTATCCACTAGATGGGAATTGAAAATCAAATCAAACATCTCAACACCAAGAAAATCAACCACGTAAATTTTACGCTGACTTTGTAGGTTCCCTCGATGCTTTCCCATCTTAAAATTGGTTGGCACTTCTTTGTCAGAAAATCGATTTTCCACAACAAATATATTTTCTTGTAGTGTTGCATTCAACTCCGTTGTGGATGATTCGTCAAACCCAAATACACAAATCTTCAATGCAATATTTTTCATAAAGAGTTACGAGTTATTTGAGTAACTACCAAACAATTTCTGAAAGTCAACAAACTAGCCATGTTCTTTCAACTTCAACTTCCACACTTCTTAATTGAATTGATGGATATGAGATTGTCGAAAAGAAAGGAGATCGAGTTAAACTAGAGAAGGTGATATTTGCTGAACCTAATATCTAAGAAATAATGGAGGTCGCTGTAGAATGCAATCATTATGGGTGCATTGAAGCTGATGATAAAGAGAAAGTTGACCTTTATATTAGCGAAAAAGAAGATTGCAAAATTGAATTTCATGATCAAGATGAAATTGGCATCGATACTTGTGTGCAAAAGAATATTGAAATTATTTCAAATGAGGTTTTCTTCAATCAAATCATGGACAGGAATTGTATCAAGAATACCGAAGAAAATTTAAGTCAAAACAAATGTTTCAAGGTACTTTTGATTTGCAATGCTATTGATAAAAGTTATGAAAGTTTAATAATTGAATAGGTTACAACCCTTTTTAGTAGACCCTAACCCTAGAAATCCTAATGTAAAAGAAATAATAAATCATGCCAAAATAAGCAGTAGTAAATAAAAAATATTTCCTAATTAATTAAAGTAAATCCTAATTTTTGTAGATCAAGAATCCTAATAAAAGAAGAAATCAAAATCAAACCTAATACGGAAAGTTAATAATTCTAATCTAAACGAAAATATTCCTAACCAAAATTTTATTCTAAAACAACAAAAATAAAATACGAAAGCTCTTCTTTTTTGTCTTACATTAGTCTCCTTTTCTTCAAAATAACTCATCCTCGAGTTCTCATCAGAAACTTGCCACCTTCCATTCCAAAGAAATAGACATTTCGAATACTTCAACCTCTTGCCTGTCTTCAAAAAATGATTCAAAGAAAAGTGTTTATGCAATGATTTTTTCTCTTCATACTTCGACTTGTTGATAGTATCCACTATGTGGGAATTTAAAATCAAATCAAACTTCTCAACACCAAGAAAATCAACAACGTAAATTTTCTGCTGACTTTGTGGGTTCCCTCGATGCTTTCCCATCTTAAAATTGGTTGGCACTTCTTTGTCAGAAAATCGATTTTTCAATAACAAATATATTTTCTTGTAGTATTGAGTCAACTCCGTTGTGGATGATTCGTCAAACCCAAATACACAAATCTTCAATGCAATATTTTTCACAAAGACTTACAAGTAATTTGAGTAAATACCAAGTAATTTCTGAAAGTCAACAAACTAGCCATGTTCTTTTAAGTTCAAGTTTCACACTTCTTAATTGTATTGATGGATTTGAGATTGCCGAAGAGGAAGGAGGTCTAGTTAAACTAGAGAAGCTGATATCTGTTGAACCAAATATCGAAGAAAACATTGGACGTCGATGTAGAATGCAATCATTATGGGTGCATTGAAACTGAAGATAAAGACAAAGTTGACCTTTATATTAGCGAAAAAGAAGAATGGAAAATTGAAATTCTTGATCAAGATGAAATTGGCACCGACACTTGTGTGCAAAAGAATATTTAAATTATTTCAGATAAGGTTTTCTTCAATTAAATCATGTATTGGAATTGTATCAAGAATACCGAAGAAACCTTGAGTAAAAATAAATGTCCCAATGTACTTTTGATTTGCAATATTATTGATAAAAGTTATGCAAGTTTAATAATTGAATAGGTTACAGCTCTATTTAGAATACCCTAACCCTCGAAATTCTACTCTAAAAGAAAGAATAAATCTTGCCAAAACAAGCGGCAGTAAAAAAAAATATTTTCTAATTAATTAAAGTAAATCCTAATTCTTGTAGATCAAGAATCTTAATAAAGGCAGAAATCAAAATCAAACTGAATACGGAAAGTTAATAATTCTAATCTAAACGAAAATATTCCTAGCCAAAATCTTATTCTAAAACACCAAAATAAAAATACGAAAGACTCTCAATTTTTGTCCTACATTAGTCTTATATCTTTCAAAAGAACTCGCCCTCTAGTTCTTATTAGTAAATTGCCACCTTCCATTCCAAAGAAATTGACATTTTGAATATTTCAACCTCTCGCCTGTCTTCAAAAAATTATTCAAAGAAAAGAGTTTATGCAATCATTTGTTCTCTTCATGCTTTGACTTGTTGATAGTATCCACTAGATAGGAATTGAAAATCAAATCAAACTTCTCAACACCAACAAAATCAACAACGTAAATTTTACGCTGACTTTGTGGGTTTCCTCGATGCTTCCCCATCTTAAAATTGGTTGGCCCTTCTTTTTCAGAAAATTGATTTTCAACAACTAATTTATTTTCTTGTAGTGTTGCAGTCAACTCCATTTTGAGAGATTCATTAAGCCCAAATACACAAATCATCAATGCAATATTTTTCACAATGAGTTACGAGTTATTTAAGTAAATACACAGCAATTTCTGAAAGCAACAAACTAGCCATATTCTTTCAACGTCAAGTTTCACATTTCTTAATTGTATTGATGGATATGAGATTACCGAAGAGAAAGGAGATCGAGTTAAATTAGAGAAGGTGATATTTGTTGAACCTAATATCGAATAAACAAGGGAGGTCGATGTAGAATGCAAGCATTATGGGTGCATTGAAGCTGATTATAAAAATAAAATTTACCTTTATATTAGCGAAAAAGAAGAATGCAAAATTGAAATTCATGATCAAGATGAAATTGGCATTGATACTTGTGTGTAAAAGAATATTGAAATTATTTCAGATGAGAATTTCTTCAATCAAATCATGGAGATGAATTGTATAAAGAATACCGTAGAAAACTTGAGTCAAAACAAATGTCCCAAGGTACTTTTGATTTGCAAAATTATTGATAAAAGTTATGAAAGATTAATAATTGAATAGGTTACAACCCTTTTTAGAAGACACTAACCCCAGAAATCCTACGGTAAAAGAAATAATAAATCACGACAAAACAAGCGGCAGTGAATAAAAAATATTTTCTAATTAATTAAAGCGAAATCCTAATTCTTGTAGATCGAGAATCTTAATAAAGGCAAAAATCAAAATCAAATCGAATACGGAAAATTAATAATTCAAATCTAAATGAAAATATTACTAGCCAAAATCTTATTCTAAAACAACAAAAATAAAATACGAAAACTCTCTATTTTTGTCCTACATCATTCTCCTTTTCTTCAAAAGAACTCGCCCTCGAGTTTTCATTAGAAACTTGCGACCTTCCATTCCAAAGAAATAGATATTTTGAATACTTCAACCTCTCGCCTGTCTTAAAAAAATGATTCAAAGAAAAGTGTTTATGTAATGATTTTTTTCTTCATGCTTCGACTTTTTGATAGTATCCACTAGATGGGAATTGAAAATCAAATTAAACTTCTCAATACCAAGAAAAATCATCAACGTAAATTTTATGCTGACTTTGTGGGTTCCCTCGATATTGTCCCATCTTAAAATTGGTTGGCACTTCTTTGTAAGAAAATCGAATATCCACAACAAATATATTTTCTTGTAGTTGTGCAGCTAACTCCGTTGTGGATGATTCGTCATTCCCAAATACACAAATCCTCGAAGCAATATTTTTCACAAAGAGTTTTGAGTACTTTGAGTAAATACCAAGCAATTTCTGAAAGTCAACAAACTAGCCATGTTCTTTCAACTTCAAGTTGAACAGTTCTTAATTTTATTGATAGATATGAGATTGCCGAAGAGGAAGGAGATCGAGTTAAATTAGAGAAGGTGATATTTGTTGAATCTAATATCGAAGAAACAATGGAGGTCGATGTAGAATGCAATTATTATGGGTGCATTGAAACTGATGGTAAAGGGAAAGTTGACCTTTATATTAGGAAAAAAAAGAATGCAAAATTGAAATTCATGATCAAGATGAAATTGGCATGAACACTTGTGTGCAAAAGAATATTTAAATTATTTCAAATGAGGTTTTCTTCAATCAAATCGTGGTCAGGAATTATATCAAAAATACTGAAGAAAACTTTAGTTAAATCAAATGTTCCAAGATATTTTTGATTTGCATTATTGTTGATAAAAGTTATGAAAGTGTAATAATTTAATAGGTTACAGCTGTTTTTAGAAGACACTAACCCTAAAAATTCTACTCTAAAAGAAATAACAAATCATGCCAAAACAAGCGGCAGTAAATAAAAAATATTTCTTAATTAATTAAAGTAAAATCCTAATTCTTGTAGATCAAGAATCCTAATAAATGCAGAAATCAAAATAAAACCGAATACGGAAAGTTAATAATTCTAATCTAAACGAAAATATTCCTAATCAAAATCTTATTCTAAAACAACAAAAATAAAATATGAAAACTCTCCATTTTTGTCCTACATCAGTCTCCTTTTCTTCAAAAGAACTCGCCCTCGAGTTTCTTTAGAAACTTGCCACCTTCCATTCCAAAGAAATAGACATTTTGAATACTTCAACATCTCGTTTGTCTTCAAAAAAGGATTCAAAGAAAAATGTGTTTATGCAATTATTTTTTCTATTCATGCTTCGACTTATTCATAGTATCCACTAGATGGGAATTGAAAATCAAATCAAATTTCTCAACACCAAGAAAATCAACAACGTAAATTTTTCGCTGACTTTGTGGGTTCCTCGACGCTTTCCCATCTTAAAATTGGTTGGCACTTCTTTTTCAGAAAATCGATTTTCCACAATAAATATATTTTCTTGTAGCGTTGCAGTCAACACTGTTGTGGGTGGTTCATTAAGCCCAAATACACAAATTTTCAATAAAATATTTTTTACAAAGAGTTACGAGTTATTTTAGTAAATACCAACCAATTTCTCAAAGTCAACAAACTAGCCATCTTCTTACAACTTCAAGTTCCACACTTCTTAATTGTATTGATTGATATGAGATAGCCGAAGAGGAAGGAGATCGAGTTGAACTAGAGAATGTGATATTTGTTGAACCTAATATCGAAGAAACAATGGAGGTCGATGTAGAATGCAATCATTATGGGTGCATTGAAGCTGATGATAAAGAGGAAACTGACCTTTATATTAGCGAAAAAGAAGAATGCAAAATTGAAATTCATGATCAAGGATGAAATTGGCATCGATATATACTTGTGTGCAAAAGAATATTGAAATTATTTCAGATGAGGTTTTCTTCAATTACATCTTGGATAAGAATTGTATCAAGAATACCAAAAAAAACTTGAGTCAAAACAAATGTCACAAGTTACTTTTGATTTGCAATATTATTGATAAAAGTTATGAAAGTTTAATAATTGAATAGGTTACAGCCCTTTTTAGAAGACTCTACAGCCCTTTTTAGAAGACTCTAACCCTACAAATCCTACTGTAAAAGAAATAATAAATCATGCCAAAACAAGCGGCAATAAATAAAAAATATTTCCTAATTAATTAAAGAAAAACATCCTAAGTCTTATAGATCAAGAATTCTAATAAAAACAGAAATCAAAATCAAACCGAATACGAAAATTTAATAATTTTAATCCAAACGAAAATATTCATAACCAAAATCTTATTCTAAAAAACAAAAATAAAATACAAAAATTCTCCATTTTTGTCTTACATCAGTCACATTTTATTCAAAATAAGTCGCCCTCGAGTTCTCATTAAAAACTTGTCACCCTCCATTCAAAAAAAATAGACATTTTGAATACTACAACCTCTCGCCTGTCTTAAAAAAATGATTCAAAGAAAAATGTGTTTATGCAATTATTTTTTCTCTTCATTATTCGACTTGTTGATAGTATCCACTAAATGGGAATTGAAAATCAAATCAAAATTCACAACACCAAGAAAATCAACAAAGTAAATTTTATGCTGACTTTGCGGGTTCCCTCGATGCTTCCCCATCTAAAGATTGGTGGGCACTTCTTTGTCAGAAAATCGATTTTTCACAACAATTATATTTTCTTGTAGTGTTCTAATCAACTCCGTTGTGGGTGATTCGTCAAACCCAAATAATAAATCTTCAATGCAATATTTTTCATAAAGAGTTATGAGTTATTTGAATAAATACCAAGCAATTTCTGAAAGTCAAAAAACTAGCCATGTTCTTTCAACTTCAAGTTCCACACTTCATAATTGTATTGATGGATATGATATTGTCGAAGAGAAAGGAGATCGAGTTAAACTAGAGAAGGTGATATTTGTTGAACCTAATCTCGAAGAATCAATGGAGGTCGTGTAGAATGCAATCATTATGGGTGCATTGAAGCTGATGATAAAGATAAAGTTGACCTTTATATTAGCGAAAAAGAAGAATGCAAAATTGAAGTTCATGATCAAGATGAAATTGGCATCGATATTTGTGTGCAAAAGAATATTGAAATTATTTCAGATAAGGTTTTCTTCAATCAAATCATGGACAGGAATTGTATCAAGAATACTGAAGAAAACTTGAGTAAATACAAATGTTCCAAGGTAATTTTTATTTGCAATATTATTGATAAAAGTTATGAAAGTTTAATGAATGAATAGGTTACAGCCATTTTTAGAAAACCTTAACCCCAAAAATCCTACTGTAAAAGAAATAGTAAATAATGCCAAAACAAGTGGCAATAAATAGAAAATATTTCCTAATTAATTAATGTAAAATCATAATTCTTATAGATCAGGAATGCTAATAAAGATAGAAATCAAAATCAAGCCGAATACGGAAAGTTAATAAATATAATCTAAACGAATTTATTCCTTGCAAAAATCTTGTTCTAAACCAACAAAAATAAAATACGATAACTCTTCATTTTTGTCCTACATCAGTTTCCTTTTCTTTAAAAGAACTTGCCCTCGAGTTCTCATTAGAAACTTGCAACCTTTCATTTCAAAGAAATAGATATTTTGAATACTTCAATCTCTTGCCTGTCATCAAAAAATTATTCAAAGAAAAGTGTTTATGCAATGATTTTTTCTCCTCATGCTTCGACTTATTAATAGTATCCACTAGATGAGAATTGAAAATCAAATCAAACTTCTTAACACCAAGAAAATTAACAACGTAAATTTTTTGCTGACTTTATGGGTTCCCTCGATGTTGTCCCATCTTAAAATTGGTTGGCACTTCTTTGTCAAAAAATCGATTTTCCACAACAAAGATATTTTTACTGTAGTGTTGTAGTCAACTCCGTTGTGGGAGATTCGTCAAGCCCAAATACACAAATCTTCAATGCATTATTTTTCACAATGAGTTAGGAGTTATTTGAGTAAATACCAAACAAATTCTGAAAGTCAACAAACTAGCCATGTTCTTTCAACTTCAAGTTGCACACTTATTAATTGTTTTGATGGATATGAGATTGCCGAAGAGGAAGGAGATCAAGTTAAACTAAAGAAGGTGATATTTGTTGAACCTAATATCGAAGAAATAATGGAGGTCGATGTAGAATGCAATTATTATGGGTGCATTGAAGCTGATGATAAAGAGAAAGTTGACCTTTATATTAGCGGAAAAGAAGAATACAAAATTGAAGTTCATGATCGAGATAAAAATGGCATCGTTACTTGTGTGCAAAAGAATATTGAATTTATTTAAAATGAGGTTTTCTTCAATAAAATCATGGACAGGAATAGTATCAAGAATACCGAAAAAAACTTAAGTCAAAACAAATATTTCAAGGTACTTTTGATTTGCAATATTATTGATAAAAGTTATGAAAGTTTAATAATTGAATAGGTTATAGCCCTTTTTATAAGACGCTAATTCTAGAAATCCTACTGTAAAAGAAATAATAAATAATGTCAAAACAAGCGTTAGTAAATAAAAAATATTTCCTAATTAATTAAAGTAAAATCATAATTCTTGTGGATCAAGAATCCAAATAAAGGCAAAAATCAAAATGAAATCGAATACGGAAAGTTAATAATTTTAATCTAAACGATAATATTCCTAGCCAAAATCTTATTCTAAAACAACAAAAATAAAATACGAAAACTCTCTAATTTTGTCCTACATCAGTCTCCTTTTCTTCAAAAGAACTCGCCCTCAGTTCACCTTCCATTCCAAAGAAATAGATATTTTGAATAGTTCAACATCTCGCATGTCTTCAAAAAATGATTCAAAAAAAAGTGTTTATGCAATGATTTTTTTACTTCATGGGTCGACTTGTTGATAGTATCCACTAGGTGAAAATTGAAAATCAAATCAATGTACTTCTCAACACTAAGAAAATCAAAAAGTAAATTTTAGCTGACTTTGTGGGTTCCCTCGATATTGTCCCTTCTTAAAATTGGTTGGCACTTCTTTGTCAGAAAATCAATTTTTCACAACAATTATATTTTCTTGTAGTGTTGTAGTCAACTCCGTTGGGGGTGATTCGTCCGGCCCAAATACACAAATCTTCAATGCAAAATTTTTTACAAAGAGTTACAAGTTATTTTAGTAAATACCAAATAATTTCTGAAAATCAACAAAATAGCCATGTTCTTTAAACTTCAAGTTCCACACTTCTTAATTGTTTTGATGGATATGAGATTGCCGAAGAGGAAAGAGATCGAGTTAAACTAGAGAAGGTGATATTTGGTTAACCTAATATCGAAGAAAATAATGGAGGTCGATGTAGAATGCAATAATTATGGGTGCATTGAAGCTGATTGTAACACCCCGAATTTTGGGACATTAATAAAACATTTAAAGACAATTTTTCCCAATTAATTAAAATTTATAGATTTAGTACATCACTGTTTCAAAAGTAGATGTCATCATATTACAACCATATCGAATTAAGTTTAAGTAGCCGGATTTGACCAAATATTACAATTTCCCAAATAAACTTTGAAACTTCCAAAATAAAGTTGACCTAAATTAAATCAGAGCAACTACGCATACGGAAACCAAGTTTCTTCGGCTCCCTCCTCAGTAGCGTTGACTTCAGTCGGATTGTACGAACCTTCTAGTCCGTTTTCAGTACCTGGCGTTCGAGTTACCAGGGCAACATAGTACCGTGAGCGATGACGCTCAGTAACCAAAACTCACCCGAACCCATAGACTTACAAACAAGGGCATGTACAATACATTTAAAGTAAGAACAATTAAAGTAGTAAGCGATCAATTTCAATTACTAGCCTTTAACTTAGTGAAATCTAGAATCTCAACCTTTGAGAAACATCCTCCCATGTTAACCACTAGGACTATGACCATTCGTGATACCGCTCCCCCTAACTTGCCCTAACCGGGAGCTCCGATGAAACGGCCTAAATTATTTACTTAGGCGGAGTCATCGGCCGCCTCGCAATGATGAATTTCCCAGGGAACTAACCGTAACCACTGGGCCCACAAGGAACTAACCATAACCTTGGGAGTATATAGACCATAACCTGGTACTATAATACGTATCACCCTTTTATCTCCTATTCAAAAAGAGCGATCACGCAATGTCATATCCTAAGGTTTCGAATCGACAATCAACTGTCATACCCTAGCTTCATTCCTCTTCTCCCAAACTGGACTCTGTGGATAACCTCCAACAGATCCGGATTCACTGGATAACCTCCAAGAATCCCACTAAAACCTCATTCCTCTGGCTAACCGCCAATCACATCATCTTCTATCTCTTTCAATTTCCTTTAACTTAAAATCGTCTATGTGATCTTCTCTATATGTACACCAATCCCCTGTGAACCTAATGTCCATTCTAAGTTCTCGGAGGCAATGACATTTATCATGACAAATTAATAGCAAGAACAGTAATGAATATCATCAACAATAATAAAAACAAACACAAAAATATGATTAAACCTTTCTTTTTCTTTTCTGTTTTGTTCGTCCAGTAGCTCATCCAAGAGGAACTTTGTTAACTAATAAGCAATTGAAAAGGGAGAATATCAATGTTTGTAATGGCCACACTAAAAGGAACAGAGGACATGTTTCCATTTCATCAATCCTATCAAGTTAACATTTTCTAACTGAGCATGATTTCAAAGGCCCTCAAACAAGGAATTAGCTAGCATTAGCATTACGAGGCGAAATTTTTCAGAACCTGAATAATCTGACCATTATTATTATTATCTTCCTTTTTTTTTTTTATGATACATTAGTATCATTTTAATTTGATAAGGCAGTTAAGAGGAACTTTCCAACAAGGCACTAATATCATTGATTAAAGTTCAACCAAATGTAAGTTCTAGGAGTCTACCATGCGAATTCTACACTGTTTGTTCCGTACATAAAACATACATACACCCAACAATCAAATCTCTACATTTTCCGACTATAGACAAATATACTTAGGGAGGTAAGTTTTAACTACCTCTTCTCCCGTAGAGCAAGCAGTAGTTTGAAGAAAAGAAACGGTGTGAATCGGCTGCGACGGCGAGGACTGATTTTGTAGACTATTATGGAGCTAAAACGGGCGGTGTTTGGGTTGTTTCGGAGCTGGAATGGAACTGGTTTTGGGCTCATTCACCGAGCTGTTTTGGTGCAGAATCAAGCTATTTTTGGAGAAAAACAGAGTTGTGTTTGAGGTGCAATGGAGCCGGAAAAATAGAAGCTGAAATGGGTTGGTTTGGTGCTGATTGAGTGGTGATGATCAGAATGGGAAACAAACGGAGTTGATGTTAAGGAATTTCCATGGTCTCTCTCTCCTCTCGCTCCCTCTCTGCCGAGTGGTGTGTATAGCCTGGGAACAGGAAAAGGAAATGGAGAAGGGGGATATAAAATTGGGTTTTGGACTTTTGTATGGGGGATAATAGCCTATGGTTATTGTTGTGGTGTCAAAATTTGAGGAATTTGGGGAGTGAATTATGGGGTCTTGTTTCTCCTCCTCCCAGCCGAAACAAAAACAATAAAGTGGGGAAAGGTTGGGTTGAAAAAAAAAAATGCGCCGGTGCAACACATGCACACACTAAGAAAATCACTTGTCGGGTACGTGCGCACACAATCGATTACGGAATGAAATTTAGTGTGATGACAACAAAATAATTTTTCGAGAACTAATATTTATATGTATATTTTTTTTATAATAATTATTATTTATTTAAAAAAAATACCGGGTCTTTACAACCTATCCCCCTTAAGACAATTTCGTCCTCGAAATTAAGATGTACCTTCGGTTTGAAACAGCTGCGGATAGTTGGCTCTCATTGTGTTCCTCGCGTTCCCAAGTTGACTCCTCTAGTCTTCGGTGTCATCATAAGACCCTGACCAATTTGATTGTTCACCCTCGGGTAACCTTTTCTCTACGATCCTGAATTTTCTCCTGCTGCTCCTCAAAAGTCGTATCTTCATCCAGTGTGACTTCCTCCCAATTGAACACGTGCGTGGGATGGCCCATGTATTTCCGGAGCATAGGAACGTGGAAGACGTTGTGAACTTTGGCCATCAGCGGTGGTAAAGCTAGGCTATAGGCTAGCTACCTCTCCAATTCGCTCCAAGATTTCAAAAGGACCAATGTAGCGAGGCGATAACTTCCCTTTCTTGCCAAATCGAATGATCCCACGGTGCGGTTTGGAAAACAATACGCTGAAGGTCTACGGTCTCATCCTTTTGTCGACGTAACTCTTGTATAAGCTGAGTCATCAGCGATTGTCTTCTTTGATGAATTCTTGAAAGTTTGGTCCAAGTCTCTTAGAAAGTGAATGGTACTTTTCTAGAAGAAAACGAGGAGATTACCAAAAACTTCAAAGAGATTTCAAACATGAGTCAAATGTCCGGACGTCATGGAACCAAATAGAAAGTACGCACAGATCCTCCTCCACGAGTCGAGGTGCAAGTAGTTTTGAGTTGGAGTTGGAACATGATGAGAATGAGGATTAAGTTAGCCGAAGTAAACTCAATGATTTGGAATAAGAGTTTTATCATTGTAATAGTTCTGATCAAATATTTAATAGGTGAGTGAAACAAACATGTACTTGGGCTTCCAACCATTGCAATGGAATAAACAACTCGGGTTCCCTTAAGAAATATAGGTCTACCGCGATAGGTTCTGAAGGATTACAAGACCCAATGATGAAACCGAACAAGATATTTATTTCGCATCACATCGGCCAAATGTCTTTCAAAACAAGCATCTATCCTGGGTTGTCTAGAAGAAGGAAGAATAGTAATGGCACAAGTGAAAAATAAACAGAGACTTTCGAGTCCAAAAAGTCATTAATAGAACTTTATTTGGTTCTTACTAGCTCAACACAGGATACAAAGCCTGGAGGAAGTGAAGTATGACAACAATATGTACATTCAAGGACTTCACACTCCAACGAATCGAACAAGGTTTACAAAACCAAAGTTTTGAAAGGTCAAAAAAATGCTTGGATGTGATATCAAAAGAATCTGAAGCTTATAAGTGATCCCTATATAGAACAAAGAAGGGAAAAAAAATGTAGTGAGAGAATTAGGTGCTAAGAGTTTCCGAGGAGTTCACTCTTAAAATTCTAGTTGAATTCGTAGCTCTAAAATTGAAGAATCAAAGCGAATGTGATTATAAGAAAAGTCAAGAGGGATTGAAAATAGTGGACAGTTAGATTAAAATCAATTAACTTAGAAGTGGAGTTTAGATGAATAATTGTCAATAGCTCTTCTATCCCCCTTAATTAAAATAGTAAGACCTCCTTTCGAAATTGAATCTCCATTACTCTTATAGCAGCTGGTAACGGTGTGACTAGCGCGTAGCCAATGCATGTTTGGATATCGTCAAGGTCAACTATTGGTATATACCAGAGGATACGTGTCGACGTAAAACTTATAGGATTTACATGTTAAGCCCACTAATTAAAATATTCCTAACCAAAATCGTATTCTACAACACAAAAAAAAAAAATTAAGAAAACTGTCCATTTTTATCCTACATCAGTTTCTTTTACTTCAAAAGAACTCGCCTTCGAGTTCTCATTAGTAAATTGCCACCTTCCATTCCCAAGAAATAGATATTTTGAATACTTCAACTCCTCGCCAGTCTTCAAAAAATGATTCAAAGAAAAGTGTTTATACAAAGATTTTTTCTCTTCATGCTTTGACTTGTTGATAGTATCCGCTAGATGGGAATTGAAAATCAAATCAAACTTCTCAACATCAAGTAAATCAAAAACGTAAATTTTATGCTGACTTTGTGGGTTCCCTCTATGTTGTCTCATCTTAAAATTGGTTGGCACTTCTCTGTCAGAAAATCTAATTTCCACAACAAATATATTTTCTTGTAGTGTTGCAGTCAACTTCGTTCTGGATGATTCGTCAAACCCAAATACACAAATCTTCGATGCAATATTTTTCACAAAGAGTTACGAGTAAGTTGAGTAAATATCAAGCAATTTTCGAAAGTCAACAAAATAGCCATGTTCTTTCAACTTCAAGTTCCACACTTCTTAATTGTATTGATAGATATGAAATTGTCGATGAGGAAGGAGATCAAGTTAAATTAGAGAATGTAATATTTGTTCAACCTAATATCTAAGAAACAATGGAGGTCCATATAGAATTAAATCATTATGAGCGCATTGAAACTGATGATAAAGGGAAAGTGGACCTTTATATTAGGGGAAAAAAAGAATGGAAAATTGAAGTTCATGATCGAGATGAAATTGGAATCAACACTTGTGCACAAAAGAAAATTGAAATTATTCAAATGAGTTTTTCTTCAATCAAATCATGGTCAGGAATAGTATCAAGAATACCAGAGAAAACTTAAGTCAAAACAAATGTTCCAAGATACTTTTGATTTGCAATATTATTGATAAAAGTTATGAAAGTTTAATAATTAAATAGGTTACAGGCCTTTTTATAAGACCCTAACCCTAGAAATCCAACTGTAAAAGAAATAATAAATCATGCCAAAACAAGCGGCAGCAAATAAAAAATATTTCAAAATTAATTAAAGGAAAATTCAAATTCTACTTGATTAAGAATCCTAATAAAGGCAGAAATCAAAATAAAATTTATTTCTGTTGTTTCATCTTAAAATTGGTTGGCACTTCTTTGTCAGAAAATCTAATTGCCACAACAAATATATTTTCTTGAAGTGTTGCAGTCAACTCCGTTGTGGATGATTCGTCAAGCCCAAATACACAAATCTTCGATGCAATATTTTTCACAAAGAGTTACGAGTAATTTTAGTAAATGCCAAGCAATTTCTGAAAGTCAACAAATTAGCCATGTTCTTTAAACTTCAAATTCAACACTTCTTAATTGTATTGATAGACATGAGATTTCCGATGAGGAAGGAGATCAAGTTAAATAAGAGAATGTAATATTTGTTGAACCTAATATCAAAGAAACAATGGAGGTCGATGTAGAATTCAATCATTATGGGTGCATTGGAGCTGATGATAAAAAGAAAGTTGACCTTTATATTACGGAAAAAAAAGAATGAAAAATTGAAATTCATGATCAAGATGAAATTGAAATTAACACTTGTGTGCAAAAGAATATTGAAATTATTCAAATGAGGTTTTCTTCAATCAAATCATGGTCAGGAATAGTATCAAGAATAGCGAAGAAAACTACAGTCAAAACAAATATTCCAAGATACTTATATTTAAAATATTATTGATAAAACTTATGAAAGTTTAATAATTGAATTGGTTACAGCCCTTTTTATAAGATTCTAACCCTAGAAATCCTACTGTAAAAGAAATAATAAATAATGCCAAAACAAGCGGCAGCAAATAAAAAATATTTCCAAATTAATTAAAGTAAAATCCAAATTCTACTTGATTAAGAATCCTAATAAAGGCTGAAATCAAAATAAAATCGAATACGAAAAGTTAATAATTCTAATCTAAACGAAAATATTCCAAACCAAAATCGTATTCTACAACACAAAAAATAAAATACGAAAATTGTCCATTTTTGTCCTACAACAGTTTGTTTTTCGGCAAAAGAACTCGCATTCGAGTTCTCATTAGTAAATTGCCACCTTCCATTCCAAAGAAATAGATATTTTGAATACTTCAACCTCTCGCCTGTCTTCAAAAAATGATTCAAAGAAAAGTGTTTATGCAATGATTTTTTCTCTTCATGCTTTGACTTGTTGATAGTATCCACTTGATGAGAATTGAAAATCAAATTAAACTTCTCAACACCAAGAAAATCAACAACGTAAATTTTATGCTGACTTTTTGAGTTCCCTTGATATTGTTTCATCTTAAAATTGGTTGGCATTTCTTTGTCAGAAAATCTAATTTCCACAACAAATATATCTTCTTGTAGTGTTGCAGTTAACTCCGTTTTGGATGAGTCGTCAAGCCCAAATACACAAATCTTCGATGCAATATTTTTCACAAATAGTTACGAGTAATTTGAGTAAATACCAAGCAATTTCTGAAAGTTAACAAACTAGCCATGTTCTTTCAACTTCAAGTTCAACACTTCTTAATTGTATTGATAGGCAAGAGATTGCCGATGAGGAAGGAGATCAAGTTAAATTAGAGAATGTAATATTTGTTGAACCTAATATCGAAGAAACAAGGGAGGTCGATGTAGAATTCAATCATTATGGGTGCATTGAAGCTGATGATAAAGGGAAAGTTGACCTTTATATTACGGAAAAAAAAGAATGGAAAATTGAAATTCATGATCAAGATGAAATTGGAATCAACACTTGTGCGCAAAATAATATTGAAATTATTCAAATGAGGTTTCCTTCAATCAAATCATGGTCAGGAATAGTATCAAGAATAGCGAAGAAAACTTGAGTCAAAACAAATGTTCCAAGATACTTGTATTTGCAATATTATTGATAAAAGTTATGAAAGTTTAATAATTGAATAGGTTACAGCATTTTTTATAAGACCCTAACCCTAAAAATCGTACTGTAAATGAAATAATAAATCATGCCAAAACAAGCGGCAGCAAATAAAAAATATTTCAAAATTAATTAAAGTAAAATCCAAATTCTACTTGATTAAGAATCCTAATAAAAGCCGAAATCAAAATAAAATTGAATACGGAAAGTTAATAATTCTAATTTAAACGAAAATATTCCTAACGAAAATCTTATTCTACAACACAAAAAATAAAATACGAAAACGGTCCATTTTTGTCCTGCATCAGTTTCTTTTTCTTCAAAAAAATTCGCATTCGAGTTCTTATTAGGAAATTGCCACCTTCCATTCCAAAGAAATAGATATTTTGATAACTTCAACCTCTCGCATGTCTTCAAAAAATGATTCAAAGAAAAGTATTTATGCAATGATTTTTTCTCTTCATGCTTTGACTTGTTGATAGTATCCACTAGATGATAATTGAAAATCAAATCAAACTTCTCAACACCAAAAAATCAACAACATAAATTTTATGCTGACTTTGTGGGTTCCATCGATATTGTTCCATCTTAAAATTGGTTGGCACTTCTTTTTTAGAAAATCTAATTTTCACAACAAATATATTTTCTTGTAGTGTTGCAGTCAATTCCGTTGTGGATGATTCGTCAAGCCCAAATACATAAATCTTCGATGTAATATTTTTCACAAAGAGTTACGAGTAATTTGAGTAAATACTAAGCAATTTCTGAAAGTCAACAAACTAGCCATGTTCTTTCAACTTAAAGTTCAACACTTCTTAATTGTATTAATAGACAAGAGATTGCCGATAAGGAAGGAGATCAAGTTAAATTAGAGAATGTAATATTTGTTGAACCTAATATCGAAGAAACAATGGAGATTGATGTAGAATTCAATCATTATGGGTGCATTGAAGCTGATGATAAAGGGAAAGTTGACCTTTATATTACGGGAAAAAAAGAATGGAAAATTGAAATTCGTGATCAAGATGAAATTGGAATCAACACTTGTGTGGAAAAGAATTTTGAAATTATTCAAATGTGGTTTTCTTCAATCAAATCATGGTCATGAAGAGTATCAAGAATAGCGAAGAAAACTTGAGTCAAAACAAATGTTCCAAAATACTTGTATTTGCAATATTATTGATAAAAGTTATGAAAGTTTAATAATTGAATAGGTTACAGCCCTTTTTATAAGACCAAAACTCTCGAAATCCTACTGTAAAAGAAATAATAAATCATCCCAAAACAAGCGGCAGCAAATAAAAAATATTTCAAAATTAATTAAAGTGAAATCCAAATTCTTCTTGATTAAAAATCCTAATAAAGGCAGAAATCAAAATAAAATTGAATACGGAAAGTTAATAATTCTAATCTAAACGAAAATATTTCTAACCAAAATCTTATTCTACAACACCAAAAATAAAATACGAAAACTGTCCATTTTTGTCCTACATCAATTTTTTTTCTTCAAAAAAACTCGCATTCGAGTTCTCATTAGTAAATTGCCACCTTCCATTCCAAAGAAATAGATATTTTGAATACTTCAACCTATCGCCTGTTTTCACAAAATGAGTCAAAGAAAAGTATTTATGCAATGATTTTTTATCTTCATACTTTAACTTGTTGATAGTATCCACTAGATGAGAATTGAAAATCAAATCAAACTTCTCAACACCAAGAAAATCAACAATTTAAATTTAATGCTGACTTTGTGGGTTTCCTTGATGTTGTTTCATCTTAAAATTGGTTGGCACTTCTTTGTCAGAAAATCTAATTTCCACAACAAATATATTTTCTTGTAGTGTTGCAGTCAACTCCGTTGTGGATGATTCGTCAAACCCAAATACAAAAATTTTCGATGCAATATTTTTTGCAAAGAGTTACGAGTAATTTGAGTAGTACCAAGCAATTTCTGAAAGTCAACAAACTAGCCATGTTTTTTCAACTTCAAGTTCTACACTTCTTAATTGTATTGATAGACATGAGATTGCCAATGAGGAAGGAGATCAAGTTAAATTAGAGAATGTAATATTTTTTGAACCTAATATCGAATAAACAATAGAGGTCGATGTAGAATTCAATCATTATGGTGCATTGAAGCTGATGATAAAGGGAAAGTTGCCCTTTATATTACGAGAAAAAAAGAATGAAAATTGAAGTTCAAGATCAAGATGAAATTGGACTCAACACTTGTGCGCAAAAGAATATTGAAATTAGTCAAATAAGGTTTTCTTCAATCAAATCAAGGTCAGGAACAGTATCAAGAATATCGAAGAAAACATGAGTCAAAACAAATGTCCCAAGATACTTTTGATTTGCAATTTTATTGATAAAAATTATGAAAGTTTAATAATTGAATAGGTTACAGGCCTTTTTATAAGACCCTAACCCTATAAATCCTCCTGAAAAAAAATAATAAATCATGCCAAAACAAGCGGCATCAAATAAAAAATATTTTCAAATTAATTAAAGTAAAATCCAAATTCTACTTGATTAAGAATTCTAATAAAGGCAGAAATCAAAATAAAATCGAATACGGAAAGTTAATAAATCTAATCTAAACGAAAATATTTCTATCCAAAAATCTTATTCTACAACACAAAAAATAAAATACGAAATCTGTCCATTTTTTGTCCTACATCAGTTTCTTTTTCTTCAAAAGAACTCGCATTCGAGTTCTCATTAGTAAACTGCCACCTTCCATTCCAAAGAAATAGATATTTTGAATATTTAAACCTCTCGCCTGTCTTCAAAAAATGATTCAAATAAAAGTATTTATGCAATGATTTTTTCTTTTCATGCTTTGACTTGTTGATAATATCCAATAGATAGGAATTGTAAATCAAATCAAACTTCTAAATATAAAGAAAATCGACAACCTAAATTTTATGCTGACTTTGTGGCTTCCCTCGATGTTGTCCCATCTTAAAATTGGTTGGCACTTCTTTGTCAAAAAATCTAATTTCCACAACAAATACATTTTCTTGTAGTGTTGTAGTCAACTCCATTGTAGATGATTCATCAATTCCAAGTATACAAATTTTTGATGCAATATTTTTCACAAAGAATTACGAGTAATTTGAGTAAATAGCAAGCAATTTCTGAAAGTCAACAAACTATCCATGTTTTTTTCAACTTCAAGTTCCACACTTCATAATTGTATTGATAAATATGACATTGCCGATGAGGAAGGAGATCAAGTTAAATTAGAGAATGTAATATTAGTTCAACCTAATATCGAAGAAACAATGGAGGTCGATATATAATTAAATCATTATTGGTGCATTAAAGCTGATGATAAAGGGAAAGTTAACCTTTATATTATGGGGAAAAAAGAATGGAAAATTTAAGTTCAGGATCGAGATGAAATTTGAATCAACACTTGTACACAAAAGAATATTGAAATTATTCAAATGAGGTTTTCTTCAATCAAATCATGGTCAGGAATAATATCAAGAATACCGAAGAAAACTTGAGTCAAAACAAATGTTACAAGATACTTTTGATTTGCAAGACTATTGATAAAAGTTATGAAGGTTTAATATTTGAATACATTACAGCCATTTTTATGACACCTTAACCCTAAAAATCCTACTGTAAAAGAAACAATAAATCATTCCAAAACAACCGGCAGCAAATAAAAAATATTTCCAAATTAATTAAAGTAAAATCAAAATTCTACTTTATTAAGAATCCTAATAAAGGCAAAAATCAAATTAGAATCGAATACGGAAAGTTAATAATTCTAATCTAAACGAAAATATTCCTTACGAAAATCTTATTCTACAACACAAAAAATAAAATACGAAAACTGTCCGTTTTTGTCCTAAATCAGTTTCTTTTTCTTCAAAATAACTCGCATTCGAGTTCTCATTAGTAAATTGCCACCTTCCATTCCAAAGAAATAGATATTTTGAATACTTCAACCTCTCGCCTGTCTTTAAAAAATGATTCAAATAAAAGTGTTTATGCAATGATTTTTTCTCTTCATACTTTGACTTGTTGATAATATCCATTAGATGAGAATTGAAAATCAAATCAAACTTCTCAACACCAAGAAAATCAACAACGTAAATTTTATGCTGACTTTGTGGGTTCCCTCGATTTTGTACCATCTTAAAATTGGTTGGCACTTCTTTGTCAGAAAATATATTTTCACAACAAATATATTTTCTTGTAGTGTTGCAGTCAATTCCGTTGTGGATGATTCGTTAAGCCCAAATATACAAATCTATGATGCAATATTTTTCACAAAGAGTTACGAGTAATTTGACTAAATACCAAACAATTTCTGAAAGTCAACAAACTAGCCATGTTCTCTCAACTTCAAGTTCCACACTTCTTAATTGTATTGATAGATATGAGATTGCCGATGAGGAAGGAGATCAAGTTAAATTAGAGAATGTAATATTTGTTCAACCTAATATCGAAGAAACAATGGAGGTCAATATAGAATTCAATCATTATGGGTGCATTGAAGCTGATGATAAAGGGAAAGTTGACCTTTATATTAGGGAAAAACAGAATGGAAAATTGAAGTTCATGATCGAGATGAAATTGGAATCAACACTTGTGCGCAAAAGAATATTGAAATTATTCAAATGAGGTTTTCTTCAATCAAATCATGGTCAGGAATAGTATAAAGAATACCGAATAAAACTTGAGTCAAAACAAATGTTCCAAGATACTTTTGATTTACAATATTATTGATAAAAGTTATGAAAGTTTAATAATTGAATAGGTTACAGCCCTTTTTATAAGACCCTAACCCTAGAAATCCTTCTGTAAAAGAAAATAATAAATCATGCCAAAACAAGCGGCAGCAAATAAAAAATATTTCCAAATTAATTAAAGTAAAATCCAAATTCTACTTGATTAAGAATCCTAATAAAAGCAGAAATCAAAATAAAATCGAATACGAAAAGTTAATAATTCTAATCGAAACGAAAATATTCCTAACCAAAATCTTATTCTACAACACAAAAAATAAAATATGAAAACTGTCCATTTTTAACCTACATCAGTTTCTTTTTCTTCAAAAGAACTCGCATTCGAGTTCTCATTAGTAAATTGCCACCATTCATTCCAAAAAAATAAATATTTTGAATACTTCAACCTCTCGCCTGTCTTCAAAAAATGATTCAAATAAAAGTATTTATGCAATGATTTTTTCTCTTCATGCTTTGACTTGTTGATAGTATCCACTAGATGAGAATTGAAAATCAAATCAAACTTCTCAACACCAAGAAAATCAACAACGTAAATTTTATGCTGATTTTGTGAGTTCCCTCGATGTTGTCCCATCTTAAAATTGGTTGGCACTTCTTTGTCAGAAAATATAATTTCCACAACAAATATATTTTCTTGTAGTGTTACAATCAACTCTGTTGTGGATGATTCGTCAAGCCCAAATACACAAATCTTCGATGCAATATTTTTCACAAAGAGTTACGAGTAATTTGAGTAAATATCAAGCAATTTCTGAAAGTCAACAAAATAGCCATGTTCTTTCAACTTCAAGTTCCACACTTCTTAATTGTATTGATAGATATGAGATTGTCGATGAGGAAGGAGATCAAGTTAAATTAGAGAATGTAATATTTGTTCAACCTAATATCTAAAAAACAATGGAGGTCCATATAGAATTAAATCATTATGAGTGCATTGAAACTGATGATAAAGGGAAAGTGGACCTTTATATTAGGGGAAAAAAAGAATGGAAAATTGAAGTTCATGATCGAGATGAAATTGGAATCAACACTTGTGAACAAAAGAATATTGAAATTATTCAAATGAGGTTTTCTTCAATCAAATCATGGTCAGGAATAGTATCAAGAATACCGGAGAAAACTTAAGTCAAAACAAATGTTCCAAAATACTTTTGATTTGCAATATTATTGATAAAAGTTATGAAAGTTTAATAATTAAATAGGTTACAGGCCTTTTTATAAGACCCTAACCCTAGAAATCCAACTGTAAAAGAAATAATAAATCATGCCAAAACAAGCGGCAGCAAATAAAAAATATTTCAAAATTAATTAAAGGAAAATTCAAATTCTACTTGATTAAGAATCCTAATAAAGGCAGAAATCAAAATAAAATCGAATAAGGAAACTTAATAATTCTAATCTAAACGAATATATTGCTAATCAAAATCTTATTTTACAACACAAAAAATAAAATACGAAAACTGTCCATTTTTGTCCTATATCTGTTTCTTTTTCTTCAAAAGAACTCGCATTCGAGTTCTCATTAGTAAATTGTCACCTTCCATTCTAAAGAAATAGATATTTTTAATATTTCAACCTCTCGCCTGTCTTCAAAGAATAATTTAAAGAAAAGTGTTTATGCAATGATTTTTTCTCTTCATGATTTGACTTGTTGATAATATCCACTAGATGAGAATTGAAAATCAAATCAAACTTCTCAACACCAAGAAAATCAACAACGTAAATTTTATGCTGACTTTGTGGGTTCCCTCAATGTTGTCCCATCTTAAAATTGGTTGGCACTTTTTTGTCAGAAAATCTAATCTCCACAACAAATATATTTTCTTATAGTGTTGCAGTCAACTCCGTTGTAGATGATTCGTCAAACCCAAATACACAAATCTTCGATGCAATATTTTTCACAAAGAATTACGAGTAATTTGAGTAAATACCAAGCAATTTCTGAAAGTCAATAAACTAGCCATGTTCCCTCAACTTCAAGTTCAACACTTCTTAATTGTATTGATAGATATGAGATTGCCGATGAGGAAGGAGATCAAGTTAAATTAGAGAATGTAATATTTGTTGATCCTAATATCGAAGAAATAATGGAGGTCGATGCAGAATTCAATCATTATGGGTGCATTGAAGCTGATGATAATGGAAAAGTTGCCCTTTATATTAGGGGAAAAAAGAATGGAAAATTGAAGTTCATGATCAAGATGAAATTAGAATCAACACTTTTGTGCAAAAGAATATTGAAATTATTCAAATGAGGTTTTTTTTTCCAATCAAATCATGGTCAGAAATAGTATCAAGAATACCGAAGAAAACTTGGGTCAAAACAAATTTTTCAAGATACTTTTGAATTGCAATATTATTGATAAAAGTTGAAATTTCTAAAGAGATGCTAGGAGTACTTATTTCGCTTTACTGGATGACTTCAAACACACCACGAGATCAACCAAAGAACAAAACACCAATCTTACGTGGAAAACCCCAAAATTGGGTAAAAACCACGGGAAGGAATCATGCACTAAAACAAATGTACGATTACAAGCAATCTTAATACTGACTGTGTATCCTCACCACGAGTCCTAAGATTTACCTGCCGAATCCACGTTCATCGTACCCTTGCATGATCGCCGTATCCTGAATCCTCAGGCCTTCCAAAAAAACCGTTCCGAAATCCACGAAAGGATGTTGTACAGATGTTGTTGAGTAGGAATTACAAGAAGAAAGCCTCCCGAAGATTAACGTTCAGCAGCACCCAATATTCATGAATCCTCAAGATTGAATATGAACCTATGCATCAATGGTATTCCAACATAATAAAATAACTCACGAGAGCTTCTGAGTGGAATCTCAACACCAGATCCTCCAACGATCTCTATGCGGCACTCGACCGTTGTGTCTCTCTGACGAAAACTTAGAGATCCAAAATAAACTACGGTGCTCGGTCCTTTTTGACCTAATGGGCCGTTCTTTTTAAAAGCCCCAAAAGAGCACAAATATTTATCTTGTTTTTCCAACTCTTTTCTGAACCGGCCCAAAGAAAATTCGACTAACATCTATCGCACTCAAAATAATACAATATAATGATTCTTTTCCACATCCTAAACAGACGCTTCTAAAAATAATAATAATAAAAAATTACACCTCGATAAAATGGGGATATATGGAAAGGTGTTATTTGGTCATGAACGTGCCAACCAAAAGGAAGCTCGGCCTCTGGAGCTTCAAAAGTTATGAAAGTTTAATAATTGAATAGGTTACAGGCCTTTTTATAAGACCCTAACCTTAAAAATTCAACTGTAAAAGAAATAATAAATCATCCCAAAACAAGCGGCAGCAAATAAAAAATATTTTCAAATTAATTAAAGTAAAATCCAAATTCTACTTGATTAAGAATCCTAAAAAAGGCAGAAATCAAAATAAATCGAATGAGAAAAGTTAATAATTCTAATCTAAACGAAAATATTTCTAACCAAAATCTTATTCTACAACACAAAAAATAAAATACGAAAACTGTCCATTTTTGTCCTACATCAGTTTCTTTTTCTTCAAAAGAACTCGCCTTCTAGTTCTCATTAGTAAATTGTCTCCTTCCATTCCAAAGAAATAGATATTTTGAATACTTTAACCTCTCGCCTGTTTTCAAAAAATGATTCAAAGAAAATTGTTTATGCAATGATTTTTTCTCTTCATGCTTTAACTTATTGATGGTATCCACTAGATGGGAATTGAAAATCAAATCAAACTTCTCAACACCAAGAAAATCAACAACGTAAATTTTATGCTGACTTCATAGGTTCCCTCGATGTTGTCCTATCTTAAAATTGGTTGGCACTTCTTTATCAGAAAATCAATTTTTCACAACAAATATATTTTCTTGTAGTGTTGCATTCAACTCCGTTGTGGTTGATTCGTCAAGCCCAAATATACAAATTTTCAATGCAATATTTTTCACAAAGATTTATGAGTTATTTGAGTAAATACCAAGCAAGTTCTGAAAGTCAACAAACTAGCCATGTTCTTTCAACTTCAAGTTCCACACTTCTTAATTGTATTAATGGATATGAGATTGCCGAAAAGGAAGGAGATCGAGTTAAACTAGAGTAGGTGATATTTGTCGAACCTAATATCGAAGAAACAATGGAGGTCGACGTAGAATGCAATCATTATGGGTTCATTGAAGCTGATGATAAAGAGAAAGTTAACCCTTTATATTAGCGGAAAAAAAAAAAGAATGCAAAATTGAAGTTCGTGATTAAGATGAAATTGAAATCAATACTTGTGTGCAAAAGAATATTAAAATTATTTCCGATGAGGTTTCCTCCAATCAAATCATGGACAGGATTTGTATCAAGAATATCGAAGAAAACTTGAGTCAAAACAAATGTTCCAATGTACTTTTGATTTGCAATATTATTGATAAAAGTTATGAAAGTTTAATAATCGAATGGGTTACAGCCCTTTTTATAAGACCTTAACCGCAGAATTGCACTGTAAAGAAATAATAAATCATCCCAAAACAAGTGGTAGTAAATAAAAAATATTTCCTAATTAATTAAAGTAAAATCCTAATTCTACTAGATCAAGAATCCTAATAAATGCAGAAATCAAAATCAAACAGAATACGGAAAGTTAATAATTCTAATTTAAACGAAAATATTCCTAGCCATAATTTTATTCTAAAACAACAAAAATAAATTACGAAAACTTTCCATTTTTGTCCTACATCGGTCTTTTTTTCTTCAAAAGAACTCGCCCTCGAGTTTTCATTAGAAACTTGCCACCTACCATTTCAAAGAAATAGATATTTTGAATACTTTCTAAAACAACAAAAATAAAATACGAAAACTCTCCATTTTTGTACTACATCAGTCTTCTTTTCTTCAAAAGAACTCGCCCTCGAGTTCTCATTAGAAACTTGCCATCTATCATTTCAAAGAAATAGATATTTCGAATACTTCCACCTCTCGTCTGTCTTCAAAAAATGATTCAAAGAAAAGTGTTTATGCAATGATTTTTTCACTTCATGCTTCAACTTGTTGATAGTATCCACTAGATGGGAATTAAAAATCAAATCAAACTTCTCAACACCAAGAAAATCAACGACGTAAATTTTATGTCAACTTTGTGGGTTCCCTCGATGTTAGCCCATCTTAAAATTGGTTGGCACTTCTTTGTCAGAAAATCGATTTTTCACAACAAATATATTTTCTTGTAATGTTGCCGTCAACTCCGTTGTGGGTGATTCGTAAAGCCCAAATACACAAATCTTCAATACAATATTTTTCACAAAGGGTTACGAGTTATTTAGTAAATACCAAACAATTTCTCAAAGTCAACAAACTGGCCATGTTCTTACAACTTCAAGTTCCACACTTCTCAATTGTATTGATGTATATGAGATTGCCAAAGAGGAAGGAGATTGAGTTAAACTAGATAAGGTGATATTTGTTGAAACTAATATCGAAAAAACAATGACGGTCGATGTAGAATGCAATCATTATGGATGCATTGAAGCTGATGATAAAGAGAAAGTTGACCTTTATATTAGCGAAAAAAAGAATGGAAAATTGAAATTCATGATCAAGTTGAAATTGGCATCCATACTTGTGTGCAAAAGAATATTAAAATTATTTCAGATGAAGTTTCTTCAATCAAATCATGGTCAGGAGACTCCTATTTATAGTAATTTAACCAACTGAACATTTCTTTCTTCTTTTTCCGTCCAAGTAATTTAGGTTGAAGTTACCATTTTGGTCCTATACTAAAAATAGGATACTCCTATATATAGTGTTTCCTAACATTCCTAGGCTTGACACCTAACCTACCAAGTGTCAACACAAGTGTGAGGTGTCATTTCCTCAAGTAGGTGTAAGCCAAGCCACGTAAATGACTTGGCTAAGCTACATTAAGTAGCTATAGGCTAATGTGTCAAGTTCTATATATATATATATATATATATATATATATATATCCTAGAGGATAGAAATTACTACGTACTTAAAGGAAAAAAAATATTTGTATTTCACCTTCTCTTTTTGTTTGTTTGTTTGTTTGTTTTGTTTTGTTCCACGCTCATTGCAAGAAAAACTGCTTCAAATTTTCGAAACCAAATTTTTGTTTTGAAAATAAGACTAAATAATTTAATATATCGGTCCCACCACTGCATTTATATTAAACCAAACTGTGTACGTATTTTGGGTCGGTGTGTTACAATGCATTAATTAATTCACGGAGAGAATAACATAGGAGAAATAAATTAAACAATATGTGTTTTATTTTTCTAGCCTGTATTTCCTTGATCCAATTCTAAATAATAATAAAATAATTTAACATTGGAGGGTTACCCCCACCTCTCAATCCCAGTGAGACATAAAAAAATCTGTGGACTGTCGCAGCACTTCCATAATGATGCCAATAAAAATAAAAATAAAAAGCCTTCAATTTCTTGTTGATAATTAATCTCTAGCAGTTATTCATTGACGGACACAGCCACGTGATAATTCTGAACCACCATGAATGTATATGTGGTTGTGGAGTTGGGTTAAGGTACTAAGTGGCGATGCTTGAAGAGTACTAAAAAAAAATTTCACATAAGAGGTCGTGGCTTGGCTGAATAATAATCGATGTCCTTCCCAACATAGAGGCGTTGGTTTGAGTCACTGCGGCACTAAAATCACAAAAAGTTCGATTTTGACAACTGCAAATTTGAGACCCCACTGTAATAGAAAGAATTGTGGTCTATACTTTTAATGTGAACTAGGATCTCCTCATGTGATGGAACACCATGATTCGATTTCAAATTTCAATGATCCACACTATCGAACATGTAGGTCTCAACAATGCAAAAGATAACATAATTTGACAAAATTAAGCGCTTCATCCACGTTGTTTCGTACTTGTCTGAAGAGAACTAGATAATCAAATCTACTGAAAACGGAGATGACCAAATGAATAAATAAATTTTCTGCATAAATAACTTACTCGTACATGTTAGAGTACTCTATTTTGCACCGCACCATGATCACTTGGATAAGGTGATCCCGATGCTGTTAAAAGGAAATACACTAGTTAATTTGGAAACCATAATTTTCTCCGCTGCCCAACGGATGATCGTTCTATGTATGGAATTTAGTGGAAAGAATAAAACTGAATCAAGAACACATCAAGAAGAGGGGAGAGAGAGAGAGAGAGAGAGAGAGAGAGAGAGAGAAGGGATTCCCCCAATTTCATTTCTGTTTGCTTGATCGATACAAACAAGGGCAAAGCCCTCTTTATACATCGTTCCACATCAACAAACTAACCATTCCACTTCCTAACTAACTAACAGATTAATCCCCTAATACAGCTAACGTGGATATTGAAGGGGAGCTTGTAGAAACTTTATATCCGTCTTAAAATTAATTGACAATGAGTGCAGAGGTCCCAGATGTTATTAAGTGATCACCCATTTCACTCTCAAACAATGTGAGATTCATTTCCTTAACATCTCCCCTCACGTGCAGCCGCATTTGAGGTCTGTCACGTATGGCCACTTTTGAGTCCTATCATCGTGCAACCTTTCTACTGGTCTGTCATGCATCATGGGGTGTGGATTGTGAATTTTTAAAATGTAGGATGGAACAAGTCCCGCTCTGATATCATGTAAAAATTTTATATCCATCTCAACCAATTGGCAATGAATGGAGAGGTCTCAAATGTTATTAAGTTATCACTTATTCCACTTCCAAGCAATGTGGAATTTATTTCCTTAACACAATGGGCATGGGACTTCCTAACAATTAGTAAAAGAGAAAGACAGTCAAATGTATCCATACAAGCGTCCTACCCACGGGAGCAAGGAAAAAATTATATTGTGTTTAATATTATTTATAATTATGGGTAAAGTCTTGTTACTTTGTTTATCCCTTATTATTTATGATTTAACATTAAATATAAAAAATTTAATGAGAATGTTTGAGCATGAAAGGAAGTTCGCAGTTTTTTTTTTAAACTTGTGGTATTCTGAAAAGTATAATGAAAAAAAGAAGAAAATAAACTTTATTAAGAGAATGCCATGTAAGAGAGAGTTAAGGAGAGAGCTTTTTATTTTAGGTAACTGCATTTGCTTAGTACATAGTATAGATATCCATACGTGCAGTACTTAAATTTATAGGTTATGATGTACAGTACTTTGCTAGAAAGTTTGAAGTACAAAGAGAATCTGACTTTTTTTTCAGGAGCGAAGAGAAAGGAGAGATGCAAAGAAGGTTATGAGTAGGGCTGCAAATGAACCAAGCTTCTCACAAATTGCTCGAGGCTCGACTCCGTAAAAACTCATTCGAGTTCAATTTTGGTACTAAACAAACCAGCCCTGAACCTCAATTTTAGGCTCGTTTAATAAATAAACTGAACCCAAACCTATAGCATTCGGCTCAATTGAGCTCGCGAACTTAGAGTATATGTATATATCCCGTGATATTTCACATATAACCTTGAATATTTATAAACTTTTGCATGTACATATTGAAAATTTTGTAACATGTACATGTATGAACTTTTAAAAGTAGGAAGGGCTCGCTTCTCATTTTGATAGGAGCAGGTGTTTGCTGCGTGTTCTTGACCTACTTGTCTATTAGTCTTGGCGGGAAGACTCCAATCAATGGGAGCGCTCATCTCGCATTCTCCGATGAAGGATAAAGATTCGCTCGTCAAGCTGAGTGGCTGTTGCTGTGTCGGCATCAACAGAATCAAAACTATGGTTTTCTCGTTCTGAGATATGAATAAGATAGATATTCTTTCCGTCCGGTTCTCGCTTTACATAAAGATTCAGATCAAGAGTCAGATGAATCTCCCCCTTTCTACAAATTGAAATTTTAATATGTTTTTATAATTTTGTACATATATATAAACATATTTAGGTACAAAATATTTTTTTTAAAAAATCATTTGCAATTCGAGACCTCTATGAGAGTATAAATATCTAATATTTTTTACTCATTGAGGCTCGTAAACAAGTTTGCGTTTGACTCGAACCTAGGGAAGCTTGGCTTGTCAAATTTTTATTGAGTTCGAGCTCAGCTCGAATTCACTTAAAAACTTAATGAATAGTGTATGGTACAAATTTACTCATCTATGAAGCATCCGAAAGCACCTTAAAAAAAACAGACAAACTAAAATGGTCAAAGAAAAGGCTGTTCCAATTTGGTAGTTTTGTGATCAGGTTCACATCATGGACCAAATCTGGATGTGGGCCTCCCTTTTCCACACCCTTTTTCGTGTAGTCTTCTCCAAACTCAGGGGGTCCCTCCCTCAACCCCCAACCCAACTAACAATTCCTTCCAAGACCCCCACTTTCTCATTCTAAAAAAACAATAATATAAGCCTCCATTTTCTGTCACTTTTTCCTTTCAACTAATTTTCCCATAAAAAGATCCAAATGAATCAGTTTAACCCCTTTGGTATAACTACACTGAACATTATCATCTTAAAGAAAATTGGGATTCAGTGTGGAACTGAAAAGAGTTCAACATAAAAAGGGAAGACAGGCGTCCATAAGACGAGCAACACGACCCTTATGGATAGAGATGTTGAATTTTCAGTTGGGTCCTGACTTACTGTCTGGGTCACTATATAGTTCAACAATTCCTCACAATGCGAGAGACTTCGACTGGTAAGAGCTGTTTATAAAACGCACATATGTGAGAGATAACGCCAACAAAATGGTCCAAAACATTTACTAATAAAGAGGACCCTTTTACTTTTCATTTCCCTTTCACTACCGTTTCGTCACAACATGTTCAATATTGAAATATAGTACTATGGCTTGGCTTGGTGGAGAAAAACAAGGACGACAGTAACTTCTCCTCGTTTTGCTTGAGGACAAAAAAGGAACATAAAAGGATGACAGCATAAGAGAATTATTTTCATTCTTCCTATTTTAGATTTCTCACTACATAGAGGTAAGAACGAAAATACTCCCTGAGAATATAACTTCCAACAACTGTTTCCTTATTCCCTACCATTTGCGGGCACAGAAAGAAAATAAGATGGGGTGCGCGCGCGCGTGTGGAGAGAGAGAGAGAGAGAGAGAGAGAGAGAGAGGCTGTGTGCTGTTTCTTCTAAATTGTCACCGGCTGGTTGAAAACAGAACTCACTATCCAACTATTAGTAGTAGGGTTGAGACCCTCTCTAGTAACTGTCCCGGACAGTCAAATATTTTCTCACAATGCAGGGATATCTTCAAGTAAAAATATGTTTGAAGGACCCGCACTTGTGAGACAACTCCAGCAGAGAGATCCACTCCCCAGTAGTAACATTCAAAATCATGCAACACCTAAAGCAAGATCGCTAAATAAGACGTAACAATAGCTGTTGTACAGTACAACTCCATCCACATCAATTCAGGGTAATTACAACAAGATTAGGCCGAGATGGACTGTATATTTCAAGACCTACATTCAAAAGAGGGAGAAGTACCAAATCCCTGCTAGCCACACTCTACAAAGAAAAGAATCTGCAAAAACATTAACTTGCCAGGATTCTGGAGACGGAATAGCACTCTGCAGCTTTTACACAAGTGAAAAAATAATTTATTGCCGTCTCCGAGTTCTTCGAGCTCTCTGAAATAAACAACACCAAATTAAACACTACTGCAAAACGAGGTCGGCTAAAGGTTAAAGATCACTAAAACACAACGCACAATTAACCTTACATGGGCTTTCTTCTAGGCCATCTTAGATTTGTGGAGGTAAAATGAAAAGATCTAGTAATACGCAAATGAAGGCAAAGGTTTTTTTACTCTCTTGATGAACCATTTGCTTTGTTTCATTATCCATAAGATGTAATGTGCAAGTATTCTATGTCCCTTTCTTTTTCTGGACAAATCCAATATCGCAATACAGCAATTGTGGTCCCTTCAATAGACTATTACAATTTACAAGCCCCTAAGGCTTCGTTTGGATAGAAGTAGTTTCCAAAGTACGGGATTTAATTTTTCAGTCCAATTAGGCTATAGGTAGCTTAGCAGGGGCGACGCCAGCTCTCGTAGCTAGGGGGTTCAATGAAAACCTAATGCAAGACATACTTATTTACAAGAAGGGCACAAAAACTGATCTAGGAGTACTGACAAAACAAAAGTCAAGTTGGTAGTAGACCCACTAGATCAGGGCACCAGAAGGTGATATCGATGGAAAATGGCATGGAGGGAAAAAAATACAGTGGTGTATTATCACAGTCTCGTGTCAAACGTGTGTTTCTAATGTGCTACAATAACTTAGGTGTCACTTGCCTAGAGCCAAAACTTTCGACTTTGTAAGGACACAGCTCCACTAGATTATTTTCTCCCACAATTGTACCGCTCATACGGTATTTTGATTATTTTCACACTAAAAGAACATTCAAGTGGCACATCACTCGCCCTTTATTTCTTTCACCCCAAAGATTCAAGGGTTCAGAAGGGCAGTATAATGGGTTCAAGGCCACAGACCTAAACAGTCAAAATATCCTATACCTAGTACAAAATTTTGAAATTTCAGTGAGTTCACTCGCACCCACTACTTCCCACATAGCATCGGCACTAGCTAGTGAAACTAGAATGTAAGATGGGTTAGAAATAGAAATGAGATGTATTTCTTAGGAAATCGCTAACAGATTTCAAAAAACTCCTAGTCTCCTACACAAATACTAAATAGTCATTCCAAATCAATCACGGTATATCTCCCAAACTCATTTTTCAAATCCATATCCTTCTCACCA